>CM046442.1:22286319-22886319 GCA_025506515.1 Flaveria trinervia | reverse complement strand
GCAGCATATTCTGACTCATGACCAACCAAGGCAGTATTTCCTGGTACAAAGTCATCAGTGAGCTTTCCTGATGAGGACAGTTTCCTCTTCTGCTCTATCTCTCTTTCAAATGTAAGCAGTTTCCCATGAAGTTGGGTGAGAGATAGGCCGTCCAGATTTGCACTGGAGCGTAGGACAATAGTGTATGTGTCCCATCTCTCAGGCAGTGATCCGAGGAATCTGTTGTTCATCTGGCTATTGGTGTATTCCTGTTTCACCATTTTCAGCTCAGATATCAAGCAGGAAAAGCGCTCAAACTGTTGAGTCAGTGTCTCACCCTTTCTATGAGAGAATGTCTCATATTGTTGGGCAAGGATTTCTCTATTGTTTGCTAAGACCTCATCAGTGCCACCGAATTGTTCCTTCAGGGCATTCCAGAGATCATGAGCAGTTTCATGATGCATAAGCCCTGAATAGATTTCATTAGGCAGTGCCATGGCCAGAATTCCATGGGCTTTAGCATCAATCTCAAATAGTTTCCGATCTTCATCAGAGTATTGGTCCTTCTTCTTCGGAACCATTTGATTGGTTTCCGGATTGTTCACCATAGGCTTATGTGGTCCATGTACCACAGATGTCCAACAACCTGAACTGTTAACAGACAGGTGATGAAGCATTCTTCATTGCCATATGTTATACTCGGTCCTAACCAGCATCGGAGGCTTGGTTGAGGAACCGGTATTGTGAGGATCATTAGAAGGAATCGTCATCTCAGATTCAATCAAATTCGGTTAAGCTAAAACAAATTTAGAACAAAACGCAACAACCAATTGAACCAGAAGATCTGAAAATAAATGAACGAAAGCGACAAAAATTCAATAATCTATAACCAGTTCTTGCAAATACGCTAATTCAATCAAACACAGAAATCAATTAGCAGTTTCAATGATCAATTATTAGATCGATCAGTGATTAACCTGCTCTGATACCACTTGTTAGGATCAGTGATCTATGTTTGATTGATTGAAGAGTATAGCAGCGGAAATCGAACAACGAAATAGTCGATTCACAAGAACGAAACGATATTCAATAAAGAACAAAGACGGTTATAGAGAGAGAATTTCTGCAAATATATTTCATTTAATATTCGCTTTCGTGGTAACAGAATGTCACAATTACAATTAGGTCGACACCTCTTATATAAGAGATGTGACGTCTGCTGATGTCACTTGATAGTGACATCTAACAGATTTATTACAACTGAAACACAACTACTGAAGATGTCAAAACAGCTGACATCTTCTTACAAAAAATGCTAAGTGTTATCAGTTGTTATAACTACTGAAAAACATAAAACTACTGAAACTACAATGACTGAAGAACAAGCTCTTCAGTCGTTTTACAAAACTACTGAAACTAAAAATATAAAACTACTGATATCACAACTACTGAAGAAATACTCTTCAGCTGTTGTGACAAACTACTGAAACTTCAGTAGTTGGTCTTCAGACTTGAACTTCAGATGTTTCATCAGCTGATGACTTCAGTAGATATCATCAGCTGATGTCTTCAGTCTTTGTCTTCAGACTTTGTACATCAGTTGTTGATCTTCAGCACTTGTAAACTCTTCAGCTGTTGAACTTCAGTACTTTGGTCTTCAGCTTCAGTACTTGTATTCTTCAGCTGTTCAGCTTCAGTACTTGTGTTCTTCAGCTGTTGTACTTCAGCTGTTGAAGTCTTCAGCACTTGATCTTCAGCTGTTGAAGTCTTCAGCACTTGTCAAACTGCTGATGAAGCTTTCAGCAGTTGTTGTGATACCATGTGGGACTTAGAGGTTTTCTGATCTTGGCTCATTGGTTCTTTTGGTCCAACAACTACCACAACCCACTAAACCATTCCTTTACCCTCAAAACCAACAGCCGATGATGCACCCAAGAAGAAGAAGAGAAGGGTGTTGAGGCTAGAAGAAGAAGAAGAAGAGGATGATGAGGAAGAAGATAGGCTACCTCTTTTCGCAGTCCTAACTGTGCCTAAAGCCAAACCTATGCCTATCACTCCCACCTCACAGATGGAAGCTGTGAGAGTAAAGATAGAAGAAGAACAGCAGCAAAAGCTTCGTGATGATGAGATGCTGAAAAGCATAGACATAACTTATGCTGCTTCTTCATTAATAATCAGTATGAAAAAAGAAGCTCTGAGATTGTACACCCTTGCTAACACATTTCAATATCAAAAGGAAAAGGTGAGAATATGGACTGATCCTAGGGTGGCTCATAGAATTGTGAAGAAAGACATTCCTTCGAGATACAAGGGCCAAGTAAAAAGGATCGTAGATGAAGAGATCACAGTGGTCCTTGTAGTATCACCCTGGGAAATTGTAGAAGATTTCAAGAAGGCCTATGAAACTAAACAGCCACCCCAAAAGATGTTAGAGAACAGAGTAATTAAAAAGGGGTTAGTCTATAAGAGGCTTGAGAACTTCAAACAAAATGAGCTCAGTCTATTACTTGAAGGTACTCACCCAGATGAGTTTGCATACAGACAGATCACAACAGTTAAGCTCAAAAATGGCAAACAGGCTAAGTACATTTCAGTGCTGTATGGGCGTGAAGGATTGTTTGATGGTGGAGCTGAAAATCTTACCATGGAAGAACAAATTATGTTTCTCAGAGCATACACCAGAAAATCCTACAGGCTTATACATGGGAAGTAGATTTCATGGATAGGACCACAACCCTGTGTCCAGTTCCCCAAAGTCAGGGCTCCTATCCATACTATGCCAACCAAATTTCAGAAATCTATTCCCAGGCCAGTGCTTAATTGGGTCATCTTCTTAGCTGATCAAGAAGGAAAAAGACCAATCTTATTGCCAACAATAAGTGGGACCTCAATAAAGTTAAGGTTTTGGCTGCATCGGTTCAGGGGGAGTTTGTTGGACCAAAAGAACCAATGAGCCGGATCAGAAAAACCTTAAGTCCCACAGACGTCACAACAACTGCTGAAGTCCACAACAGCTGAAGACAAAGTCTGAAGACACAAGTGCTGAAGACAAAGTCTGAAGACACAAGTGCTGAAGACAAAGTCTGAAGACACAAGTGCTGAAGACAAAGTCTGAAGACACAAGTACTGAAGACAAAGTCTGAAGACAAGTGCTGAAGACACAGTCTAAAGACAAGTGCTGAAGACAAAGTCTGAAGACACAAGTGCTGAAGACAAAGTCTGAAGACACAAGTGCTGAAGACAAAGTCTGAAGACACAAGTGCTGAAGACAAAGTCTGAAGACAAGTGCTGAAGACAAAGTCTGAAGACAAGTGCTGAAGACCAAGTATCAGTCGTTGTCACAACAGCTGAAGTGGTCTTCTTCAGTAGTTGTGACGGTTTTCTTTCAGTAGTTTTATGTTTTTCTTTTCAGTAGTTTTGTCAAACGTCTGAAGAGCTTGTTCTTCAGTCGTTGTAGTTTCAGTAGTTTTGTATCAGTAGTTTTATGTTTTATACTTAGCACTCTGATATGTTCTCAGTAGTTGTGAACATTTCAGTAGTTTGTTAAGTTTTAGTTATTTTTGTAACAAATCTGCCAGATGTCACTATCCCGTGATATCAGCAGTGATTGCACTCTATATAAGGAGTATCAACCTAATTGTAATCGGTGAATGATTGAGTAGAAACATTTGATATTATTGAAACATTCCTTTTCACAGAAATATATTCTCTCTTTACAACCGTATTTGTTCTTAATGCGTACGAATATCAAATTCTTGCTATAATTTGTCTAATTCTTGTTCTTATTCCGCTGCGTTACACTTTAATCCATCAAACTTGAGATCCCTGATCCTGTCACGCCTAAGTGATAAATGATTAAGTGTTGGCTGATGCACCTATATAGGGATGAAGCGCCCAAACAGGGCTCATGCGCCCAAATAATGCCAAAGCGCCTAAGCACTTAGAAATTTTTACAGAATTTTCTAGGAATCTGTGCTTTTAGGGTTTTGACCGAGGTTGACTAGGGCTTATTTATGATGATGTTTCATGCATGGTTATGATTGTTCCTTATTGTTATTATTGCTATTATTATTATTACTTATAGTATGTGACTTTACGTGGTATGTTATTATTGTAATGTAAAGTATATTGTAATAATAAAGAGAAAGAGCAATAAAGAAAAGAAGAGGAACATTAATAAAAATGTTAACAAGTCTTGCAAGCTTACAGGAGTACACGACCATGTTGTCGTTAGCTCAACTGTGTTGCGGGTTAGCTACCCTATTATGCACATAGGGCCAATCAATTGAGATTGGCAGGACCTTTGTAGCGTGCCCTAGGTGATTGGGTTGGCCTTGTACACAGTACACAGAACCCTTTCGGGGGATATAGTTGACCTTTTCGAGGGATACAGTTGACCCTTTCGAGGGATATAGATGGCCCATCACCTGTTTTCCATCGCGCATATAGTTGGGGTATTGCTCATTGGTCCATAGAAAGTGAAAGATAAAGATAAAAGTTTACAGAACAGACAAGGCATACACTAAAGAGAACGAACATTATTTGTTCATATAGTTAATATGTGCTTGCATATACAGTACAAAGTTGTATTTTACAGAAAAGAGTATTTTCATATACAACATATATAAAGTATTTTATTACTTTAAAACTAGAGCTCACTCAGCAACGTTGATTTTTATACATTTTCAGTTGGCATGTAATTATTACTGAGGATGGCACGAGGGTGAAACTACTCGGCAGGGAAAGACTGACATCCATTCGTATTCTATGTTACTGTTTTTTTGTAATGCATTAAAATAATTCTTTTGTAAACAGTAAATGATGATGTATTGCTTAACAAAAGTGTTTTAAATAAAATAAATGGTTTTTGATAAATCATTTCCGCTGCCTAAGTTTGTATAATTATGTTGATACATGTATGTCCCTAGATCATGATATGAATGTAATAGATCTTGTTTGTCTGATTCTGATGTAATGTTTGGAATGATTAATGAAATGATATTGGTTATTTGTTAATTATAATGTTTAATATTTCATTAATGAGTTGATGTTGAATTGGTTAATTAGGTTTGTGATTGTTTGAAGTGTTATGCATAATGTTATAATATTGAATACACTCAAACTTGGTGAAGTGAAGTTCTCATGCGTCCGACTGGACCATGCGGCCCAACAGTGGTCATGCGTCCGAATGGCCATGCGACTGAGTGTCCATGCGCCTAAATAGTCTATACGCCTGAACAACTTCATGCGACTGAATCAGGCGCACGACTGAACACTCAGTCGTGCGGATGAATCAACCGCATGGTTCAATCGCATGACTGAACTAATGGTTCAGTCGCACGAATTAACAGTACTAATCTATAAATACAACCCAATTCGTGGAAAAGCGAGAGCTTTTATTCGATTTCGATTCCAGACGTACCCTAGCCGTCCAGAAACCTCTAAGATCATACTCCAAGTTCATAGAACACAGTAGATCGATTCCCAATCAATTCTTAACGTTAGATTCAATACTTTATTGATCCTACGTGCGTTCTCACTGATTAGATCGTCAATCAAATAGGATTCCGCACTATTTGGTTTGGTTTACACGTTAATCATTAGGTATTTCGTTCAAATACTAGGTCCTAACAAGTGGTATCAGAGCTTTGGCTCTTGATTAAGTGTGATTCAATCAAGATTGATTAAAAAGTTTGTGTTTTTTACACTAAAAAACACAATCTTTTGTGTCAAAAGTTGTCTTGGACGTACCCTGTTCATCAAGTTTCGGTTTCTACAGCCTTAGGCGATTAGGGTTTGCAAAATTTCAAATTTTTAAGGCTAAAACACGTTCAACCTAGAAATTTTCACAAAATAGCAGCTTCAGTTGCACGAGTGAGCCATTCGCATGACTGGACTCATTCGCATACTCCAGACGCACGATTGGGCTGAGTCGCCTCTCCATTAGTACGACTGAACCATCTGTTCGCAGTGTTCATGCGCATCAGCTTCATTCGCTCGACTGAACCAATCGCTTAGTTCAGCCGCACGATTGAACCAATCGCATAGTTCATTCGCACTGATAGCCCATTCGCATCACCCTGTCGCACCAGTTTGACAGTTTGGTTAGTACACTTAAAGGTTAATCAAGATGGAAGATCAGATATCAGTGTTTACTGCCGGCAAGGACTCAAGGATCCAGAACCTACTGTTGCTTGAGAGTGAGGTGGGGAATCATAATAAACCACCAAAACTCTTAACGTTGGATGAGTTTCCCCACTGGAAACAACGTTTTGAGTTCTACCTCAATGGAGTGGATCCAAATTTGTGGGAAGCTATCGAGATTGGGTATAGTATGCCGATGGGAGCAGATGGGGTAAAACTTACTTTAGGAGGGATGACCGATGCTCAGAAAGTCAAGTATAATGCAGAGAAGAGAGTTTATACATTGATTACACAGTCTATTCCTAAAGATATTTTTCACCAGTACTCGGAGAATAAGCAGGCCAAGAAGTTGTGGGATGAGCTGGAAAAGAGATACGACGGAAATGCTTCGCTGAAGGCATTTAAAGCTAAGGAACTGAAGAAGGAATTTGACAACTTCTCATCGATGGAAAACGAGAGTTTGGACGATGTTATTGATAGATTCTACTATCTAATGAGTGAACTGCATACACATGGTGTTGCCACTACCATGGAAGAAAAGGTGTCAAATTTTGCAGATGGTTTGCCGGAAAAGTGGGCTTCATTTGTGTCAAATCTGAGACAGAATGAGATGCTGGAAAGTTGGATATAAATGACTTCATTCTAAAGCTGCAAGAAGAAGCACTTAGGATGAAGTATAGAGCTCAGAAGTCTTCGTACACTCAGAATCCAGCTTTGTACAATGCTACACCTCAAGCTAAGATGTCTGGAGCACCTCTTCAGACTGCATTTGTGTCTAGCTCATCGGGTCCTTCACAAGCTTCTCCTTCAGGTTCAAAAACTTCAGGGTCTTCTTGTACCCATTACATTGGAACTGAAGCGAATGCTACTAGACTGAAGACCGAGAACCTCGGTAATGTGACTGTGGAAGTTGCTCGAGAGCACATGGATCTCTTGGCAGCAGTGGTACATTCCTATGATGGACTGGTTGCTGGAAGATCGGAAACTACCATCTGGCAGATGAGGACTACGAGCAGGTGGATGAAATGGAGCTGGAAAGAATGGATATTATGTGGGCCTTAGCTAGTGCTGTCCGGAGGGTGAAGAAGTTTGTGAAAAAGACCGGACAAAACTTGGTTGCTACTAAGGATACCACATTTGGCTTTGACAAGAATAAAGTGAACTGCTTTAACTGTGGAGAAAAGGGGCACTTCAAGAGAGAATGTGTGAAGCCAAAGAAGACTGGGAACGGGAACCCATTCTCATCCTTCACTCATCAAGACAAGCAAGCTAGCAGTTCTATCTCATCAAGCAAGGATCCAAAAGCCTTGACTGCTCATGATGATGAAGGACAGGACTGGAGTTTTCGGTTTGTCTGTCTAAGGGAATCAAATATTTCTTGTGTCGAAGATTTAGATGATGATTTCGCGAGTGAGGGAGATATCGCAGTTGAGATAGCAATGTCAAATATAGAAGAAACAACTGCAACTGAGGTCAGCTACAAGCCTGAAGAAGAGATTTCAACAGCAAAGAAAGAATTACCAGAACCAGAGACATCTGATGCTACGTTGATGGCTAACTCTACTGAACCTCCTCAGGTAAGTACCACTGACCAACTGTTTAAAAATCATGCTTGTTCTAATTGTGATACTTTTAGAGATAGCATAGATGAGAAATTTGCTAGGTTATTAGATCATAATGATAACTTAGTAAGGGATTTGCAACTGTGCACTGAGGCTAATAGAGTTTTAAAACAAAATGAGCATAGTTACAAAGAAAAGATAGACCTTTTGACTAAACAGCTTAGGGAAACTGAAGTAGTTGCATTTAACCAAGCTAATGATATTAGGTACTATCTTAACTCCCTAGAAGACACTAAGCAGAAAAAGGCAGTTGTAGAAGTAAACTCATTAAAGCAAAAACTGCACAGTTGGACAAGTTCATCACACATTGTCCAACACTTAGTGAGAGAACGAAACAACGGGGAGGGTTTGGGTTATAAAGTGGTTCCTCCACCACCGGAGACCTTGATGAACACTAAGAGTAGACCTGTCCTAGGCGCATGGGCACTGTTCAGGCGCATGGGCACTGTTCAAGCGCATGGACACTATTCAGGCGCATGAGGAACACTTAGGCGCATGGGCCACTTTCAGGCGTATGGGTATTGTTCAGGCGCATGGGGACTCCTGGACGTCTGAACACTTGGTAAATTCCAGCCCATCTAGGCGCATGGATACTATTCAGACGCATGAGCACATAGGCGCATGGGCCACTTGGGCGCATGGGCACTGTTGGGGCGCATGGCCCTACCCTTAGTCATCCGACTAACATTTCTAGGCACATGGGCCAATGTTCAGGTGCATGGGCTGAACTTAAACATTTCTAAGGCAAATTTTTAGGCGCATGAGCTACTGTTTAGGCGCATGACTTACACTTAATTCTTTCTAAGGCAATTTCAAACATATGAACACTTATCTAGGCGCATGAGCATTCTGTAAAACATGTTTCTAGGATATTTTCAATCCTAATCATCAAACCCATTGGTTCTAAGCATAATGTGGCTATTCTAAACATGAATAACCTATAAACATCCAAGAACCAACATCCAACATACACATTACATACGGGTATTCACATATAAACTATGTAAAAAATCATTTTAATACGTTTTCAGCCCTAAAGATAGTTTAAAACATGTAAAAACCAGGGTCTAGAACTCACCTGGTGCAACTTGGGTGTTCTTCCTTTTAACCCGCTTGCAAAGAGTTCAAAACACCTAGAAACAACATCCAAAAACACACACACACGAGCACAAACACAACCCATAAGCATACAAACACATAACCGGGATAAAACCCAACATAAAAACATAAAAACCTTGAATTCTTACCTTGAATTCATTTTCCTTCTTCCTCTTCTTCTTCAATTCGAGAGTGTTCTCTGCTCTCTCTCTTTAAAACCGAGACAAATGGTGAAGTGAAGTGAGGGTGTGCGGCCATACTCACCTCTACGCCAACTTTTGAAAGTTTTGTCCTTTTTAGACACTTTTAGTCCCTCCTCTTGGACTTTATTGCCTTTCTTGCTTTTATTCTTATATCTTGACTTTTTAAAAAAAAAATCCGGGTGTTACATATTTCTAGTAAACCAAATTGTGCCTTTGTATTGGTTAGCTCCGACAGAAATGAAGGAACTGATGGAGCAGTTGCAAGAGCTGCTCGATAAGGGGTTCATTAGGCCAAGTATCTATCCTTGGGGTGCTCCGGTCCTGTTTGTGAAGAAGAAAGACAGTACTATGAGGATGTGCATTGACTACCGAGAGCTGAACAAGTTGATGGTGAAGAACCGATATCCCCTACCAAGAATAGATGATCTGTTTGACCAGCTCCAAGGTGCCAGTTGGTTTTCAAGGATAGATCTTCGATCTAGTTACCATCAGCTGAAGGTGACGGAGCAGGATATCCCTAAGATAGCTTTTCGCACGCGCTACGGTCACTATGAATTTCTTGTTATGTCATTTGGTCTGACCAATGCACCAGCTGCTTTTATGGACTTGATGAATCGAGTGTGTCGGCCATGTTAGATAAATCAGTGATTGTGTTTATTGATGATATCCTGATTTATTCGAAGAGCGAGGAGGAGCATGCCGATCATATTCAGGAGGTGTTAGAGACCTTAAGAAGGGAGAAGTTGTATGCCAAATTCTCGAAGTGCGCGTTCTGGTTACGTGAAGTTCAATTCTTAGGTTACGTGATAAATCCTGGGGGGATTATGGTAGACCCTGCTAAGGTGGAGGCTGTGATGCAATGGAAGTCTCTAAAGACGCCATCCGAGATTCGTAGTTTCTTGGGGTTGGCAGCGTATTATCGAAGGTTCATTCAGGACTTTTCCAAGATCGCTTTTCCACTGACCAAGTTGACCCGAAAGGATGTAAAGTTCATATGGGGTCAAGCCCAAGAATAGGCGTTCAAGGAGTTAAAAGCGAGGTTGACTCAAACTCCTGTCTTGTCATTACCCGAAGGAAGCGAGGATTTGGTGGTATTTTCAGATGCTTCTTACTTGGGGTTGGGGTGTGTATTAATGCAGAGAGGGAAGGTTATAGCCTATGCATCCCGATAATTGAAAGTTCATGATATCAACTACCCTAATCATGACTTGGAGCTAGCAGTCGTGGTCTTTGCACTAAAGATTTGGAGGCACTATCTGTACAGGACGAAGTGCACCATTTTCACTGACCACAAGAGCTTGAAGTACTTCTTTGAGCAAAAAGATCTGAACATGAGGCAGAGAAGATGGTTGGAGCTCATAAAAGATTATGATTTCGAGATCCACTATCATCCGGGCAAAGCCAACGTGGTGGCTGATGCTCTTAGCCGAAAAGAGAGGCCCGAGCCAATTCGGGTGAAAGCATATCAACTGATCATGACCTCTGATGTAATGAAGCAAGTCAAGGAGTTTCAAGATGAGGCATTAAAAGAAGATCATCTAAACTCTGTGAGAATGAGAGGTCTGGTTTGGGAATTGGGTGAAAACACACTCGGTGTTAAAACCCGATTTGGACGAGTATGGGTTCCTCGTTTTGGGGATCTACGTGTGAGGATTTTGGATGAAGCTCACAAGACTCGATACTCCATTCATCCTGGTGCCACAAAGATGTATCAAGATATGAAGAAAGATTATTGGTGGCCGGGTATGAAGCGTGACGTGGTGGAGTATGTGAGTAAGTGCCTTACTTGTTTGCAAGTGAAGGCCGAACATTAGAAGCCGTATGGGAAGATCCAACCTTTGGATATACCGGAATGGAAGTAGGAGCACATCACCATGGATTTCATTACAAAGCTACCACGTACTCCGAAAGGGTACGATGCCATATGGGTGATTGTTGACCGTTTGACGAAGAGTGCTCACTTCCTACCGATCCGCGAGACATTCAACCGAGAGGTTGGCTGACCTGTTCATCAAGGAGATTGTAACTCGTCATGGTGTGCCGGTGTCCATTGTGTCTGATCGTGACACCCGGTTTACATCTAAATTCTGGAAGAAATTCCACGATGCTATAGGGACGAGGTTACATATTAGCACGGCTTATCATCCCCAAACTGATGGTTAGTCAGAAAGGACCATTCAGACACTGGAAGACATGCTTCGGGCATGTGTGATTGATTTTAGGGGAAATTGGGATGACCACTTATCGTTAGCTGAATTCTCGTACAACAATAGCTATCATGCAAGCATTGGTATGCCACCATACGAGATGCTATACGGTAGGAGATGGGGAACACCCGTTTGTTGGGGTGATATTGGTCAAAAGGAATTGGGGATTGTCGAGGTCATTAAGGCTATGACCGAGAAGCTTGAGAAGATTAAAACCTTCATGAAGGCAGCTAAAGATAGGCAGAAGTCGTATGCCGATAGACGATGCAGACCGATCGAGTTCCAATGGGTGATCGGGTTATGTTGAAGGTCTCACCTTGGAAGGGTATTATCCGATTCAAGAAGCGGGGCAAGTTGAGCCCAAGGTATATCGGCCCTTTCCGAATCATTGCTCGAGTAGGAGAGGTAGCCTATAGATTGGAGTTACCAGATGATTAAGTGGAATCCACCCGACATTCCATGTATCTCATTTGAGAAAGTGCTTAGCAGATGAAGACATGATTGTTCCACTGGAAGATATCGAAGTAGATGAAGGGCTCAATTATGTAGAGCAACCAGTGGTAATCGTCGATCGTAAAGAGAAGAGGCCGAGAAATAAAGTGGTTCCCCTTGTGCGTGTACAGTGGAAGCACAGGAAGGGATCCGATTCTACATGGGAGACTGAGGAGGAGATGAGGCAGCATTATCCTCATCTGTTTGAGGAATAACAGGTTTCGGGAACAAAACCTATATAAGGGCGGTGGACTTTATTTACTCTTACAAGGGTCATTATTGTCAATTATGGAACTCAAGTGTTATTTGTGCTTATTCTTTTAATTATCATTAGATTATAATGTATGAATGTTAAGAATAAAAATATTAGATAATGTTGATAATAATAATAATCGTAATAATAATAATAAGTTATAATAATGATAGTAATACTAATAATAATAACTAAAATAATATTAATAGTAATAACATTAATAATAATAAACTAATAATAATGAAGTTACTAATATAATCTAAAAGAATTATTAACTTAAAAAGTGTTTAAAACTTAACTAAGATTAAGGGGTTGTTTTTGGCATTTTATAAACTTTAAAAAACAAGTTATGTGCATAAAATATTAACAAATCAAAATACAGGGGCCAATGTGTAAAATTTTAAATTACAACCCAAACCCCCGCCCACCCTCGTATTTCAGGCCTGGACTCTGGCCACCCTCCGGTTGAAGTCCGGCGAGCCCTAGAATACCAAAACCATTCGATTTCGTAACCCAAAACCGATTCGAATCATTTCGTATATGTGATTCGAACTTGAATGCATCTAATAGTTGAGGTTAAACATCGGTTACCACCCCATTCGAATGTACAACTGAAGCACTTTAAGATCCATAGCCGTTTGAGCAATAATTTCTAATAATAATCTAACTAAATGGACCTAAACAATCATCTAAGTGTTCCTGAACATTCACTACATTTAATTTCATCTAAAAACTCACAAACATCGAATTTCACTCTCCCCTTTCATCGTGACCTGCTACACACTCGAACACCACTTTCAAGACTTCCATACCTGAAATTGTTAGAGGACTTTTAGTCCAGATCATCATACGAAGCTACCCACAAGTTTAATTTGGTTATCATTGAGGTTTGCTTATCCATTTAGGCATCCACGGCCGCAACATTCTTCAGGTGTACAAACATCAATCCAATAACAATTCGGGTAATTAAAACTACATTCATGTTTGATTTCATGTGGGGATTGAAAGCCCTAACCATGGTTTGATTAACAATAATGATTGGGGGTTCAATTTCAGATCAATCAAACTAGGGTTCTTATGAATTTGGGGGAAAATTTTTAACGTGGGTTTAAAATCAATTAGAAACCAATATAAACCGCAGCTAAGGCCTTGGTTCACTGGTTCCATGTTCACCTTCCAACTTAGAGGTTACGGGTTCGAACCCGGTGACCTCCAACATTTTTTTAGCTTGTTTTTCAACTTTTAAAAATATATAAAAATCTAAAAATTATAAAAAAATCATTTTATAAACTTCGTGTACTTATTTAGATATTTTTTTGTAAATATTTATAAAAATGTCCTTATATTTTATTTAAAATTCTAAAGTGAATGTTATAGTTAGTATATATTTTATATGAAAACCTTGGTACTCACCAACTTTTTAGTTCACCTCTTATTTTTATCATGTTTCAGGAAATGCCCAAGTTTAAAGTGATCAAATGAAGCTTGCGATAATCTAGGATTCGGACCTAGTTAATTGAAAAAAAGATTATGTTTTGTTATGTTATGCTTGGAATTATTTCATGTTTGAGACTTATGTTTGTATTTCCTTTTGAACCTTATAATTTTAATATTTACATTCAAATAGCGTTATGTGGCTTTGAACAATCCTAACCCTCACATCTTGATGTTTCCGCCATCAAGGTTGGGGTGTGACAGATTGGTATCAGAGCCCATAACTATGGGATTTAGGTTATTAGAAATGGTGACCTAGGCTATAGTTTATGCATGAACCTTATAGAATAACATTATTGTTCTTGTAAAAGTATATTGTTTTGCATGCTACATAATGCTATGCCATACTTATGTGCAACTTGATGCCTTAGTATAGGATTGCCTTGTAGTTGTTTGAACTTTGTTACTCGTCGTCCCTAAACTTATCCTTGACTCTTTGACTCTCCCCGACAAATGAAACTTTCCTAAACTTATTCTCAACGACATGTGGAATCGACACTTATAGTGGGTTTAATTCCTTAGACTCTATGTCTAATCTATGAAAATCTCATCAAGATTTTGATTTCATCAATTTAAGAATTTGTGTGACTCATAAACACTTGTATCCTGGTTTTCCCTGGCAAAAGCCTTCGGGCTAAGGCAAGCATTTTGCATAAATCTTATGAGACTAGTTATGCTTACCTGGGGATTTATGGGATGAGTGATAAACTATGGTCAACATGCACAAATCCCTAAGCAAATAGGTCAATTTACCTTAACATGTCAATGTTTCCAAATGGTAATGCATTACCAAATGGAACCATTCCATGTGCCTTACAACTTTTGACTTATCCTTGTTAAAATTATAATCCTTGTTATTCTCTCTCTCACGTGTCTAACTCATTTTGTATATTCCAGCATGTCTCGTCATCATGGAAAGCGTGAAAGTTCCGATCGTAAGCTAGTCGCCATGATTGCTTGGCAAATGGCTGTTGTCATCCCGACCATGGTTGCTGAACTCAATAGCACTTTGATGACCAACTCTAGCAACAATGGAAATGGTCAAGGGGAGAATAGTGCTAACCGAGGGCGCAATAACCAAACATGTACTTTCAAATACTTTAGCTCTTGCAAGCCCACTAGTTATAGTGGAAAGGAAGAGCCACTGGTCTTCTTGAGTGGTTCGAGAGCATGGAAAATACCTTTGTCAACTGTGAGTGTCCCAGGCACTCAAAGTTCTTATGCCACTAGTATGCTCTAACAAAGGGCATTTACCTGGTGGAATAGGGAGAAGAGAAATCGTGGTGCTGAAGCTGTGTTAGCACTTACCTGGGAAGAGTTCAAGAACATTGCTATCGCGAAGTTCTACCCGAGAAGTGAATTACAAAAGTTGGAGGAGGAATTCTGGAACTTGAAGAAAAATGGTGGTGACCATTTGGCCTACTCAACTAGGCATCATGAGTTGAGTATACTATTGCCCCACATGGTCGACACTATCCCCCGCAACATCGAGAAGTTCATTAAGGGTGTACCACCCTAAATTCAAGATGTTGTGGTGGGTAGCCGACCCACAACCTTGGAAGAAGCCATTACTATCACCGCTCAACTCATCGAGATCATATACGAGCGGGCACCATGTCTGTAAAGGGTACAAATAAGGTGGAAAATACGGCTATCGAGACCGTTAAGGAGACTAAAGCTGAACCATCCCACAACAACAACAACAACAACAAGCGCAAGTTCACACCGGTGCGTAACTATGTTGTGGCTGCACCCAAACAACCCCAAGACAACTTGTACCTACGGTTGCACCTGTGGCATAAGTGCCTGGGGCTAGGGCTTATGCTGGTCCTCAACTATGTGCAACACTTGTAGGTCACCATCCGGGGAATCAACCATGTCGTATCTGTACCTTATGTGGTAAATATGGTCACTTGGTGGCGACTTGCCACTGTGCACCTAACAATGCCGTAATGGTCACAGACCGTGTTTGCTACAACTATGGGGAACCTGGTCATTTCTGCCTACAATGCCCTCATCTTGTGGGTAATGTTCCACAATCCTGAGGACGTGCTTTTAACATCAATGCAAATCAAGCACAAGCAAACAACGATGTGGTGAATGGTATGTTAACTTACCTTTAACTTTTGTGACCTAATTCTTTTCATTCGTTACCTATATCGTTAAATACCTTTAAAATTGAATAGGTATGTTTCTTATTAATAAAACTTATGCATATGTCCTATTTGACTCTAGAGCCGATAAGAGTTTTGTTTCGTTAGAGTTTGAACCCATACTTGCTAAGCCACATACGAAACTAGAAAGACCTCTCACTGTTGAAGTGGTCAATGGAGAACCGATCACCGTTGACGTCATTATTCGTGATTGCATCTTAAGTCTTGACAAGCATAATTTTCTTATCGATCTTATTCCTATGAAACTTGGAAGCTTTGACATCATCATTAGTATGGATTGGTTAGCCAAGCACCATGCCGAGATCATTGTTTCAAAAAGTGCATGCGTATATCGTTACCCTCTTGAGATACTTTGAAAGTGTTTGGTGAAAAATCTTCCAAAAGGCTTAAATTCATGTCTTGCACTCAAGCCCGAAAGTGCATAAGCAAGAAGTATATGGCCTTCTTGGCTTACGTGGTCAACACGAAAGTCAAAGGGAAAGAACTTAAGGATGTCCCGATCGTACGAGACTTTCCTGAAGTATTTCCCGATGACCTTGTGGTTTACCTCCCATGCGTGAAGTCGAGTTTAAAATCGATTTGATTCCAGGAGCCAACCCCGTGGCTATGTCACCATATCGGCTTGCACTATCAGAAATGCAAGAACCTCTAGTCAACTTCAAGACTATCTGAGAAGGGCTTTATTCGTCCTAGTTCTTCGCCCTGGGGTGCGCCTATTCTTTTCGTGAAGAAGAAAAGATGGAACGTTTCGTATTGTATCGACTATCGTGAACTTAACAAGTTCTACCATCAAGACTCGTTATCCTCTTCCTTGTATCGATGACTTTTTGATCAACTTGAAGGAGCTGCTATATTCTTGAAGAATTGATCTACGGTTCTGGGTATCATCATTACAGTCCATGGATGATTATACCCAAGACAAATCATTACTTCGTTATGGAACTATGAGTTCATGGTCAGATGCCTTTTGGTTTACACCAATGCTCCTACTGTCTTCATGGATCTCATGAACCGAGTATGCAAAGCCTTACTATGACAAGTTTGTGATCTTCTTCATTGATGACATACTTATCTACTCCCGTCCCAACACCGATCTTAATTGCATTTAGACTATTTTTGAGTTGTTAAAAAAGAGCAACTGTACGCTAAGTTCTCCGCAGTGTGAATTCTGGCTCGAGGAGTTTAATTTCTAGACACATGGTGAATAGCCAGAATCCATGTTGACCCTGCAAAGGTGGAAGCGTGAAGAGTTGGTGTGTTCTCACACTCCCAACCAAAGTTGGTTCTGTCCTTGGTCTTGTTGGATATACCAGTGATTCATGCAAATTTTTGAGGTCACGAAGCCGTGCTCACTCTTTGACACAAAAAAAATAAACCGTCGAGTGGGGGTCCGAACAAGAAGAAGCTGTAAGGATTCCTGAAGTCTGATGCAACCCAAAACTGCCTAAGTGTTTCAGCAACATGCACTAAGTACTGAAGTGAAGAATGCTTCGGAAGAATTACACAAGCATTAGAAAATACTCTAAGTGTAATATCTTCCGAAGCCAAGACCAATATCTTCCGAAGCCTAACATGAAGTCTTCCGAAGCTTGAAGAGACAAAGTCTTCCGAAGCTTCAACCTATGAAGACAGATTTCTTCCGAAGACTTTTAGTACACATGCTTTATCTGATGTACTGTTCCATAAAGCACCTTTTCCGCTGCGTCTCTGATAAGTCACCAACTTACAAGAGTTGGTGAAAAGGTCCATGCTTTTGGTAACTGTACATTGAGGTCTTGAGTCTGAAACTTTCCACTTTATGTACTTTATCCTTTTTGTAATGTATAAGGATGTGAGCTATGGCATGTCATAGTCACAAGGTCAAAAGGCAGATATGCCTTTTGATCCTACAATTGATTTTGTTAGTGTCTAGTCAATTGTATCCAGCTGGCTTTCATAGTATAGCCGGCTGTAGGTTGTAGTATAAGTATTCCAAGTTCTTGTATCTTTCCATATGCTTTGTAACACTTGTAAAAGAACTTGAGAAAGCAATATACTGCTCCTTGAAAACTATACTCTCTTGTTCTGTCTCTTGCTTTACTTGTGTTCTCTGCATCACCTTTGGTTACCTAGTTCACTGTTTGATTAAGATTTAGTTAATCTCCTCATTGTGTTGTTGTGTTGTAATTGTGTTCAAGCCCTTGAACGATCCTGCAATTGGTATCAGAGCATTCAGGCTCGTGATATAAGATCTAACCATCTTAAGATCCCTCACACACACAAAAACTAAACTTTTCAAATGGCTTCCATCTCAAAGACTGATATGGAGACTGGAACCATGAACAAATCCCCATTGATCACTCTTGATGACTTCGACACCTGGTGCATGAGGATGGAAGGCTTCATCAGGTCTCTTGACTCAAGAATGTGGGAATCTGTTGAATATGGACCTTTCATACCCAGCACCCCCTCTGCTACCGGTGCTGGTATGATTCCTAAAGATGTGGCCAACTACTCAGATGAAGATAGGAAAAGAGTAGAGATTGACAGGAAGGCCATGACTGCTCTTCAGACTGCTATCCCAAACTCTGTGTACAGAGGTTTTAAGAAGTGCAAGACAGCTAAACAGCTGTGGGATGCACTGAAGCTGATGTATGAAGGCTCCTCTGAAGCCAAGGAGAACAAGAAAGATCTTCTGAAGCAGCAGTTTGAAAATTTCACCTTTAAAACAGGTGAAACCATGACCCAACAATACTTCAGGTATGTTGAGATTGTGGATACCCTTGTGGATGGAGGAGTTCCTCTTGAGAACAGAGACATTGTAAGGAAGTTCATGTCCTCACTTCCTAGGCAATGGACACACTATTGTGTGGTAATCAAGAGGACTGAGAACCTTAAAACTCTTACTCTGACAGAGTTATATGGGATTCTCAGTGGATACCAGATGGAGATGAACTTACAAGGTTCATCTGGCAACTCTAACAATCAAATGGGTTCAGCCCTTCATGTGGTTGAAAGGGACAGCATAGAACCCCAACATCATCTCCTATGCTACCCTGACAACTCACAAAAGGGTCCTTTCATCACCTTCCCGGAGACACCAAGGGAGAACTTTACTCAAGGAAGCCATTCCAAGAGACAAGTTCTTCTCAAGCCTTTGTGTCTGCAGATGAAAGCTGTGGAAATTATCTCTTCACTCTTGAAGATCTAGACTGTATCCATCCAGATGACCTGGAATACATGGAGATAGTTCAGCAGATGGCTCTTCTCACTCACAGAGCCAAGAAGTTCTACAAGAGGACAGGAAGAAAATTTCCAAGCAATGCTACCAGTGGTAAGTTTGGCCTGGATAAAAGCAAAGTTAAGTGTTACAATTGTAACCTTATGGGTCACTTCGCCAGGGAGTGTAAGGCACCCAGAGCAAATGGGGTCAAACACAACTCAGACCAAACTACCAACAATACCCCTCAGGCTGAGAAGACAAAGCAACATGCTGCGGTTGCTGTTGAAGAGGGAGGATTTGACTGGAGTTTTCAGGTGGAGGATGCTTCTCCAAACCAAGCATTGATGGCTGATCATGATGAAGCCAAGGTATTAGAACATCTTTGCTCCCCTGAATGCATTGCTAAAGTAAATAGATACAGGTCCTACAACCTAGAGATGAGATCTGATCTTGAGTCATTAAACATATTAAAATCTGACTTTAGAAAGTCTGAAAATGATTACAAGTTAAAGATAGAAGACTTGGAGAAAACTATTTCAGTACTAAAACATGAACATACAGATTTTAGAACTCAGATCCAAGATCTCATCACTAAGTTGACTAAGTGCCAGGCTGAGCTTGTGATCAGCAAAGCCCTGGCAGAGAAAAGTGTTCTTGAAGAAGAGACCTTCAAGAACATGATATCCTCATCCCTACACAATAAGGTTTGTTATCAAAATAGACAGGGACTGGGATCAAATGAGATAGCTCCTCCACACACAATCTTGTCTGTAAGATCTCCTAGGTGTGGAACTTGTGAAGATGAGCTTCCTCTCATAGATCCAGTAAGTGAGGATGATGAAGAAGTGATAGTGAGGAATCCCTCTGAGAAGAGTGAAGAAGAGGATTCCTCCAAGGGCCACTATCCTTCTGAGAGGAGAAATTAACTGTGATGACCAAGTCCAAGAGAAAGAACTTGATCAGGAAGAGCAAAAGGAAAGCAAAGAAGGCTCAAGAAATCAAGGCTACCTTTGATGCTAAGCAGAAACAAGTGTTTATCTCTGCAGGTTTCAAAGCAATAAGGACTGAAGACATCCACCAAAGCTTCTTATCCAAGAGTTCTGGTTCATGTTCAAATCATCTCAGTACAAAGAAGAAGACTGAGCTGCTGTGTACCACTGCTGCACAGCCTGGACCATCAAATTCCAAGAACAGTTCACAGCCCAAGGGAACTGTATCTGAATCTACCAAGATGAAGGTGAAAAGGGATGTGACCAAGGCCAGTCTTGCTCTCAAAAGGATTTCTTTGAAGAAGAAAATGCTGTGTGTTATGTGTGAAAGTACTTCTCATATTGCCAAGGATTGTCCATACAATCCTAAAAGTACTATCCACATGACCAATACAAAGACTTCAAAGAATCTCAAGAAGTCTCAAGCTTCGGAAGGAAAGTCTGTTTCCTTCGGAAGCTCCAAATCAAAGAAGAAGGTAAATGGAAAATTACCTTCGGAAGCAAAGTTGGTCTCGGAAGAAAGGAGTTCTTCCGAAGTACTAAAGTCTACTGCAGTGACTGTAGATTCTTCCGAAGTATCAGTCATTAAAACTTGTGAAGCTCCAAAAGCTTCTAAGGTTTTGAAGGTCAAGTCCAAGACTCCAAAGGTGGTGTGGAAGTCTAAGAAAGACCAAATGACTGAGGTTTCTCCATCAACAACAGCCGAAGATCCCCTCTGTACAACCATAGGATCTATTACTGTTGCATTACCTTCTATTACACTTACTGAACCCAAGACAAGTAAGGCTTGGGTTTCCAAATGTAACTAATCATTTTCTTTGTGCAGGAACAGCTCAAGACAAACAAGAATGTCTGGATAATTGACAGTGGCTGTTCCAGGCACATGACAGGCGATAGGTCTTTACTTCATAATTTTGAGAGAATTGATGGAGGACCAGTTGCTTTTGGAGGAAATGAAGGTGGTTACATTTATGGAAGGGGCAAGGTCACAAATGGTAAGCTCAGCATTGAGAAGGTAAATTTGTTAAGGAGCTTGGGTACAATCTTCTGAGTGTATCTCAATTTTGTGATCAGAGTCATAACATGCTCTTCACTGAGCATGAGTGCATTGTTCTCAAACCTGGAGTGGTCATTCCTCATGAGCATATTCTGCTCAGAGCCCCCAGGAAAGGGAACATGTACAAGATGGATTTGCAAGAAACATCTCCCTCTGGAGAAGTTTCATGCTTTCTATCTAAAGCAAATAGTGATGAGTCTTTCCTATGGCATAAAAGAATGTGCCATGTAAACTTTAAGAATATGAATAAATTAATCAAACATGATCTGGTAACTGGAATGCCAAAGAAAGAGTTTACAAGTGATGATCATTGTGTTGCATGCCTGAAAGGGAAGCAACACAAGGTATCTCACAAGCCTAAGGAAAAGAACTCCATCACTACTCCCCTACACTTATTACATATGGATCTCTTTGGCCCCACCAGTGTAATGAGTTTAGGAAGGACCTTATACTGTCTAGTGATCACAGATGATTTTACAAGATTCACTTGGGTTTTCTTTCTTAGAACTAAAGATGAGACTCCTGAGATTCTAAAGAATTTCATCTTAAAGATTGAGAATCAATGTGATCACAAGGTCAAAACCATAAGATGTGATCAAGGAACTGAATTCAAGAACCAAATCCTTGATACATTTTGTGATGAAAAGGGTATTACAAGACAATACAGTGCTCCCAGGACTCCTCAGCAAAACGGAGTTGCTGAGAGGAGAAACAGGACACTTATTGAAGCTGCAAGAACTATGTTGTCTGACTCTAAACTGCCTATCACCTTCTGGGCAGAGGCAGTTAATACTGCCTGCTATGTGCAAAACAGAGTCTTAGTAGTTAAGACACATGGTAAGACTCCTTATGAACTTTGGCACAAGAGGAAACCTTTCATTGGTTTTCTCAGGTCATTTGGATGTCCCTGCACCATCTTGAATACCAAAGATCAAGTTGCCAAGTTTGCTGAGAAATCAGACGATGGACACTTCATTGGATACTCTTCTCAAGCTAAAGCTTATAGAGTATACAATCTCAGAACTAGAATCATTGAGGAGTCAGCCAATGTGACTTTCAATGAGCACACTCCCAGTGTGGCTGGTTCTGGTCCGGATTGGCTATTTGATCTTGATTTAGTTACCAACTGTTTTAATAAATCTTGTGAGCATGTTTCAGGATCTGCAGAAAATTAAATACAGGTGATCCTGATCCAAGATTTGAGCTTGGAAGACCTTCAGCTCCAGTTGGAACTACTTCAGCAAATGAGGTTTCTATCAGCACAACAATGACAAATCCAGCTGATACATCTGGCATGCCTTCAAATTCCAGTTCAGAGGCCTCTCAACCAGATAAAGACATCTCAATTGCAGAAGATAACAATGGTGATGGTGAAAGTGATCAAGAATCTCTTGATGCTAATAACTATACCATAGATGATAACATCAATGATGTCACACACTCATTGGATCAAGTTAATCTTGATAAGTGTGATAATGTGGAGGATCAATCTTCAAGACCAGATCTAAATTTCTCAAATTTGGATCTATCTCAGCAACTTGCTGTGATCCCTCAGCTAAGGATCCACAAGTCTCATCCTACTACAAACATCATTGGAGATGTTATCTCCGGGGTAAAGACAAGAGGGCAAACCCATGAAGCAAATGTTTGTCTTCACTCTTGTTTTCTATCCCAGTTAGAGCCAAAGAAAGTTGAGGAGGCTCTAAAGGATGGAAGTTGGGTTGAAGCTATGCAACAAGAGCTGCTTCAATTCAAAAGACAGAAAGTTTGGAACCTTTGTCCTCTTCCTCATGGGAAGACTACCATTGGAACCAAATGGGTTTTTAGGAATAAAAAGGATGATAGAGGAATCATCATCAAGAACAAGGCTAGACTAGTTGTTCAAGGATACACACAAGAAGAAGGGATTGACTACACTGATGTCTTTGCTCCTGTAGCTAGACTAGAAGCTGTTAGGATATTCCTGGCATTTGCTGCATCCAAGAACTTCAAGGTCTACCAACTTGATGTAAAGTGTGCTTTCTTATATGGAGTGATTGATGAGGAGGTTTATGTCAAACAACCACCTGGTTTTGTAGATCCTGATCATCCTGATTATGTCTGCAAGCTTGACAAAGCTCTCTATGGGCTGCATCAGGCACCCAGGAAGTGGTATGAGACACTGTCTGAGTATCTCTGTAAACATGGTTACAGGAGAGGTACTATAGATGGAACTCTCTTCATCAAAGGACAAGGAAACGACATTCTGCTAGTTCAAGTATATGTGGATGACATCATCTTTGGCTCAACCAATTCAAGGCTCTGCAAAGACTTTGAAAAGCTGATGAAAGATAGATTTGAAATGAGTTCAATGGGAGAACTTAATTTCTTTCTGGGAATTCAAGTGAAGCAGGTTGAAGATGGCATTTTCATAAGTCAGTCAAAGTATGTTCAAGATATACTCAAGAGTTCAACATGACTGATTGTAAGACTGCTAAGACACCCATAGCCAGAAACCACTCCCTTGGTCCAGATCTTGAGGGGGAGTGTGTAGATGAGCACTTATACAGGGCTATGATTGGGTCTCTTATGTATCTTACAGCTAGCAGGCCTGATATCATGTTTGCTACATGTATTTGTGCAAGATATCAAGCTAATCCTAAGATGTCTCACTTAATCACTGTGAAAAGGATTTTAAGATACCTCAAAGGTGCTTCAACACTTGGTTTATGGTATCCAAAGAATTCTAATTTCAATCTGTATGCCTATACAGACAGTGATTATGGTGGTTGCAACATGACTGCAAAGTCTACATCTGGGGGATGTCAATTTCTTGGTGGAAGGGTTGTCTCATGGCAATGCAAGAAACAAACCTGTGTGTCTGCATCAACTGCTGAGGCTGAATACATTGCTGCTGCAAGCTGCTGTGCTCAAGTGCTTTGGATTCAAAATCAGATGCTAGACTACGGATTTAACTTCAAAGAGACTCCTATCCACATAGACAACAACAGTGCTATCTCTATCACTGAGAACCCTGTGCAGCACTCAAGGACCAAACACATCAACATCAGGTATCATTTAATAAGAGATAACTATGAAAAGGGGTTAATTAAACTAGTCAAAGTTCACACAGATGAACAATATGCTGATCTGTTCACAAAAGCTTTTGATGAACAGAGATTTAAGTATCTGATATCAGCTATTGGGATGATTAACTTTGAGTAGATTTTTCTTAAAACTAATTCTAATTATTTCTTCTTAAAAAATGTGTGTCCTAAGTTGTCTAGTTCATCACTTTCATAAGCTCATGTTTTCTTTGAATGAAAAACTCTTTTTGAAGACTTTCCTTGGATTCTTGAAAATTTTCTGATACTTCGGAAGATAACATTTTACCTTCGGAAGAAAAATATGTCTTCAAAATAAATGACTGTCTAAGAATTTTTACCTTCGGAAGAAGTCAAAATTTATCTTCCGAAGCTTAAAATTCTTAACTTAGACACTTATTCATTTTTAAGGACTTTTTCCTTCCGAAGCAAAAATTACTTTCGGAAGCTTTGTTCATTCTTATACAAAGCATCCAAAAGTTTATTTCTCTTCCGAAGCATAAATCTTTAAGACTCTCAGGAAAATTCTTCCGAAGTCACTTTAGCTTCGGAAGCTTTTTCAATCAAAACTTCCGAAGACAAATTACTTTCGGAAGCTTTTCGAATTCCAAGAAAACTACTTTTTGAGCAAAAAGGTAAACTACTTTTTCAGAGGTGGGACCGACATACGGATTTCAAAGTTTATCCTCTTTCATTAAACTTTATCTGAAATCCTTCTCTCTCATATAAACCCAACGGTTTCCCCCTCTTCTATCATCTGCTTTTCTTCCATACCTAAAACCCAAAGCTTTCTCTCTGAAATTTCCTTCCCATTCTTTTCTCTTCATCTCTGAGCTACCTCACAATGGCTGACCTTACACACAGAAATGATCCTCACTTTGCCATGCAGCTACACAGACAACACAATCAGGTTGCTCTGTTATGCTCTGACAAAGATCCTCATTTCTCAGAGGTTTGCCGTTTCTTGTCTTTGTCTCACTACTTCACCTCCCTAACCATTGATCCTCCTCTATATGAGGATCATTGCTTGAATTCTGGAAGACCTGCCAAGAGGTCATTATGGATGGGGAGAAGGCACTGTCTGCCACAGTGCAGGGGAGAACAATTTTCATCACTCCGGCCATCATCAACCGACATCTTCAGCTGGATGATGAAGCAGGTGAAGTGTTCTTTCCAAAAGAAGCGTTAATCATTCCTTCGAGCAGATGGGCTATGAAGGAGATTTCTCTGTAAAGACCTTCAGGAAAGGGAAGGTCTCATCCCAGTGGAAATACCTGCTCCATGTGGTTATCCACAGCTTATCAAACAAGCATGGTGGATGGGACCAGATTCCTGAGGATCTCTCCTTTATAGTTCATGGGATGGTTCAGGGGGTCAAGTTCAGGTATTCACAATTTGTTTATACTAATTTACTTGCAAACTTAGACTCCTTAGAATATTACATGTTTCCTAGATATGTTCAACACATTCTTAACTGTGAACTGGGCTCACAGTTGAGGGAAACAGGCATATTCTTAAACTGGGACAGATGAAGCCCGGCATCTTTAAAATTATGAAGAAGCCAACTGTAGGCTTCTCAGGGGTAGAAACAGCCTTAGTCCCAAAAATGTTAGAGCTCATTGCTCAAGGTGACAACATAGCAGTCCAAGCTAGTGTTGAACCCACACCTACTGCTCTCCTACCCTCTTCACAACCTCCAATATTCATCACCTACAAAGAAAATCCCAACGAACCCCTGCTCAGGCTATTGAGTCTGTGCAGGCCCCCAAATACTCAACCTTACAGGAAGAAGTGGACTCCAGAGCTCCCACTTCTCCTGAGGAGCAAACCACTCCCATTACTTTACCTATCAGGGCTGAGGTTCCTCAAGCTCAACCTGATGAGCTCATTAGCCCAACAACTGTAAGCCTTCACTCTGAGTCTCAACACTCAAGTGAACAACCTTCAGGGGATAGCTACCATCCCCAGCCTTTGGATCTAAACCAACCAATTCCCAACCTATCCTTTTACACTGATGAAGACTTAGGATTCAGTGAGTACCATGAGTCTCTCTTCTCCTCCCCTACTCAAAGAGAGATGAGTACCTCTGACTCTCCTCAGTCTATCCCTCATCAGTCACCTATTACTGAGGTGGACACATCTGAACCTGTTCAGGATGTCCATATGGAAGAGGCTCTCACTTTTGAAAGTGATTACATCATTAAGACCTCAACCATGGCAACTCAGCCCATTGGCATCTTAACTGAGGTTGCCAGTGAGCAGAGGAAAACCAGCAGCCAAGAAACTCAAGCTGGTGGTGAGAGAAGGGACTTTGGTCCAATCCTCTCATCCCCCAGTGATTCTTCTGATGAAGATGAGGGGAATTTGAGACTAAAGGTACAAAAATTGTCACAAACATGCACCTATCTAGTCTCTAAGGTTAGTCACTTGGAATCTCAGGTGACTACCCTGCAAAACAGGGTCAATGATCAGCAACTCCAGATTTCATATCTGCAGGAAAAACTAGCTGAGAGACCTTTAAGGAGAGCTCAACCAGGAACACAAGAACCTGTGGAAGTGATTGATTTATCCTCCAGCTCACCTATGCAAGTGGGTGATGCTACCAAAAAGGGGGAGAATGTTATCACAACCACAGAACCTGGGAGTTCTTCAAAGAGAATGGACATAGAGGACTCACCATCCTCACTTGCTGTTGTGCATTCTCAGCAACTTCCTCAAGTTCACATTAATGTGGACTCTATAGACTCTCTCATCAGGAGTCTCTTTGAGGAAGGTATACCAAGGGCTGTCTCATCTCCACCACATGGAACTGGCAACTACATCATCAGATGGAGGTATGATGATGACAGAAGAGCCCTCATACTTCACAGAGTTCAAGGTCAACAAGAAGTCTTTCAGTTCCAAAGCCTGAGCTTCTATGAAGGACTGGATTTAGTCAACATGCCACTTGTCAATCCAAGCAAATCTAGACAAGCTGACAGGCTGGCTCAAAGAATCCAAGACAGGATCCTTGCAGAGTTCTCTCTAAGAAGGAGACTTAGGCAATCAGGCAATGTCATCGGTCAACTGGATGTTGAGGTGGACCCTAAGATTAGTTTCATAGGGGAAACCTTGGCTGAAGGCCCAGTGGCAGAACCTGAGACCCTTGTCTCACCATCAACAACTGCTGCAGAGGTCCAAACTCCATCTGAGACACCTGCTGGTGAAGGTGTTTCTCAGCCTCTCTCTGGCCAGAGCATGGAAGCTACACCAAGCAATGAAGGCCAAGCCTCAATCCACCCTGAGTCACAAAGGTCTGTTGGTGACAAAGGGAAAAGGATAATGACTCCTGAGGAAATTGAGGAGGAAGAGAGAGAGAGGAAAAGGAGGCTAAGGGGAGAAAGTTCTTCTGGGTCATCAAAATTCATGCAAGCTGCAATCAGGGCTGCCCCCAGACCAAATACTCAAAATGATGAACAAAGGGCAGTCAGGATTAATTATTTACAGACCAGGAACTATGATGTTGATGAAATCATCTCCCTCCCCTTAGAAGAGTTGAATGAACTGGCTGACATGGAAGTGTCAAGAGAGATAAAGGAGAAAGAGGATGCAAGGTTACTTCTCCAATTCAAAGAGGAGAGGAGACAGAAAAGACTTCACAAGCATACTCCCACTCTCTCTCCAGTTCAAGAAAGTCCTGCACAGGAAGATGTGGCTCCACAAGAACCTCAGGTAGATAAAGAAGAGGATAGAATCAAAATGATAAACTACCTGAGTGCCACAGGCTTCTATCAGGCAAATACACTTCTTCCCCTGTCCTATGACTTCATTGAGTTCGAGTACTTAAAGCAACTTGAGCTTGAGTTAGTCAAAGAAAGAAAAACAACCAAAAGGAAGCTAAGGGAAGAAGCTGCAAAGTCAAGAGCCATCATTCAAAAGAATGCAAAGAAGTCTGCTGACAGACAAAGAATGATGAGCTTCTTGAAGTCATATGGATTCTCCGGAAGGAGACTTGGTCCCATGTCTCTATCTACAATGGATGAGCATATAAGGGTAATCAAGCAGAAGATTAAAAGTGGTGAACTCATTGACTTGCACTCTCTTCCAAGTCAAGTCCCACCTGAAGTGGAGGTCAAGTTTGAACAACCAGAGACACCTGAACCAGAACCTCCAGCTGAGCCTCAGCAAACTTCATCTTCTGATCCAAGACAGGGTCAAACTCCCTCTCCTTCTGAACCTGTGAGGGAGGAACACCCAACTGAGAAAGACACTGATGATCAACATGGTGCTGCAGACCAGTCTTCTCAGTTAAAGACATTAAAGAGGAAGAAGAAAATGGCTCTAAACCAAAGACTAAAAAGAAGAAGCCAAAGTCATCTACCTCTACACCCCAGGCTGAATCAGATCAACCTGAGGAAGTGCATGATGAGGCAGCCCAATCAACTCCTATGCAAGTGGCTCCTCTAGCAACCGAGACACCCATCTTATCCTGGACTTACTCTACCAATCCAGAAAGATGGAATGTTATCAGAGATCAAGGTGTTGAAAATGTCTACTCATGGCAAGACATAATCAACTTACCTCTGCATGATCTCTTTGAAATGAGAAGATACTATGAGAGTCTTGATGATCCTGACCATCAAATGAAGAAAGGGATGGTCTTGATTATTCTGAAGACTACAAACATTTAAAGATCTTCTAAGTGTTTTGGTAGCATCAGCCTAGGGGGAGTTTGTAAGGATTCCTGAAGTCTGATGCAACCCAAAACTGCCTAAGTGTTTCAGCAACATGCACTAAGTACTGAAGTGAAGAATGCTTCGGAAGAATTACACAAAGCATTAGAAAATACTCTAAGTGTAATATCTTCCGAAGCCAAGACCAATATCTTCCGAAGCCTAACATGAAGTCTTCCGAAGCTTGAAGAGACAAAGTCTTCCGAAGCTTCAACCTATGAAGACAGATTTCTTCCGAAGACTTTTAGTACACATGCTTTATCTGATGTACTGTTCCATAAAGCACCTTTTCCGCTGCGTCTCTGATAAGTCACCAACTTACAAGAGTTGGTGAAAAGGTCCATGCTTTTGGTAACTGTACATTGAGGTCTTGAGTCTGAAACTTTCCACTTTATGTACTTTATCCTTTTTGTAATGTATAAGGATGTGAGCTATGGCATGTCATAGTCACAAGGTCAAAAGGCAGATATGCCTTTTGATCCTACAATTGATTTTGTTAGTGTCTAGTCAATTGTATCCAGCTGGCTTTCATAGTATAGCCGGCTGTAGGTTGTAGTATAAGTATTCCAAGTTCTTGTATCTTTCCATATGCTTTGTAACACTTGTAAAAGAACTTGAGAAAGCAATATACTGCTCCCTTGAAAACTATACTCTCTTGTTCTGTCTCTTGCTTTACTTGTGTTCTCTGCATCACCTTTGGTTACCTAGTTCACTGTTTGATTAAGATTTAGTTAATCTCCTCATTGTGTTGTTGTGTTGTAATTGTTTCAAGCCCTTGAACGATCCTGCAGAAGCTTTTGAAGCGTTAAAGCACAAGTTTGTGCCATGCTCCTATCTTGACCCTACCTGATGGTAATGATGATTTCATCCGTGTAGTGGATGCTCTAAACAGGCCTTGGGGAGGTGTGTTCCTCATGCAACTGGAAAGGTCATAAGCTTAGGCATCAAGACATTGATGGTCCCGAGGTGAATTACACAACCCATTACTTGAGCTTGGCGCGTTGTTTTTGGCTTTGAAGATTGTAGGCACTACCTATATGGTACACAATGCATACCCTACACATTGATCACAAAAGCCTTCAACACGGTTTTAATAAAAAGTTCAATATGACACCGTAGTTGGTATGGAGTGATTGGTGATTACGATTGTTGAACATTCGTATCACCTTGTACAGCCAATGTTTGTGGCGATGCACTAGTCGAAAGGTTCATAACAAACTATCTCTTTCCCAGAAATCGCGATCGCGACAATGGTTTGACGCTATGGGTGAGTTGATACTGAGATCTTAACTATATGCAACGGACTACTGTCAACTGCTACAAACTTGAGACTATATCAGTGACCTCGAGTCTCTCATCTGAAGGCTTAATAAATGGTTCAACGAGAGGAAGAAATGAGGATGAACTAGAGCATAATCTTCTAACCCGATGGAAACGAAACCTAATGGATTGATGTACTGCACAAATCGAATTTGGTTCCAATCGTGATAATCTTCATACCTTTATCAAGAACGAGGCTCATCAAACTCGATATTCTATTCATCCTTGTTTTGATAAGATGTACATTGACCTATGTGGTCAATATTGTGGCCTGAATGAAGAAGGATATAGCAACCTATGTAGCTAAGTGCCTCACGGACGGTTAAAGCCACATCAACGTCCGAGTGAATTACTTGAACAACCGAGATTCCTATGTGGAAATGGGACATATATCCATACTTCATAACCAAGCTACCCCAAACCTCTCGTGGACATGATAGCATATGGGTGATCGTTGACCGATTGACCAAATCAACACATTTTATACCCATACGTGACACTTACTAGACATCAAGGTTGGCTCGTATATACGTTGATGAAATTGTAAGTCGTCATCGAGTACCTTTGCATATCATATCCGACCGAGATGCTCGTTTCACTTTGCACTTTTGGTCGTCTATGCAAGAACTCTTGGGTACAACTAGATCTAAGCACAGCTTACCATCCTCAAACTGATGTCAAACCGGCAAACGATCCAAACCTTGGGGGATTTTCTACGCCTGTGTATTCTAACTTTGTTGGTGATTAGGATACGCATCTACCGCTCGCGGAATTTGTTGTATAGCAATAGTTATCACTCAAGTATCAAGATGGCACCGTTCGAAGCACTTTATGGTCGTAAATGTTGATCACTGATCTGTTGGACCGATATTGGTGAAAACTTCAACACTGGTCCCTGATTTATACAAGAGACGACCAATAAATTTGCTATAATCTGCAAGAACCTTGAAGTGGCAAGAAGTCGATAAAAGAGCTATGATGATAAGCGACACAAGCCATTGGAATTCCAAGTTGGGGAGATGGTTCTCCTTAAGGTTTCACCGTGGAAGGGTGTTGTTCGCTTTGGAAAGAAAGGTAAACTAGCTCCAAGATTTGTAACCTTTTAAATCCTGAAAAGGTTTGGAAAGATGGCTAACCAACTGGATTTACCTTCTGACCTTAGTGGATTCATCCTGTTTCCACGTTTCAAACTTGAGGAAGTGCTTGGCCGACGAAAGTCTGCATGTTCCGCTCGAAGACATTCAGAGTGACGAGTCATTGCATTTTGTCGAGAAGCCTGTTAAGATCATGGACCGGATTATGAAGAAGACTAGAACCACACTACCCCTTTCTTATTCTTATAGTTTCATTCTTAATTTCGGGACGACATTCTTTTAAGTTAGGGAGACTGTAACATCTCGTATTTTTACCGTTAATAGAAAGTTAACTTTATTTACTCTCACAAGGGTCATTCTTGTCAATTATGGAACTCAAGTGTTATTGTGCTTATTCTTTTATATCATTAGGTTATAATGCATGAATGTTAAAAATAAAACTATTATAATTTTGATATAATAATAATAGTAATAATAATAATAAGTTATAATAATGATAGTAATACTAATAATAATAACTAAAAGAATAGTATTGTAATAACATAAATAATAATAAACTATAATAATGAAGTTACTAATAATAATCTATAAGAATTATTAACTTAAAAAGTGTTTAAAGCTTAACTAAGATTAGGGGTTTTTTTTGGCATTTTATAAACTTTAAAAAACAAGTTATGTGCATAAAATATTAACAAATCAAACTACAAAAGGCCAATGTGTAAAATTTTAAAATTACAACCCAAACCCCCCACCCACCCCTGTATTTCCGGCCTAGACTTCAGCCACGCTCCGGCTGAAGTCCGATGAACCCTAGAACACCAAAACAATTCGATTTCGTAACCCAAAACCGATCTGAATCGTTTCATATACGTGATTTGAACTTGAATGCATCTAATAATTGAGGTTAAACGTCGGTTACCACCCCATTCGAATGTATAACCAAAGTACTTTAAATCCATAGCCGTTGAGCAATAATTTCTAATAATAATCTAACTAACGAACCCAAACACATCTAAGTGTTCCTGATATTCACTACACTTAATTTCATCGAAAACTCGCAAACATCAAATTTCACTCTCCCCTTTCATCGTGACCAGCTACACACTTAATTTCATTTGAACTTGAATGCATCTAATATTGAGATTAACATCGGTTACCACCCCATTCGAATCTATAACTGAAGTACTTTAAGATCCATAGCCGTTAGAGGACTTTTAGTCCAGATCATCATACGAGGCTACCCACAAGTTTAATTTGATTATCATTGAGGTTTGCTTATCCATTTAGGCATCCACGGCCGCAACATTCTTCGGGTGTTCAAACATCAATCCAATAACAATTCGGGTAATTAAAACTACCTTCATGCTCGATTTCATGTGGGGATTGAAAGCCCTAACCATGGTTTGATTAATAACAATGATTGGTGGTTCAATTTTGGATCAATCAAACTAGGGTTCTTATGAATTTGGGGGAAACTTTTTAACTTGGGTTTAAAATCAATTGGAAACCAATATAAATCGTGGCTGAGGCCTTGGTTCACTGGTTCCATGTTCTCCTTCCAACTTAGAGGTCACGGGTTTGAACCCGGTGACCTCCAACATCTTTTTTAGCTTGTTTTGCAACTTTTAAAATATATAAAAGATTATAAAAATTATAAAAAAATCATTTTATAAACTTCGTGTACTTTAAACCATTTAGATATTTTTCTGTAATTTATTTATAAAAATGTCCTTATATTTTATTTAAAATTCTAAAGTGAATGTTAAACCATTTTATTTAAACCATTTAGTATATATTTTATACAACTTAGACTTAAAATACTAGTTTATACAATTATTATTTCAACAATTGTTTGTTTAAGTTGTCGATTAAATCGTGTTCATTTTATTTAGTTACAAAACCTTAATTAGACTTTATGAATAATACAAAATATTTATAAATGTTATTCTTATTCTATATTTTATAATATAAATCGCTTTCGCGAAAATATAATTGGTTTCGTTTGATAAATATAATTGACAAAACCCCAAACATCAAATAGAACCCTAACTCATAATAATTCGTTGAACTTAATATTAGACTTTAACCTTGTGCTTAATTATATTTAGGTGTCGTGTGAGGATACAACTTGGAACGACGTTTATTATTATTTTTTTATCTTCATTGCATACTTAATTGACAAGTGAGTTTCCTTGCCCCTTTTTATATATTTCACACTATTTTAGGGTGAAACATGATACATATACAACATACACATATAAACATTCGAACTTATAAAGCACTTGCAATTCATCTTTATATTTTGTCATGGTTATTTATGTGTTGTAAGTGATTGTATGAGATACATATTTGTTTGCAATCATTAACTATTGCTAGCCCGACGACAACTTAGATCTTTGGGCCTGACAAGCCTATTTGGTGCTAAAGCCGATGTAGTGCTAGCTCCTGATGACGTATGCTTGTTCATCATGGGAACCAAATACACTTAGCCAATCATATATACTTGTAATCAAGTCAAGGTTTGGTTGTAACGATATGTGTTCTATACCTTGCTAACTTATAACCTATGACATGAATTGCTACTGTAACCTTGTTATATTATGTATGAAAACTTGGAAACTCATCAACTTTTTAGTTCACCTCTTATTTTTATCCTGTTTTAGGAAATGCCCAAGTTTAAAGTGATCAAATGAAGCTTGCGATAATCTAGGATTCAGACCTAGTTAATTGAATAAAAGGATTATGTTTTGTTATGTTATGCTTGGAATTATTTCATGTTTGAGACTTGTGTTTGTATTTCCTTTTGAACCTTATAATTTTAATATTTACATTCAAATATAACATTATGTGGCTGTGAACAATCCTAACCCTCACATCTTGATGTTTTCGCCATCAAGGTTGGGGTGTGACATCTTTGTCCTGACCTTGGGGGAGGATACTGATCAACATCAGTATAGGGCAATTATTGGTTCTCTAATGTATCCACAGCTAGTAGACCTGATATCATGTTTGCAACTTGTATCTGTGCAAGATATCAGGCTGCTCTAAAGGTGTCTCACCTAGCTGCTACCAAGAGAATCCTCAGATACCTCAAAAGAGCACCTAAACTAGGTCTCTGGTATCCCAGGAACAATGATTTTAATTTGTATGGATACTCTAACAGTGACTATGGTGGCTGCCATATTGACAAGAAATCAACATCAGGAGGATGTCAATATCTTGGTGGAAGGATCATCTCATGGCAATATAAGAAACAATCTTGTGTCTCTATATCAACTGCTGAAGCTGAATACATTGCTGCTGCAAGTTGCTGTGCTCAGCTTTTGTGGATTCAAATTCAGATGTTAGACTATGGATTCAACTTTATAAGCACTCCTATCCATATTAACAACAACAGTGCTATCTCCATCACTGAAAATCTTGTGAAGCACTCCAAGACAAAGCATATTGATATCAGGTATCATTTCATTAGAGATATTCATAAGAAAAATCTAATTAAGCTATTCAAAGTTGACTCAAATGAACAATATGCTGATTTGTTCACCAAAGCTTTTGATAATAGAGATTTAAGTATCTCATAACAGCTATTAGGATGATAAACATTGATTAGATTACCTCTTTTTGAAAAACCTTTTTAGTGTGTAATTTCTTATGTCAATACAATCTAAGCCCTGTTACAAAAGGTCTCTATCTGAAATTTTATCTAAGTATAAATTCTTCCGATGAGAAATAACCCTCGAAAGATATTTACATATCTTCCGAAGAAAAATTCCTCCAAGGATAATTTTCTTCTCGGGAGAGTTTTTAGTCTCGGAAGAAGCGATTGATTACATATCAGATCTACTTCCGAAGCTTTCGGAAGACAAATTACCTTCGGAAATGTTTTATATTCGAAAGAGAGATTTTATTGTGTAACGGAAATCTCTTAGGCCCCACACTGCAAAAAGTAAAGATTTTGTTGATGATATCGAATTATTTAACTGAATTAAACCTTACCGCCCATGTCACTTCATCCACTAAAACATCACATCACCTTATCCTAACCCTATTACCGCCATTCCACCCTATTTTAAATAATCCTGACTATTCACTTTCATCTTCTTACCATAATTTTTACTGCCCTAATAGTTTTCTTCATCCCCAATTCACCCAAGCTCAAACTCATCTACCTTCACTTTCCCCAAATGGCTCTATATCCTCAACACAATCAAGTAGCACTTCTTGACTCCTCAAGAGATGCGGACTTCTCAGAAATCATCTCCTTCCTTACCCAATCATCCTACTACACTGCCCTGACTGTTAATCCCACTGTGTACACCATCACATTGCTGAATTTTAGGAAAACGGTCACGTTGAAACCCTAAATGGGGTTCATGTAATACGATCATTTGTGGCCAAGAGTTGGTCATAACTGAACAACTCATCGGGAGCATCTCGAGCTTCATGATGAGGGTGCACTCACAGAGTTCCCCAAAGCAGATTTAGACAACACCTACATTCTCATGGGATATGGTGGAGACGTCAGAAGGTCAACTGTCTACAAATTCAACTTCTCTTACAACTAGAAGTTCCTGCTGCATGTTCTCCTTCACTCTCTGTCCAATAAATCTGGGGGATGGGATCAAATTCCATACAAACAAGGGTTCCTAGTTCATGGAATGGTGAAAGGCCTCCGATTCAACTACTCAAGATTTGTGCTAACCAATCTCTTTCGAAATCTCCAGAGGGAAACATTCTCTATGTATCCCAGATTTCTCCGGCATATTATCAACTGTGAGCTAGACTAGAGTCGGCTTGTCTACGCAGCCACTCCTCCTGTCCCTCAAATGAGGCCTACCATCTTCAAAACTCTAAAGAAGGTGTCCACCAACTTCACTGGAAAGTGCACTTCTCTATTTCTAGGTATGACTAAGCAAATAGCTCCTGGTGATATCCCTATTAACCCCACAGGTGATGAACCCACACCAAAAACTACCCCCACACTACCCACTTTACCTTCTTATCCCATCACCATCACTTACCAAGACGCCTAGACGAACCCTTCTTCAATCTACTCTGATTGAATAAGCTCCTCCTGTTCAATTCAAAAAGGCTAGAGTGGAACTTTGGGCTCCCACTTAGTCTAAGGTCTCACCATCCTTCACCATTGACCTCAATATGGGTCTTGAGTCTCCTCAGTCTCAAACCCATAAGCCCACTACCCAATCTGAAAGCCCTCAGGGTTAGTATTTATACTCCTCTGAGCAGCCAAAAAGGGACAGCCCCACCAGAGGCTCAATGCCTATAGACATTGATCAAGGCCCCGGGTCAGTAGGTTTAACCTCCTTATCTTTCACTGACATTCTCTTCAAAACTGATGAAGAGATTACGTCCCTCCAATGCAATGAAGTTGATCTACAACACTCTCTCAAAGATCAACAGAGCCTAGAGAGAACTCTTATCTCTAGCCCCCATCAACAACCTTTTCTAAGGTGAGTCCCATTGATGTGGAGGGGACTCATGCAGATTCAGCTGCCACTACAGAAGGTGCATCAATGGACCTTATGGATAGTGGTAACATTTCTGAGACTGAATCTACGACAACCATGCTTTTGATGACTCTGAAAGAGACATCATTGCTTCTCCGAATGTAAGTCTACAAAGAATATTCAAGACGGTAAAGGCAACACAGGTTGCTTCTCTGGATCAAGAGGTAAAAAGCACACATCTTTGAATGGTTGGATGAAAAACCTTCCATCCAAACCTTTTCATTTGAAGTTGGTTTCACATGATTCAAAGATGAAGATGACCAAAGGGTCAAAACCAAATCCTTTTCCTTCCAGTCTTAAATAGAAAATGATTTTCAAATTTAATTCATTCAATTCAAATTAATTAACCAAAACAAATTTGGCAAATTAAAAAGAAGGATATTGCAATCCCTGATTGTTTAAATGGTTATGTGCCGAAACAGGTTTCTTATATTGATGAAAAAGGAACTTCCAGGACTACGATGGCCTGGGTTCTCCTTTCACACTAATCTGTATTTGAGTGTAGGAACAATTCAGGAGGACTGTTAGTTATCCGCTTTACTGACAGAGGTTGTTCCTAATTCAAATTTGAGGCGGAACAAATAGGTAAAGGTCATGGTATTTTATGCACAATCTGGATTTTTATCTACACAATCACAGTTCTCACTTCACAATCACCGCATATTCTGATAATTCATTTCTTATCTTGATAATCAGTGTAGTTTGGAATACCTTCTTTGATAAATTTTTATTTTTGTACAGTTTTATAAAAAAATTAAAAAAATTAAAAATAAGTTTGCAAAAATAAAAATGTAGGGGGAGAGTATAAGTAAATAAAAATGAAAAGAGAATTGGGAACTTGATTCGAGATGATTGAGAAATGATTGTATATCTTCTTGAAATGCTTGTTTTTGCATGACTTGCGTTTTAAAATGAAAAATGATAGTAACTGATGTTGTGATCTGATTACATCTTATTTTTAATTCCAATAAAGAAAATCAAATAGATTCTTTAATGATATGCTTGGTAGACTCAGCCTGAAGAAGCAAGTAGACAGCAATATGATGATTTAAATTAAAATATATGCTTAAGGATGTATGGTTTTACGCAATCATTTTGGCTTGCACGAAAACTGAGTCTCGACAAAAACTGTATTGAGAATTGATCTTTCACCCTCCATGATACAATTATATAAGTCATATCTTTGAGTCATGTTTGGTTTATTTAGTGTCTTGTGTTTGTGCTAATCTCCTCAGCTGTAAGAAAGTACTGACCTGGAGTGATGATCTCCTTTGTTGTATGATAGTACTGACCTGGAGCTCTCATCGGCACATGATTAAATGGTCATCTCCTTTGTTACACGTGAGTATAGACCTGGAACTCTCATTATTTTGGACTAAGTTGTGTCAAATCATCTAACTATGAATTCATCAAAGAATGTAATATTATGTTGATAATCACTTGCACACTAATGCACAAGCCTTGCTCTATAAAAATCATAATAAAATTCAAGAAATCCTGAGGTTGGGTGAGGGTTTTTGCCAAATGATTGTGAGGTCTAGCATTCTAAAGTATTTAATCGAACTTTAACGAATCATCTGCTGCTTGTTGAAAAAGATAGGGCATGGGTTTAAGTGAACAAACATATCAGCAATCATTATTAATCTGTTTGAGAATTTCAAAATCATTCAAAGACTATGATTAGATTCAGTTATTAGTGTGATCTTATTGCTTGTCGATGATTAATTTAATCTTTGTGCTAAAGTATATCTTGAGGATGTGATCTCATTATTGACTCAATTCTCGGTTATAAAAAAAATATAGATAATAAAATGTTATAACTAATGTATATAATGAAAATAAAAATTATAATAAATTTTCATTTCTAAATTTCTTTTAGGTCTTCCATATTATGTTGTTACAATTTTATCATTTCTCATGCATTTCACAGAAATTACGTACAGGCGAACACAGGTTCGCTTGTTTTCAAACAGAAATAAACACGAGTTTATTTTGTTAAAATAAAATGATCTAATTAGAAATGTCGAGATTGTGTTTGTGAATGTGTTTCAGATATTTGCTGTAACTAATGGCTGATCATCAGTTGAGTAGTGTACCTGATCAGAGAACTTGTTCCTCAAGTTTGCAAAAGATACCGAGCTAGGAATCCTCCTACATCTTCTGAAGCACTCAAGATTAGAGATTGGGGAAAGCTATTCCAATATCTTTACAAAGGATGCACTCGAAAAAGGGGAGCATATAAATAGAGGGAGCTTATGAAATGAATAATTTTTCTCATCAAATTCAGAAAGCTTCAATTTGAAGATCTTTCTAATGTTGACTTCTCGGTGTTGATTTCATTAAAAGATGTTGATAATGATAGACTAAGGGGAGTATTGTTGGAGCTGTACAAGATAGTCTATATTATCAACACAGTCAAAATCAACAAAAGTCAATGTCAAGGTCAAAGTCAACGCAATAGTCAAACCAGCCACGTTCGAGACAAGGAACCGAGACGAGACGTTGAAGATTTAGATGACTAGGAGTTTTATTATAATAAATATATTTTGTGTGAACAAATATATTTTTTCTTGTTTTAGTCAATTTTATGATTTATATGTAATTTTCATTAATTAGCCTAAGTCTAGGGGTTAAGTGCAATTAGTGAATATTAGTCTAGACTATAAATATGTTAATTGTAATTAGGTTTTGAGAATGGTTGCATGACCAATAGGTTGAGGGATTATTTGTAAACACATTATTTTGCAATCTAATTGAAGATCAAAGGGGTTTTGATTGTAATTATCATATTTTGATCTGATTCTTCATAATTTGATTCAAGTTAGCTTATCCTGGGCTAACATATCAACTCATAGAGGCTCTGCTTTCATCCGAGTGTAGTTCAAGAGAGTTTGAGAGAAAATCAAGTGTTAAGTGACATTAACCGATCCTGCAATATGTGTTCCCATTTCCATATAGGAATCTCGAGTTGTTCAAGTAATTCACTTGGACGTTGATGTTCGACTTTAACCTTCGCAGACGCAAGGCACTTAGCTACATAAGTCGCTATGTCCTTCTTCACTCTAGGCCACCAATATTGTCCACGTATGTCCATATACATCTTATCGGAGCCGAGATGAATAGAATAACAAGTTTGATGAGTTTCGTTCATGATAAAGGTACGAAGGTTATCACGATTCGGAACCCAAATTCGATTCTTGAAGTACATCAACCCATTTTTTCTAATTGAGTTAGAAGATTATGCTCCAATTCCTCTCTCATTCTTCCTTCTTGTTGAAATGCTTGTTAAGACTCTAAAATACTAGTCTTGATGTTGTTTTCAATCCTCAAATTTTGTAGCAGCACGGTAGTCTCGTTGACATCTAGACGGATCTCGATATCAAATTCTCCCAAAGTGTCAAACCATTGTCGTTGATTGTGAATTTTTGAAACGAGACCATCTTGTTATGGATCTTTCGACTTAGCGTATCGGCTACGACATTTGCCTTAACAGGATGGTAACGAATATCAAAATCGCAATCACTAAACAACTCAACCTAACGACGTTGTTTCATATTGAGATCTTTTTTATTATAAACATGTTGAAGGCTTTTGTGATCGGTGTAGACTATACATTATGTACTATAAAGGTAATGCCTCTAAATCTTCAAGGCAAAAATCACAGCACCAAGTTCAAGATCGTGTGTCATGTAATTCACCTCATGGACCTTCAATTGTCTCGATGCATATTCTATGACCTTTCCTCATTGCATGAGAACACAACCAAGGCCTTGTTTAGATGCATCACAATACACGGTGAAATCGTCATTTTCATCTGGTAGGGTCAAGATAGGATCATTGCACAACTTGTGCTTTAACACTTCAAAGGATTCCTCTTGATCGGATCCCTACTCGAATGGTTTATGTTTTTGAGTCAAAGAAGTAAGCGGGTTCATGATTCTCGAAAAGTTGGCAATGAATCGCCGGTAATAACCAGCAAGACCAAGGAAAGAACGAACTTCGGTCGGAATTGTAGGAACACACCAATTTTTCACAACTTCCATCTTTGCAAGGTCAATGTGAATTCCTTGGCTATTCATCACGTGTCTAGAAATTGAACTTCCTCAAGCCAAAATTCGCACTTCGAGACTTCGCGTACAATTTTTCTTTCTTCAACAGTTCAAGAACTTGTCGCAGGTGGAGTTCATGATTGGTATAGGACTTGGAATAGATAAGTATGTTATCAATGAAGACGATCACAAACTTATCTAAATAAGGCTTGCATACTTGATTCATGAAGACAACAGGAGCATTTGTTAAACCAAAAGTCATAACGATGAACTCATAGTGTCCAGAACGAGTACGAAATGCAGTTTTGGGATATCATCATCATGGACTCGTAATTGATGATAACCAGAACATAAGTCAATCTTTGAGAAAATGGCAGCTCCTTGAAGTTGGTCAAAAAGATCATCGATACAAGGAAGAGGGTAGGGGTTCTTGATGGTAAGCTTATTAAGCTCATGATAATCGATGCACATACAAAACGACCCATCTTTCTTCTTCACGAACAGAATAGGTGCACCCCAAGGCGAAGATCTAGGACGAATAAAACCCTTATCGGATTGTTCTTGAAGTTGGTTAGATAGCTCTTGCATTTCCGATGGTGCAAGTCGATATGGTGACTTAGCCACGGGGTTTGTTCCTGGAATCAAATTGATTTTGAACTCGACTTCACACACGGGAGGCAAACCACTAAGGTTATCGGGAAACACTTTAGGAAAATCTCGTAAAATCGGGCATCCTTAAGATCTTTCCCTTTGACTTTTGTGGTGACCACGTAGGCCAAGAAGGCCATATAGTTCTTGCTTAAGTATTTTCGGGCTTGAGTGCACGAAATGAGTTTGAGCCCTTTGGAGGATTTTTCACCGAATACTTTTAATTATCCCAGAAGGCAAAGGAATACAAATCCACTTCTCGAAACAAATAATCTCGACATGGTGTTGGCTAGCCAATCATGCCAATGATAACATCAAAGCTTCCAAGTTTCATAGGAATAAGACCGATAAAGAAATCATGCGTGTCGGCTCAAAATACAATCACGAATAGCGATATCAACAATGATAGGTTCTCTATCGGCAACTTCAACGGTGAGAGTTCTTTCTAGTTTTGTATGTGGCTTAGCAAGAATGGATTCAAACTCTAATGAGACAAAAATTCTATCGGCTCCTGAATCAAATAGAACGTAGGCATAAGAGTTATTAATAAGGAACATACTTGTTGAAGGGATCGAGATCTAGTTTGATCAATTAGATTAGGATTTACAGCGGAATATCACACGAATTAGACGAAATTCTAGCAAGAATAATATGAATATTCAATCAAACAGTAACAGTTATAGAGAGAGAGTTTTCTGCAAAAAGAATGTTTTCATTCATGCACAAGCTTCCCTTGGAGGGAAATTAGGTCAATATTCCTTTTATAAGGAATGTGACATCAGCTGACGTCACATGATAGTGACATCTAACGGATTTATATAAACAACTGAAATTAAACTAAACTACTGAAGATGTCCACAACAACTGAGGACACCTTCATAGAAGCTAAGTATAAACTAACATTATAACTACTGAAGTTATAACATCTGAAGTATAAGAACTTCAGATGTTTTACATAATATAAAACTACTGATTACAAACTACTGAAATATAAACCATCACAACTACTAAAAAGAACTACTTCAGCTGTTATGACAACTTCTGAGAACTTGATCTTCAGACTTTGTCTTCAGCAGTTGTCTTCAGACTTTGTCTTCAGCAGTTGTCTTCAGACTTTGTCTTCAGCAGTTGTCTTCAGACTATGTCTTCAGACTTTGTCTTCAGACTTTGTCTTCAGCAGTTGTAGATCACTTCAGTTGTTTTGATGTCTGTGGGACTTAAAGGTTTTTCTGATCTTTCTCATTGGTTCTTTTGGTCCAACAAACTCCCCCTGAACCAATATAGCCAAAACCTTTAAAATTATTGAGGTCCCACTTATTTCCAGAAACAAAATCTAGATCAGCTCAGAATTCTTCAATAATACGCTCAGGCCAGGGAAGAGATTTCAGAAAGTTTGATTGGCAAAGGATGAATGGGAACTCTGTCTTGGGGAATTAGACACAGAGCTGTAAGACTCTCTCAAAGAAGAACTCAAGGAAAACTACTTGTTCTTCCATTGTGAGTTCTTCAGCTACACTTTCAAAGAAGAACTCAAGCCCATAGTACTCAGATAAGTACTTAATATGCTTTCCATTTTTCAGCTCCACAGTTGTTATCTCTCTGTACGCAAACTCATCAGGATGAGTGCCTTCAAGCAATAACTGGAGCTCATTCTTCTTATTTCTTCAAGCTTCTTGTAGATTAACCCCTTCTTTACCATTTTGTTTTCTAGTAAAGTTTTTGGAGTCATTTTAGACTTGTAAGCTCTCTTAAAGTCATCAAGAATTTCCCAGGGTGACACTACAATGGCCAGTATTATCACAGCATCTACAATCTTCTTTACTTGGCCATTGTATCTGCTTGGAATCTTCATTTTGTGAATTCTGTCACTTACTCTGGGGTCAGACCAAATTCTTACTCTCTCTTTCTGATATTGGAATGTAAATCTGAGAGCATGCAACCTCTGAGCATGTTTCTTCTATAGCTTGTATGGATGAAGACTTGGAAACTCTTTATCAATCATCCTTAACATTGCTCATCATGTTGTTTGTGCTGCTCTTCTTCTTCAAGTTTGACTTTTACCATTTGCCTTTGAAAGTCAGGTGTGATTGTTATTGGTTGACTCCTAGGCTAAGGCATTTTTATTTTGAGAACAGCAGAGAGTGGCAGACTATCATCCTCATCATCTTCTTCTTCTTCTTCCATCCTCAACACCCTTCTCTTCCTCTTAGGTGCATCATTGGTAACGGGTTCAATAGGTTTCTTAGGTAAAGGAATTGTTTTGAGGGTTGTGAAGGTGGTTGTTTTGGTTTGGGTGATAGTGCAGGCTGCTCTAGCATCTTGGATTTGAGTGAAGCTTTGGATAGTTTTGCCATATCAGTCCTTTTCCTAGCACCAGCTTCATCAAGAGCTTCTATGATCAATCCTTTGTTAAATACTTCAGAAGAACAGATTCTGGTGGTTATCTCCAAAATATTGTCTCTGGACCATGACTTTACTTCAATGATCGACCTTCCAAGATGTTTTGATATAAATCTTGCCATAGTTTCCAGCCTTTCTCTTTCTTTCTCACTCCAACTTGCCCATCTTTATTCAATTTCTTGAATCTCTAACCTTCTGATCTCAGAGTCAAGTTTGGTAGTGTCAAATCCTTGTCTGAAAAGTTGATCAATAATCTTATCCACAGATCTGCTATGTTGCTCATCAGCTTCTTTGATCAATTCTTCCAACTTTTTCTCACCTTTAGTCTTTTCAGAGGATTTCTTCCTTTTGTAGGTGATCATCTCCTTTTCTTTCTGCTCTTTTTCTGCTTCCTCTTTAGCTCTTTTTCTTTTGTCTACTTTCACTGACTTAGACTCCCCCTTTTTGGTTGCATTGGGTTCAAGGGTATGAATGTCAAAAAGTTTGTTAGAAACCGCAGCATCAATTAAAGATTGAAGAGTTGAGGAAAGCCTCTCATCAATGGCTTGATGTACAGTGTTTGTGATAATGGAAGTGATGAGAGGTAAGGATGTTTGAAAGCAACAACCATTTGCTCAGAGGGGTTCTGTCCCTAAGAAATGGCACCTGAAGCAGAGGCTGGTGGTAAGTTTGTTGAGAGTGGCTCAGTATTTGGGATAGTTTCAGGAGAAACTGCCATCTGTGGGTGAATGTGGGCAGATGGACTTGATTCTTCTGACATTTTGGCAAGCAGTTCTTGTAGTCTGCATACCTCAGTCTCAAGAATAGTATTGTGGGCTAGAACATCAAAGAAAAAGCCCAAGTCATCATCAGTTTGTGCTGAATCAGCTGACCTCCTGATGAAACCAGGATGAACATGTGCTAAGTGTAGATCAGTATTCACATGTGCCCCTATTTCTCAGAAATGGGGACTTCCTGCCTCAGGATAATGTCTTTCATTGGTAGTTGCCTCTGGTGAGGACTTAGAAATGATACCAGCTTCATCCTGATCATGTGCTGAACAAGGAGAAGAGGCAACCTCACCAGATGTTCTAATCTCCTCCTCTACACTGGGAGATTGAACTCTGTAATCCCTGTGCTGTGGGTTATCAGCTACATTATAATCCTCTCCCTCAACGGTTAAGGTTTTCCCAGTAGTAATAGGTTTCTGGGGAGGGGTAGAGGAATGTAGTTGAGTCAACACTTGTGCAATAACCACAGTTGGGCTTGTAGGGGTGGCTTCAGTGGGAGATAGGTGTGAAAAGGATTGCACCTGGGGAGAATGGTGCTCTTCAATCGTAATCCTCTCAAGTAAGAGAGATTCCAGTAATTTGGTTTCCCCATTTTTGGTTGCATTAGGATCCTGTTGAGAGGATACCTGAGCGGTTTCAGCTGGTAGAGTCCTGGAAACTACAGGGGGATTACTACCTAGTTTTATCCTGCCTTTGTGTTGTAGGGGCATCAGCAGGGGACTCAACTCCCTGAGAAGCTTTTTTGGGTTGTTTGGAGAGAGGTTTGGAGGGGACTTTGGATCTGGAGGATGAGGCTGTGGGTACCTTCTTCTTGGGTTTTAGCAGTTTGGCAGCCTCTTTGAGGTGTGGGTCAGAGTTGTGCCTAGAGTATACCTCTGGCAAAACTACCACAGCAGGGACTCCAAGGCCACAGGGCCATTAGATTGTAACTAATTCATGATTATGGCCATAAGAAACCTTGGATATAATAGCCATCTGTTAGCTATAGGTTTCATTGCCAGATCTTTTAAATCTAAAAATAATAAATTTAAGCTTTGGCGCTCAAATAGAATACAATACCTGCTGCCACCTGGATGACATTTGATCCCGTGAAGAGGTTTTGGGGGCAAGACAAACATTGATCATGTGAAAGATTAGGCGTTCAGCATCATGAAAGTGCTTCTTCAGAATGGTAGTAGAACTTAGGTTGCCCTCATAGCCATGATTAATGAATGAGAGATCAATGGTGCCCTTTGGGTATTTGGTGACAAAGGTAGCATCATTCAGATCTAGCATTTGGCGAATGATAGCAGGAGTGACAATCACCTTCTTCTTGTTTACAAATGACTGGAGAGGGATCGCAACATCATTCTCACCAGTATGGATGGTGACATTTGTCCAGAATTGACGAAGAGAGTCGGGATAGATGGTAGGATTCAGAAGAAAAGCAGTTCGATACTGGGAATCAGCCATCAGATCAATAGCATCATCAAACTTAGTCCAAAAGGTCGATTTTGTGAAGTAAACAACACAGTTGTGTCGAGGTTTGATTTGCATGGTCGCCATTAATAGGAGATGAACGTTCGGAAATCGATTTATGAAAAGTTTGAAGTTAGGGTTAGGTATTTATAGGTTATGAAACGGCTGAAGGAAAACAGCTGAAAGTTTTGGTTTTAGTCATCAGTTGTTAGAAAACGACTGAAGACATGGTTTTAACTTTCAGGTGTTGTAAACAACTGAAGACTTGGTGTTTGTCATCAGTAGTTGAAAAAACTACTGAAGACTTGGTTTGGCTTCAGTTGTTTTGAAATGAAACAACAGTTGTTAGAACCAATTGAAGAATAAACTTACTCATCAGTTGTTGTCGTCAATTCACATATCTCAGTTGTTTCATTTGACCTTAACAGTTACTCAGCAGATTATCTGATTTTCAGATGTTTCATTGGTCATCAGTACTTATCTGTCAGAACAGACGTCAGTAGTTGTAACCACTTCAGTACTTTGCAACAGATAAAGTACTTCAGTACTTTTAAGGAATTTAGTCTTCAGTTGTTATGAAAAACTGCTGAAGATAAAATAGCTTCAGTACCTATTTGTGACAGCTGTATACTGATGCTCATCATTTTGGAGCTGAGATCATCAGTAGTTGTCAATTATTCAAGCTGCAGCATACCAAGCCTTAGCACAAGATTTTGAAAAGTAGCACTGTCCAAAGGCTTAGTAAATATATCTGCAAGCTCATCAGCACTAGGAACAAACTTTAGATCAATCAGACCTTTTTCATAACAATCCCTGATAAAGTGATGTCTGATCTCAATATGTTTGGTCCTAGAATGCTGGACAGGATTCTTAACAATACAAAGAGCTGAAGCACTGTCCATTAGTAAAGGCTCTTAGTCTTCGAAATGTCATAATCCAGTAATTGATTCTGAAGCCAGAGTACCTGAGATGTACAACTTGCAGCAACAATGTACTCTGCTTCAGTAGTGGATGTAGCAACAGAGGTTTGTTTCTTACTCTGCCAAGAAACCAAACAGTTGCCTAGAAATTGGCATCCACCAGAGGTGGATTTTCTGTTAATTTACACCCGGCATAGTCACTATCAGAGAAAGCAACTAATTTGCAAGAGTGCCCAGTGGAATACCAAAGTCCTAGAGATTAAGTTCCTTGCAAATATCTAATGATCCTTTTGACTGCAATCATATGGGATACTTTAGGTGCAGCCTGAAATCTAGCACAGACACAAGTTGCAAACATAATGTCTGGTCTAGAAGCTGTAAGATACATCAAGGAACCAATCATACATCTGTAAAGAGTTTCATCAACTGCTTTACCTTTCTAATCAACATCCAGTTGTGTGGTGCTGCACATGAGAGTAGACCAGGCTTACAGTGTTGTAAATCAATTTTTTCAACAAATCCTTTGTATATTTTGACTGATGAATGAAAGTTCCATCAACCTTTTGTTTGATTTGCAACCTCACAAAGAACTGTAATTCTCCCATGGCACTCATTTCAAACTTTTGTTGCATCAACTTAGTAAAGGCATCACACAACTGTGGATCAGAGGATGCAAAAATAATATCATCAACATAAATTTGAACAAGGAGCTTATGCATGCCTACTTTCTTAATGAATAAGGTTTTATCTATGGATCCTCTAGTGAAATTATTTTGAAGAAGAAAGTTGGACAGTGTTTCATACCAGGCTCTAGGTGCTTGTTTTAGTCCATAAAGAGCCTTATCAAGCTTATACACCCAATCTGGATGTTTATGATCTTCAAAACCTGGTGGTTGGCACACATAAACTTCTTCTTTAATTTTACCATATAAGAATGCACTTTTGACATCCATTTGAAAAACTTTGAGATTATGAAAAGTAGCATAAGCTAAAAATAATCTGATTGCTTCCAGTCTGGCTACAGGGGCAAAGGTTTCATCATAATCAATACCTTCTTCTTGTGAAAACCCATGTACAACCAGTCTGGCCTTGTTCTTGACAATTTGGCATTTTCATCAGTTTTATTCCTAACACCTATTTAGTGCCTATAGCACACTTACCTTCGGAAGAGGAACCAGTTCCCACACTTGCTGCTTTTGAAACTGAAAAAGCTCACCCATCCATTGTCTCTTAATGCAATATGATAATTCTTTGGCTCTTGCTGACTGATGAAGAGAGCATAGAAGCAAAAGTTGGACAATTGACTTATGGTTGAAACCCCAGCATTGATGTCACCAATGATCTGAGACATGGGATGATTCTTCAGTTCTTGATACTCAATAAGATCTGTGCAAGTGTTTGTAGGTGATTCAGTAGCAACAGATGGTGATCCAGATTCTTGAAATCTAGAATGAGATGACAATTCAAATGAAGTAGAGGATTCAGAGATCTCATCAGCATTTGTTGTGGATGGAACTGCTGAAGCTACAGGAACATCAAGTTTAGTAGACTCAGGTAGTTGATCATTAAAACTTGCATTGATACCAACAGATGGACAACATGTTGCAGAAGATAATGGATTCATCAACCTGCAACATTTGGAGACTGATAAGGAACATATTGCAGTATGTCCAGATCAAATACTCCACAGGATTTTGTGGGATTTTCTCCTTTGGAGATTCATTAAACTTTACATGCAAGGATTCTTCTACAATCTTTGATCTGCAATTAAAAACTCTATATGCCTTGCAAGTAGAGGAATACCCAACAAAGTACCCTGCATCTACCTTTGATTCAAACTTCTGAAGTGGATCTTTTGTGTTGAGATATAACAGACACCCAAATGCTCTAAAGAAGGAAATCAGAGGAGCCAAATGATGTAACACTTCATAAGGAGTCTTCATCACCTTTGATTTACCAATACTCTATTTTGTACATAACAAGCTGTGTTAACAGCTTCAGCCCAAAAGGTTAGTGGCAAACCACAATCAGCCAACATTGACCTTGCAGCTTCAATAAGGGTCCTGTTCTTTCACTCCACCACTCCACTCCATTTTGTTCAGGAGTTCTAGGAATGCTAAACTACCTCTTGATTCCATTAGAGAAATAAAATCATCAAGTGTGTGATTTCTAAACTCTGTGCCATTATCACTCCTCACACACTTGACAGAAAGAGAATACTGCTTTTCCACATGCAACACAAAGTAGATGATAATTTGACCAGCCTCATCTTTTGAATGTAGAAGAAGGTCCATACAAATCTGGAATAATCATCCACAATTACCAGACAGTATTTTTTCTTTGCCATACTCATCACTCTTACTGGACCAAAAGACCATATGCAGTAATTGCAAGCAGGCAGTGGACTTTGGTTCTTCTATTGGAGGAATGATACTTTATGTTGCTTTCCTTTTAAACAAGCAGAGCAGTTGTCATCACATTTGAACTCCTTTAATGGCAGACCTCTCACTACCCATGAAGTCAGCTGGTTCATGTTTCTAAGATTCACATGACCAAGCCTTCTGTGCCAAAGCTCAATTCCTGAGGACAGGCCTTGGAGAATAGACATGGATGGCCTTTTAGATCAATTTTCTTTGATAAGTCTAAGGCATATACTCTTCCAACCCTGTTGGCTTTCAGGAGAGTATGTTCATCCAATATCTTATCAATCATATTCAAAACATTGAAAGACAGAATTCGACAGTTCTGACTAGTGAAAAGTACAACATGCCCTTTATCACACATTTGACTAACACTCAACAAATTATACTTGAGATTCTCCACATGGTTGACATCATCAAACCTTATTTCACCATTTGAAACAAAGCCTTTTCCGATGATGTAACCCTTAGTATCTACCAAAAGATACAAATCCCTCTTTCCTTGAGAGTAGTCATGAAGAAGAGATCTGCTCCCAGTCATATGCATAGATCCTCCACTGTCCACATACCAGATGCTTCTATGGCATGTTGAAGAACCCTGCATATATCACAACAACTAGTTAGCTTTTGAGACCCAAACCTTTTTGGTTTTGGGTCTGTTCTCATCAACAACTTTTATACTAACTGATTTGTCATGATTAACAGCCTTTGAAGAAGGAGATGGTGCTGAAAAGGATTCCTTTGATTGTGGCTTAGGTTTCCTTTTCAGTGGTTTAATCTAGGTACATCTATTTGGTTAACTCTCCCCAATAGATGTTGAACCATCATAACAGTTGTGTCTGATTGGTTGTTAAAGCTTTCAGTTTAGCAGACACATCAGAACTTGTTTGTGAATGATTCCTGTGAGACACCATGTCCTCCTTTTTGAAAGACACAGACTTAGTCTGTAGTTTTGATACTCTTTGAGGAGTATTTTCAGCTGTTTTATGATAAACTTCTTTCTTCTGTTTAGATTTTTGTGAAGACTTTGTTTATCAGGTTGAGATGTTTGTGGCACATATTTCACATGGCTTTTTCTTCATCTTCTGATGATCAGCTGCTGAAGACGATGAAACTACTGAAGGTGTGTTCTTCAGTACTTTCTTCCTTTCAGTACTTATGTGAAGTACTGAAGGATTTGTAACAACTGAAGACTTGTTCTTCAGAGATTTTCTATCAGTACATTTGGATTTCCTGATAGATTCTTCAGCAGTTGTCAAACCATGTATGGTTCCATTTGGCTTGAAATGTTCTTCAGGTGTTGTTACTTGCTCTTCAGTACTTTGAATACCTTTTAAGACAACACCTGAAGGACTCAGCTTTTCTTTGATCATGTGTTCATCAGCAGTAGCCATCGGCAGACTGATTAGCTGAGGTACTATTACTGACTTCATCCTCTGATTGTACATTATCACTTGAGGATGAGACACATGATGATGTGTTTGGGAATTGATTTCACCTTCAGATTTTACTTCTGTCTTGGGAGTAAAATCTGTAGGAGTTTAGTGTGATTATATCCAATCCCAAACTTCACATTTGAAGAGTTTGCTTACTGAGAAGCATTTCAAACCCCTTGCAAGATGTTACCCAGCGTTCACACTCCACTTGAGTAGCTGCAAGTGTTTCTTTGAGACTCTTGTGATTTTCTAAGATGACCTCTACCTTAGCCTTTTCATTAATGATTTGGCATTTTAATTTGTAAATCTCATCATCTTTTTTTTAAAACAGACTCAAACTCAGCTTTTCTTTTGGAAATCACTTTCTCTAGGTCAAGATTTTGATTAATTAAAGCTACATTTGCTTCTCTAATTGAGGCAAAAGCAGCTATGCATGACTCAGAACACAACTTGGCCTTAGCCTCAGAAGATATTGTGGTACCTGTGATGATGAAGCATTTGAGCTTGAACCACCAGTAGACTCCAGGGCCATAAGAGCAAGATTTCCAAAAGGATTTTCACCACCATGTTGACCAGCCAGAAAACATTTGTTCAGAATAACCAGAAAGATCATCTGGTAAACTACTCCAGTCAACAACACCCGATAGTGAAAAAGCTTTGATGTGATTGAGATTGAGATTGAGATTGTGACTGATTGAGGTGGTTGAGGTTCAGGTAGGGCATGTGATTGTTGAGCTAGGGGTACAGGAACCTGATTGGACTGTGACATGTAAAAACAGAGATGAGGATATGACATTTGACCTTGAGGAACAAAATATGCAGGAGATGATTGATTTTGTGAATGATGACCAGAATGGTAGAATGTTGCCCTTTGTTTTGTGAATTATTGCTTGGAAAGGTCACAAAGGGTGCAGAAGAGTTAGATCCAGATGATCTACACTCTCTTGCAAAATGTCCAAGTCTATGGCACTTGTGACACCTCACTGCTCTTGTCAAAACCAACTTTGGTTTTTCCAGAGAGACAAGGAATTTTCTACCTGTCCTTTTGTAAAATTTTTGAGATCTGATATTAACTAATGCCATTTGGCTCAAAATATCCATCTCTTCCAAATCATCATCAGCAATTCCTTTCAAATCATCCATCAAAAAGCACAGATTGTCACTATTACATCCTGAATTACCATCAATACCAGCAAAAGCATGATCTCCACTGTTTGAAGAGAAATCAATATGCTCATCATAGGAACTTTCTGATGTAGCATATTCTGACTCATGACCACCCAGAGCAGCATTCCCTGGTACAAAGTATCAGTGAGCTTCCCAGATGAAGTCAGTTTTCTTTTCTGTTCTATCTCTCTTTCAAAGTAAGCAGTTTCCCATGAAGTTGGGTGAGAGATAGATTATCTAGATTTGCACTGGAGCGTAGGACAATGGTATATGTGTCCCATCTCTTAGGCAGGGATCTGAGAAATCTGTTATTCATCTGACTGTTTGTATATTCATGTTTAACCATTTTCAACTTAGATATCAAACAGGAGAATCGCTCAAACTGTTGAGTCAGTGACTCACCCTTTCTATGAGAGAATGTCTCATATTGCTGGGTAAGGATTTCTTTATTGTTTGCTAAGACCTCATTAGTTCCCCCAAATTGTTCTTTCAAAGCCACCCAAAGGTCATGAGCAGATTCATGATGCATAAGGCCAGAATAGATTTCATTAGCCAGTGCCATGGCCAGATCTTCATCTGAATATTGCTCTTTCTTCTTCAGAACCATCTCATTGGTTTCCGGATTACTCACCATAGGCTTATATGGTCCATGAACCACAGATTTCCAACAACCTGAACTATTAACAGACAGGTGATGGAGCATTCGTCATTGCCATATGTTGTACTCACTCCTAACAAGCATCGGAGTCTTTGTTGAGGAGCCAGTATTGTGAGGATCATTGATTGATGTAGCCATTTTCACCAATTCAAACAGGTTCAATAAGAGTTTAATGAACCTAACTCCAAAACTCAACAACACAATTTGAAATAAGAAGAATCTCAAATTGATTCACAGGAAGCAACAGAAAAACAAACTCTATAACCAATTCCTGCAAATTTGCCAATTCGATCAAACTAAGATATCAAAAGAACAGTTTCAATGATCAATTGTTAAATCAATCAATGATTAACCTGCTCTAATACCATTTGAAGGGATCGAGATCTAGTTTGATCAATTAGATTAGGATTTGCAGCGGAATATCACACGAATTAGATGAAATTCTAGCAAGAATAATATGAATATTCAATCAAACAGTAACAGTTATAGAGAGAGAGTTTTATGCAAAAAGAATGTTTTCATTCATACACAAGCTTCCCTTGGAGGGAATTAGATCAACATTCCTTTTATAAGAAATGTGACAATCTGACGTCACATGATAGTGACATCTAACTGATTTATATAAACAACTGAAATTAAACTAAACTACTGAAGATGTCCACAACAACTGAGGACACCTTCATTAGAAGCTGAGTATAAACTAACATTATAACTACTGAAGTTATAACATCTGAAGTATATGAACTTCAGATGTTTTACATAATATAAAACTACTGATTACAAACTACTAAAATATAAACCATCACAACTACTGAAGAGAACTACTTCAGCTGTTATGACAACTTCTGAGAACTTGATCTTCAGACTTTGTCTTCAGCAGTTGTCTTCAGACTTTGTCTTCAGACTATGTCTTCAGACTTTGTCTTCAAAATTTGTCTTCAGACTTTGTCTTCAGCAGTTGTAGATCACTTCAGTTGTTTTGATGTTTGTGGGACTTAAAGGTTTTTCTGATTTGGCTCATTGGTTCTTTTGGTCTAACACTTGTTCAGTTTTAAAGGTATTTAATAATACAAATAGAGCATCAAAAGAATTAGATCATAAATGTTGATGTTGGGGTTTAACATACCATTCACCACATTGTTGTTTGCTTGTGCTTGGTTTGCAATGATATTGAAAGCATGTCCTCGGGCTTGTGGAACATTTCCCACAAGACGAGGGCATTGTGGTCAGAAGTGACCAGGTTCCCCACAATTGTAGCAAACCCGATTTGCAACCATCGCGACATTGTTTGGAGCACGGTGACAAGTCGCCACCAAGTGTCAATATTTACCACACAAAGTGCAATGCGGCATGGGGCGTTCCTCGGATGATGGTACCTACAAACGTTGCACATAGGTTGAGGACTAGCATAGGCCCTAGCTACAGCACTTGTGCCATATGTGCAACCACTTGTACAAGTTGTCTTTGGGGTGGTTTGGGTACAACCACAACAAAGTGGCGAGCCGGTGTAAACTTGTGTTTCTTATTGTTGTTGTTGTTGTAAGACGGTTTAGTTTTTGTCTCCTTAGAAGCTTCGATGACCGTCCTCTCAACCTTTTTAGCACCCTTAACAGACATGGTGCCTGCTCGTATATGATTCTCGGTAAGTTGAGCGGTGATTGTGATGGATTCTTCCAAGGTTGTGGGTTGACTACCCACCACAACATCTTGAATTTAGGATGGTACCCCTTGAAGAAATTGTCGATATTGCGAGGAACAGTGTCAACCATATGGGGCAACAGAATGCTCAACTCGTGATGCCTAGTTGAGTAGGCCAAATGATCACCCCATCTTGTATTAGGTTCCAGAACTCCTTCTCTAGCTTTTGCAGTTCACTTCTCGGGCATAACTTTGCGATAGCAATGTTCTTGAACTCGTCCCAAGTTAGTGCTAACATAGCATCAGCACCATGATTCCTTTTCTCGCTATTCCACCAAGTAAATGCCCTTTGTTGGAGCATACTAATGGCATGACGAACCTTGAGCACCTCTGGACACTCACAGTTGTTAAACGTATTCTCCATGCTTTCGAACCACTTGAGAAGTCTAGTGGCTCCTTCCTTTCCACTATAGCTAGTGGGCTTGCATGAACTAAAGTGTTTGATTATGCAAGTTTGGTTGTTGCGCCTTTGGTTCGCGCTATTTTCTCCTTGACCATTTCCATTGTTGCTAGCGTTGGTCATCATGGTGCTATTGAGTTCAGCAACCAAGGTCGGTATGACGATAGCCACTTGATGAGAAATCATGGCGGCTAACTTTTGGTCGAAACTTCCACACTTTCCATGGTGACGAGACATGCTGAATACAAAATAAGCTAGTCATAGGAATTTGGAGATAAAATGACGGTAAATCAAACAAAGATTATTCAAAATTTGTAAAGCACATCGAATGATTCCATTTGGTAACACATTACCATTTGGAAACATTGACACGTCAAGGTAAGTTGACCCATTTGCCTTAGAAACTTGTGTATGTTGACCATAGTTTATCACTCATCCCAGAAATCTCCAGGTAAGCATAACTAGTCCCGTAGGATTTATGTCATATGCTTATCTTCGCCAGATGGCTTTTTGCAAGGAAATCCAAAATTAGGTGTCTATGTGTCATATAATATTTCTTAGATTCATGGAATCAAAACCTTGATGAGATTTTCATGGATTAGATATAAAGTCTAAAATTTAAACCATCGATATAAAGCGTACAATCCCACATGTCGTCGAGACTAAGTTTAAGAAATTTCATTTCCGGGGAGAATTAAAGAATAAAGTATAAGTTTAGGGGAGACAAGTGTCAAACATGAACTAAAGAAAACAAAACCTTGATGAGATTTTCATCTATCACACCCCAACCTTAATGGCGGAATCGTCGAGATGTGAGGGTTAAGATTGTTCACAACCACATAACGTTATCTTTAAATAAAAAATATATTATTACCAAAATTTTAAATGTGTAAATTACAATCATAAGTCTTAAACATGAACTAAACAAAAAATAAGACAAATAATACAAAACATTTTATTCTTTAATCTAGGTCCAAATTGTAGATGTGAGCAACTTCAAGAGATGACATCAAACTTGAGCATTTCCTGAAACATGTTAAAAATATGGTTAACTATGAAAGTTGGTGAGTTTTCAAGGGTTTAATATACATAATCTATCAAAAGATTTACAAGTAGCAATTCATGCCAATAATTAAGAATTATGTAAGTTTATAGAACACATATAGCTACAATCAAACCTTGATCATAATAAGATTACAAGTTTATAATAATTAGCTAAGTGTACTTGGTTCCCATGATAGACAAGTCATACGTCATCAGGAGCCGGCAATACATCGGCTTTAGCACCAAGTAGGCTTGTCAGGCCCATAGGCTAGCAATAGTTAATGATTGTCAACATATAATGCATCTCATATAAAACTCATAATAACACAAATAACCATGACAAAATATAAGTATGAATTGCAAGTGTGTTACAAGTATAAAAAAGTTTACAAGTGTAAGTTAAAAAGTTTAACATGTTTCACCCTAAAAGTTGTGAAATAATATAAAAGGGGCATAAAAACTCACATGACCAATAATTATATAAATGATGATTAATAAGAATAATAATCAATATTCCAACGTAATTCTTCACAAGGTACCTAAACATACATATATTTACAAGATTTAAAGTCTAATATCAAGTTTAACGAATTAACGAGGACTATGGTTTTAATTTGGTATTTGGGGTTTTTTGTAAGTACTTTGGATAATGTAAAAAAGAAAATATACTATTTATGTCTTAATATAGAGAAAATGAATTGAAACCATTTATAATAACTAATAATGTTTAAACATACAATTTGAACAAACATTTGAAATAAACGCGATTTAAATGATGAAAATTTAAAGGATCTTTTGGACCAACAATAGTTTATTAATTATTTTTAAAAATCCATTTCAATAGGAATAAACCAAGATAAATTTTTATAAATTATTTTATTAAAAATATATTATTTACACTTAAAAAAATTACAAAAAATTATTGGTTGTCTTTAAAAATATTAAAGTTTATAAAACCATTTTTATATTTATTAAAAATTTTCTATAACTAGTTTAAGGCTAAGAAAAAAATTTAAAAAATAAATGAGGGTGCCCGGGTTCGAACCCGGGACCTCAAAGTATAAAATGCAAGTGTCTAACCAGTGAACCAAGGTTGTGGGCATGGTATCACTTGGTTTTAAAATTTTATAAACACAACTTCAAAAATCCCAGAAATCATTATGAGCCCTAAAACAATTGAAACAAAATTGAATATCAATTCGATGTTGTTAACCAAATTAACCATGGGGCTTTTGTTCCCCGTGTAATATTGAGTATTTGTATGTGTTTAGTTTACCTGAATTGAAATGAATTTGATGTGCACGTATGAGAAACAAGTCACGACCGAGGTGAAAATAGTTCAGGTTGCAATCGTTGAAATTATCCAAATTCGTTGAACAAGAAGCTTCCAAGTACCTATTTGTTCGAAAACCCTTTGTTAATTTTAGTTAATACCGACCGAATGATGACAAAGACCAGTGTTGTAATCGCGATGAAAAGAGGGGGTTATTCGAGAGGTTCTATTGTGTTTCAGATGAAATTGGAAATGGTAATCTATTAGAGATAGTTAAAAGATTGTTTAGGTTCAATTAATTGGATTATTATTGGTTTTTAATGCACAAACGACTCTATGGTTAAGACCTTCGGTTACACGATTTGTTTGGAGTTCATAACAGTTGTTTAACTCAATCAAAGATCATAATTGAATTCGAAACACGTTCGCGAACCAGTTGGGATCGTTTGGGTTTGAAATTAGGCTATTTTATTTGATTTTTGGCCTCGCCGGAGAGTTGGCCGAGGCTGGCCGGCGAGGTGGCCGGAATTACAGGGTGAGGGGAAAAATGAATTTTGTTTTTAAAATTTACACAATTAGCCCCTCAACTTTTAAATGCTTATTATTTTATGCTTAAACTTTCTTTTAAAGTTTATAAGTTGACAAACCGATCCCCTTAACTTACTTAATTAAGTTTTAAACATTTTTAAGTTTAATAACTTTTATAAATTATTATAAATATTATTATTATTAATATTATCATTATTGTTACCATTTGTTAACATTGTTATTATTATTGCTATTTATTATTATTATTAATAATATTAAGATTAAAAATTAAAGACATGAATAAGTTTCATGACCGACAACAATAGTCCTTACATGAATTAACAATATTAATTTTAATTAACGAAAAATACGAGATATTACACTTTTAGAATGAATGGGTCCCCAAAAAAGTAAACATATTCAATTGTCAAACCTAACTATACTGTATACCCACCTGTGATTCACTTTTAGAAGAAACATCCCTTTGCAATCTACTCAGTGCAGACTTTGTGTGCAGTTAGATGAAACAGTGGAGCATCTTTTCACAGCATGTAGGTTATCAATGTTGGTTTTCTCAAAAATTTGTACGTGGTGTAACATACAACCTATGTTTGCTTTTTCGTTTAAAGATCTTATGGATGGCCCATATTCACTAAGAGGCGATGGAGTTTTCAAGAAAGCAGTTCATGCAATCTTCATGGGAACTACTTGGATCATTTGGAAGCATCGTAATGAAGTCATCTTCGAGAATGTGGAATCAAAGGTAATTTTAACATATATTTAAGTATCCAACACATGGTATAACATTCATGCAAAGCTGACCCAACGTTTTTTGGGGCACTAATTGAAACAAAAAAATAAGGCCCTTTCTAATTAAATGAATAAAACTAACATTTTTGTAGGACATTGATAAAGCTGATACGTTTCATGACTAATGAACCCAAACTTGCTGCTGCATCACCCTTTTGATCCTCATTAAAAAAATAACTCCTAGATGCACCTCCAAACTACGAGTCGAGAATAAGACCCATTCAACTGTTAGCATATTCCAAATAACACACCTATGAGCTAGAACTATTTTGAAATTAATAAATGAGATACAAATACTTATCAGCTCCACTAATAAAAATCTAATCGATAATTTTGTATAATAATGATTAATGAAATATATAGCAGTTTTCATCTTTAACCATAGGCGTATGGATATATTTGCTTCTATAATGTTCATATTCTGTGAATATACAGTACTTCATGATCCAAGTTTTTGCTTTTCAGTTTTCAACTTTTGACATTTTAGGATGGGTCTTAAATCATTCAGTCCGCTGCATCTTTCAACCAATATAATTGTTAGCCAAGAGAAGTAACAATTTTCATGAAAGCCAAAAAAAACAAGTTTTCATATTCATATGTCATTCTTTTTAAGCAGCTTAAGTAAAATATATGAATCAAAATGATTCTCATCAATTAATATTTTGAGGACTAACAACAACAGAATCAATAGTTTATAGACAAAAACCATCTTTTACTCCTCATTGCATTCAAGACACCAAAGTGTCAACCTTGTGTATGTGCATCATCAAAACAACAATGCATTTTAACAACACCTAACCTTTTTTTAAATGACTGCAACTCTTCCCAAATTCAAGTTGATTATATTATAATGTAATACATAAACTTTAATACACAATGTGAAGATCATGCATAGGTTGGACTCACCTTAGATTAGATTGTTTATATTTTCTTGTAATAGGTCTTATGTTAGCTTACTTTTGTATGTAGTTTTCTTTATTTTGTTTTTCAGTCCAGCAAAACTGTAGTTCCGCTCGCAGTCAGCTGTTTAGTTCTCTCGGCGAAACTGTCATTTCTGCCGGGCGAAACTGTCATTTCTGCCGGGCGAAACTATAGTTTCGGCAGAACAGTTTCGCCGACAGCAAAACTGTCTGCGAAACTAAGACTGCTATATATAGTTTTGATCTTTATCATTGTTAGCTAATCTTGCAAAACCCTGATCGTTTACCCTTGTTGAAAGTAACCTTTGTAAGTAGTAGTTTCACAGAAATATCATTATGCTTTGTTATTATTGAGTATATTGATCATCATTGTCTCACTTTGATTGAATTGTTATTGTTCTCAATCTTCATTATCCTTCTTGTCTATTGTTTGTATTTGATATTGAACGGTTCAACAACTCATTTGTACTGCAAATCGATCAAATGGACCAACAATATGGTATGGAGCCTTAGTGCTCATGATTTGTCAAGTTATTGGTTGTTTTTGTTCAATATTAAGTTTTTATTAATTTCAGTTCAAATTCGTGTGTATTTGACATGAAATTTGATTGAATTTTGCTGGTTATTGGTTGGGGAAACTCTGTTAATTATCAGATCTCAAATCCATTGAGTGGTTGATGATTTCAGATTGATTTCGTGTTGAATAAGCTATTCTGCTTCATTCAGCAAAATTACATATTCATTTTACAAAACTACAAGTTCTTTCAACAAAACTATTGGGGTTATCTTTATTGAAGTTGTTGTTTGCTGTTCTGTGAAACTAGTCTCATTGAACGAAAGTTTAATAGTGCTTGTAAGTGATTAACAAGCGAAAATGTTGTTAAAAGTATTATTGAACGAAAGTTCAAGCTTGTTTCGTGCGAATTTGTTGGCGAAACTAAGCTGTTTTAGGCATTTGGCTAGCAAAACTGCTGCCGAAATTGTCTGCGAAACTATGGCAACTTAGTGAAACTAGTTTTCTCAGCAAAATTGTATGCGAACTTACCTTTCTTCAGCGAAATTACCTCTTCTTTTGTCGAAACTACTTCATTTCTAGTGAAATTACAATGTCAAAGTTAACCTCACTCACCCTAGCTGATCTTGAAAGCGTAGCTCCCAATAAACCTTCGAGACTCATTAACGGGGATAATTTCAAGGATTGGAAGAGATGTCTCAAAGCCTTTTTCTTTTACATTGACCACAATCAATGGGAATATATCATTACTAGTCCTCACATACCAACTGTCTCTGTTGGTGATGTTGTATCTCAAAACAAGGACTCGTCTACTTTCACTGAAAAGGATCTGAAGCTGATCGATCTTGATCAGAAAGCTTTTGGAGCATCACTCTCTGCCTTGCACCAGACATCTACAACCAATTTGCTGAGCACAAAAATGTTAAGTCCCTCTTCGATGCTCTATGTGAGTTCTATGATGGTAGTGATGAATTGGTAAAGGATAAGAGTATTCAAGCAGAGAAGGAATTCAACTCCTTTATGCGAAACAAGAACAAGAGTCTCATAGATCTCACAAATCGCTTTATTACAATTTCAAGCACACTAAAGATATACGATGAAAAACTTTCCAATAGTGAACAAGTAAACAGATTGCTAGATTCTCTCCCACCTCAGTGGAGTCTTCAAGTGAGAATGCTAAAGAAGGAAATTGGTTTCACTGATTACAAGCTAATGGACATAATCAGTAAGCTTAAATCCTTTGAGTTGGACATGAAGAGAAGGGAATTTAACCAGACCATGATGCCTACATCTGGTTTCACTCAAAATGCTGCATTACTGTCTTCCGCTGCAAGCTCTCATATGCAGACATCGACACAAGGAGGAGTGAATACTGGTAATCTTTCAGGAGGTAATGGTAGTTTTGGGAGAGATTAGGCTAATCCAAAGGCAAATGTTGAAACTTCAGTTTCATCAGAGACAATGGCTCTTTTTGGTATGTTCGTTCAGAGCTATGAAGCCTTGGTGGCGGGAGAGTTGAAAGGCAAAGGAATGACAATGGAGGATATGTATCAGTGGACCCTAATGATTTTGAAGAGACCGACATTCAATGGAAAATGACAATGTTGACTCTTAGAGCTCTGAGATTTATGGAGCACACCGGAAGAAAGAATTTCGGAGGTCAAAGCTCTAACTCCAAACTGGGATTTGATTAGTCCAAGCTGAGATGTTTCAATTGTACACAATTGAGACATTTTAAACATGAATGTCCATCACCAATTGTCACTAATTCTAGTAATACAGGAGTTCCACGCTTAACTACTAAGAGAGAAAGGAGGATATGTATCACAAAAAAGAGACTACTTTGATTTCTAATTTTGATTGGAGTGCTGAGGTTGAAGAGACGAGAGCTGAGATTAATCATGCACCGGTGGCTGAAACTGTTAAAGGAAAGGGGAAGGTAAACTGTGAGGATGAATTTGATCCATTCAAGGAACTTATATATGAGGTTGAGTTGTATATGAAAGAGAAAAGGAAGAAGGATGAAAGGATGAAAGAAGGTAAATTTGAAGAACTGAAGAAGGAAGGAAGTCCATCCATTGAGCAAGGAAAAGAAAAGGATGATGCTACTATCACTGTTGAGGAAAGCAAGTCAAGTACTCCGGTGTGCCAATGTGAAAAGGCCTTAACAGCAGAAAAGGTGGTGATGGAACTTCCGTATGAGGTAATTCAGGACGTGTTCTTCTGCATGTAAAATCAGATTATTTGGGATTTATAAAGCTAATCGCTTATTAATTGATAATGAGAAGGATTTAAAAATAATTACTGAGGAACTTAAAATCAAAGAATCTAAATATTTTGTTAAACTTAACGAGGCTTTGAAAGAGAATGACCGTTTAAAACGAATTGTTTTGGAAAGAAATGTTAAGATTAAAACTTTGACTGAAAGAGTTGCTCTTGCTGAATTTGAAACAAGCAAACTTCAGTCAAAGTTAGATAAGTGGACTATATCAGGAATGAAACATGATGATTTATGTAAATCTTAACGAGGGCTAGGATTAAAACGGGATTAGGGTATGAAAATGTTAAGGTTTATCCTCCACCTAGGACATATTGTTATTCTCCTATGTCTATTCCCCATTCTTCTAACGATTTGATCAAAACAGATGCTAACAGTATGTTTGCAGGTTTAGAAGTTGTAAATCCTAAGCATGTTCGTGAGGACTACGACTATGGACCAACTAGTGGGCTTGGATGCACTAGTCTTAGTACACCTAATTTTTAGCATTCTGTTTTAGATCATAAATCTAGTTTAAATTCTGTTTTTCTTTCTAGTGAACCTATAACAAATATTGTCTTATCATGTTCTCATGATGTTTTTATTTTATCATCAAATTTTGTAAATTATGATGATATTACTGCTTCTGATTATGTTAATAATGCGACTAATACTACTACAAAGAATAATGAGAAACATAAAACTAATTGTTTTGACAAATTCTTTTCTCATCCTATTCCATCTTTTACCCCAACGAATATTTCTTTATCAAATAAAAGCGTATCTACTTCATCTGAAGCTAGCACAAGTGGTACTAGTACTGCTCGTACTTTAGATGACAATTCATCTACTTCTGTAAATAACCATTCTTGTTCAAATAAATACAGATCTCGTGGAATGTATGAGACATACAGTGATGTAGATTCAAATGTGTCTGAATGTGATGGGGAAATACACATTGATCATATTCCCATCTCATTACATAACCTAGATTAAAACCACACTGTTTAAGGTGTGGTCAAGATGATCATATAGTTAAGAATTGTCCTGCACTTCATCATAGTTATGTTAATAGGAATTCTTTTGGAAAAAAATTAAAAAAACTAATTAATAATTTCTTTTGTAAGAAATATGTCTCTCCTAAAACCAAAGTTATTTAGACGTGTGTTCCTAACTCACCTAGTTAACCTGTTCTTTATATTGTTGCAAGAGTCATCCACTAAGGTATTGACTAATTATCGGATTATCAATGAGGTTATGTGGCTTATGCTGGCGACAAAAAGGGAGGAAAGATGATCGATCAAGGAGAAGTTTCCAATGGCTCTCTGACTTTGGAGAAAGTCAATCATGTACCTGAACTTGTATTTAATTTGTTGAGTGTTTCTCACATCTGTGATAAAGATATTCCGGTCTTGTTTAAGTCCGATGAATGTCTCTTTTTGAAATCTGATATTGATATTCCCGAAGAAATGGTATTTATGCGAGCTCCACGAAAGAATGATACACATCTTCTTAATATGGGTTCAAGGGAGTCAAAGTCTATTGCTACCTATCTTCTTTCCAAAGCTTCAATTTCTGAGTCTTTGTTATGGCATCGCAGATTGGGCCATGTTAACTTTAAAATTATAAACAAATTAGTCAAAAACAATCTTGTTAGAGGACTTCCTTTAAAAGATTTTTTGTGAACGAAAAATGTATGGCGTGTGCCAAGGGCAAGCAACATAAGAAACCTCACAAGTCAAAACTTGAAAATAGCATAACTAGTCCTCTAGAGTTGTTACATACTGATTTGTTTGGCCCAATAACTGTTAAATCAATTGCTAAAAAATATTTCTGTCTTGTTGTAACAGATGATTTCTCAAGATATTCTTGGGTAAGATTTCTAGCTCACAAGGGAGAGGTTGCTGAGGAGTTGCAGAAGTTAAAACTTTCAGTCAAAATAATAAGCAAGAGAAAGGTCTTGGCCATTAGAAGTGACAATGGTACTGAATTCAAAAATCAGATCCTTGATTCGTTCTGTGCTGCAAAGGGAATCATAAGACAATTTAGTGCTGCGAGGACGCCTCAATAGAACGGAGTAGCTGAACGAAAGAATCGCACCCTTATTGAAGCCGCTCGTACAATGCTGATTGAATCCTCTTTACCCATTATCTTTTGGGCGGAGGCGGTAAACTGTGCTTCATACATTCTAAATAGGGTGTTGATAGTCAAGGACAAAATGAAGACTCCTTATGAACTTTTTCGTAAACGAAAGCCTTTAATTGACTTCTTTCAACCATTTGACTGCTCCTGCACTCTATTGAATACTCAATCACAGAAGATGAAATTTGGTGCCGTGTTTGATGAATGTTACTTCGTCGGCTATTCTTCTTCTCAAAAGGCTTATCAGGTATATAACAAGAGAACACGTATTGTTCAAGAGTCATTCTATATTGATTTGTAGGAATCTAATTCGTCCGTTGTTCGAGCTAAACCAGCATGGTTCTTTGACTCCGATACGGTGTTTAACTCCTTTACTCTTCCTATTTTCGACGATGATGCATCCATCTCCAATGTTCAAACAAATATCATTTCTTCTACTCCATTACCTGTCATTCCTCATGTCCATTCCATCTCCTCAGCAAATGATGCCACTTCAATTGATATTGCATCGTCTTCATCATCATTTGATCTGTCACCTCCACCTATTTCTACATCCCATCCTTTATCACCAACATCCACCTCATCACAGCCTGTACCATCCCTCTCACCTTCATCTACCCATCCATAATCTATTAGTCAACCATCTCCAATCATCCTGCCTCTACCCACTGATTTCAAAACATTGAAAGATCATCCTCATGATAACATCATTGGATCTATCAAAAATGGAGTACAAACGTAGAGTCATCTGGTTTGATTTACATTTGTCTCTTTTCTTGTTTTATTTCCCAAATTGTTCCGAAAAATGTTCATGCAGCTCTCTCCAGGACCCTTGCTGGGTTGAATCGATGCAATTGGAGCTCCAATAATTCAAAAAACTCAAAGTGTGGACTCTGGTCGATCTTCCATCTAACAAATGCCCAATTGACACGAAATAGGCTTTTAAGAACAAACCCGATGATCGTTGAATTGTGGTGCGGAACAAATCAAGATTGGTGTTGCAAGGATTTGCTCAAGAAGAAGGGAGTAACTATACTAAAGTTTTTGCTCTTGTTGCCCGTCTTGAAGCAATTAGAATTTTTCTGGTTCATGCTGCTCATAAACAGTTCAAGGTCTATCAGATGGATGTCAAATGTGCTTTCCTTTATGGAGACATTGACGAGGAGATATATATGTGTCAACCACTAGGTTTTGAGGATCCCGATTTCCCTGACAAAGTTTATAAGGTTGACAAGTCTCTTTATGGTCTTCATCAGGCATCATGAATCTAGTATGAGACCGTAACACAGTATCTCTTAAGCAATGGATTCACTTGTGGCACCATTGATATGACTTTATTCAAGAGGGAAGTGGATGGTGAAATACTGATTTTCCAAGTTTATGTTGATATTATTTTCGGCTCTACCATTCACAATTGTGTCGGGAGTTCGAGGAGGTGATGTGTGACAACTCCTCCAAAACTCACTCGATTTCGATTTCTGTGTGCCAATGTAGTAGACCAGTGATGGAAACCAGTGATGGAACACTCTCACCATGTAACGCAATTTTCGGGACGAAAATTCTTTCAACATGGGGATAATGTGACATCCGTAAATTTCCGTTACCAAACTCCGTTAGTTCCGTTAAGTCTTGTATACACGTGTCGTGAGCACACACTAGTTGTCGTTTAACGTTGGTGACCTAATAATAATGAATAATGTTAATTTGATGTGAATCTAAGTGATTATGTGAGTATTGGGTTATGTTTATGTGTTTACACATTTATAAAAGGTTAATTAAAGAATTTATCGCGTAACGCGGAAACGTGCCTATTTATTCGTATGTCTTGTGTTTTATAAAGATAAGATATATAATGGTTTTCATAAGTTTATATCTTTATATTATGAAGTTAAAAACACTTTACAAAGAGTTTAAAGCTTAGTTTTTATAAAATACAAATTACAAGGGTTAAAAGGGTAAATATGTAAATTAAAAATTAATAAAACAAACCCTAGCCCCCCAAGCCACCCTTCGGCCACGATCACCCATCTAAACCTCTCCATTTGAAAAAATCAGCCAAGAACAAGCATCAAAACCTCAATTTGATTCGATTACAAGGCATACAACACATAGGAATCATCAATTGCAAGTTAACACGCGTTTAAAGGTTAGATTTTTCATGTTTTTGTGAATGGTTCATTAGGGCCGAACCTTGGTGCGAAATTGACCCTTATTAGGTCGAATTGGATGTTGTTTGATGATGTTTATATGTTAGTTAGGTTGATGCATGTTAGTTAACGTCGATCATGGATGAATTACATGTTGTTAGTGGGTTAATCATGGGTTTTGATTCTAGTCAAACCCTAATTCGATTTTGGGCATGATTATGGGTGAATGATGGTTGTTTGATGAATGTGTGGTGATTAATAAGTTGTATGAATGTTAGGAATCATGAATCTTGCAAGAAATTGATGATTTAGGTTGATGTTCATAGGTTACTAATAATAGTAACTTTATTTGCATGAAATGTTGAACTATGGATGTTATGATGTTATGGATGTGTTCATGGTGATAATTAGATGTTAGATTGTTGTTGTGATCATTGGAAATTCAAGAAAACATGTTATAGTTCATACATTACTAAAGATAGTAACTTTTGGATATGAATTGGTGAATTATGATGTTTGGATGTGGTTGATCATGCTTAGATGTTAGTATGAGCTTGAATTGGTATATTATTGATGAATTCATGTATGCTTTGGATGTTTGATAGATTTTGGGATGTTCTTTCCCAAAAGGGAAACTTTATTCGTGTAAACATTGAAATATGATGTTATGATCATGTTTGGGATGATAGGAGCCTGCTAGTATGTTCAAGGATAAATTCTAGTGTGATAGAACGTGTTAAATTAGTTGTATGGCATGCTTGGATAATCATGGGTGATATTTGGACTTTAGTGATCATGTATGGTTTGGATGTTGTGTAGTAGTAGGACATCATGCTTGGGACTGGTAATTGATTGTTGTGATGTTGTGAATGCAATGCATATGCTTAAAGAATATGGTTATGATCATTATACACGCGTGCGGATCTGAGGCCCCTACTTAATAGGATTGGCAGGGTTTAGGATGTGAAGTCGTGAGTGACTTCACATGGCATGTGATGAATGTTGAACTTTGTGTGACATGTTAGTTGTATTATAACTAATGAATATGTTAATGTTCTAGATTCGCATGACTTGTATAGTGCTTGATTGTATGATGATCTAAGTGATACACCTGGTTGATATAGCATATGTATGATACTATTAGAATGTTAATCATGTATGTTGTATGTGCTCATTGGCTTTATTTGAATTATAACTCATAATGTCACCAACGGGTCAAACGGTCAACTAGGTCAAACGTGTCTATTTTTCTGGAAGCTTGAGTCTTTGGTTTTGGTATGATTAGGGTTTCACATGTCTTTTATTTACACGTACTTATGTACTCACATGATCTAGGTAACCTGTGAAGGTTGGCTATCCTCTCGTTTCTCAATAAACCCTAAGTACTCTTTGCATACATCAGGTGAGTTCATGCCCCACTCTTTATTTAATCTCTTTTGGGGGAGATAGCATACTGGTATTTATACGAACGCTTTTAAATATTTAAGTTGTGTATAATATTACTATAGTGCTGTTTACCATGGGAAAAGTCCTCACACTTTTGAATTGTTAATATTTGATAGCGGGGAAACTTGGGTAGTACTACTGGGTCTGACGAGCCCCACCTGTGTGACTCGAGGTCAACCGGGTGCAATTTGTCCTATTGAACATTGTCACGACATGGTAAGTCGTGACAGGAGGCAACAACTATCACAGTCAGCTTCAATTGCAAAATCACTATGTATTAATATTTACTGATAATAGACTAGCTATCTATTACCATACACTGTTTATATATATCACAACTGTTTACATGTTTATTGAACTCAAACTCTTGAACTCACCAACCTATGTGTTGACATTTTAGTATGCTTTTCTCAGGTCCTTAGCTTGCTTGCCATAGGAGCACTGCACGGTTCATTGCATTTTAAGACACGATGCTTCAAGACAATTTAACATTTTAACAATTATAGTTTACTCTTTTGGGTTGGCACTTGTTTTGCCATAGTTATACTTTATTGACTTGGGTTGTTTTCAAAACGCTTCCGCATTGTTTAAAGTTTGTATTTTGGTTGATTTTGTTTAAATTATGGCATTTAGAGTCGTTCTGAGTAACTATTGACTGTGATCCTGGTTTGTTCACACGCCTCGCGGTAAAACTACGCAAGTGGATTTTGAGGGTGTGACATGATGCATAGTCGCTTTGAAATGAGCATGATAGGGGAGATGTTCTTTTTCCTTGGGCTACAGGTGGAACAAAAGCCAGAGGGTATTTTCATTCATCAGGAGAAGTATGTTAAAGAAATTCAAGATGGATGAAGCTTCTCCTGAAATGACTCCTTTTACAACTCAGACGTGCCTCACTCTTGACGAAAACGGGAAACCTGTTAATCCTAATCTCTACAGATCTATGATCGGTTCCCTTATGTATCGTATAGCAAGTCGTCCCGACATCATTTTTGTTGTAGGATATTGTGCTCGATACCGATTTTCCCTGAAAGAGTCTTATGAAAAGGCTGTAAAAAGAATTTTTCACTACCTTAAAGGCTCTTCTCGTTTAGGTCTTTGGTATCCTTATGGTGCGAATTTTGATTTACATGCTTATTCTAATAGTGATTCTAATGGTTGTAGGTTAAACAGAAAATCGGTCACTGGAGGATGTCAATACCTGGGGAATTGTCTGGTTTCATGGCAAAGCAAGAAACAGACCACTGTTTCTCTCTCTACAGGAGAAGCAAAATACATTGCTGCCTCTAGTTGCTTTTCACAAGTTCTCCGGATACAACACCAGATGATTGAATATGGAATCAACGTTCTCCATACACCGTTGTATTGTGACAACGAAACAACCATTGGGATTGCTAAGAATCCTATTCATCATTCTCGAACCAAACACATTGAGACACGAATTCATGCAATCCATGATGCTCAGGAAAAGGGTTTTATTGATATTATTCCCATTGACACAAAAAATCAAAAACAGATCTTTTCACAAAAACATTTGATAAACTTCGATTTTATGAATTGATCTCTATGCTAGGTCTAATATCATTTTAAACCTCTTTTTCTTTAAACTTGTTGATTGCTTTGTTATTAAAATAATAATAATAATAATAATAATAATAATAATAATAATAATAATAATAACAATATGTAAGGTCCCGTTCCCCGGATGCTTACAGCTGATAATCATTGCATATAAAACATACATTTTCATTTCTCTTACATAAATATTACAGCAGAAACATTCAAAATGACATCTCATTTCATTATAGAAACTTTTGCAAACTAATACATTGTTAATCAGTTATAAAATACATTGTTTCATTACATCACAAAAGCATTAAATAAATGGATGCCATCCCAAAAGAGCTAAGTAGCCACCTCGTGCCATCCTCAGCAATCATTACCTGCCAACTGGAAACACATCAAAGTCAATGTTGCTGACTGAGTTCTAGTTTTATTATAAAACATACTTTTCTTTCGTTAAAACCATTCTTTACTTTCATGTGATCATACAACATACGTACACAAGATAATATCATTATTATCTTCTTTAATCTTTCATGCTTTCATTCTTTCATCATTACTTCTTTTTCTTTCGTTATCACCATGAACTTTACGCTTCATGCTCATGATACTAGGCCTAAGCCTATCATAGACCTTCATTCATGGTGCACCGCACCTCTGGCCATAGTACCTAAGATAAAGTTCTGGTATACCATTTCCATGTGCTATGCCCTTCATGCTCATGGTACTGGACCTAAGCCTATAATAGACCTTCGTTCACGGTGCCCCGCACCTCTATTCACGGGTAGCGAACCCGCACACCGTTGGGCTTGGCGTGTCCGACATACTATGCTTGCAAGACTTCTTTACTTTCATCATTCATTAACGCATGCATTCTTACTTCATGTTCCTCTTTCGTTATCTTTCACTTTACATTACATACTACTTTCATTCAGTCATTAACATTCATCGTAAAGCCACGGATAGATAAACAAACATCATAAGGAACATCGACATACACATACGATATCATCATAATCCGGATGAGCACTTATGCGACTGGACCCCAGTCACATAACTCCCCATGTGACTGGCCCTAATAATGCGAATGATCTCTTATTCATGCGAATGAACCCTAAATTGTGTGAATGAACCTAAATCACACCTCAATCGGCCGTATGGCTTACAGTCGGTCGCCTAGCCCTAGCTGGTGCAGAATGCAGTTCATCCCGAACCCACTCTGCCATTTTCGACCTCCAAGCTCATTTAAACCCATTCTAAGCCCAAATCGACCATCCTAAACCTTAGGAATGCATACCATAACACCATTCAAGCACACAAGCTTAAAATCAAGGCTCAAACGAATCATACACATACCCACACATACACAAACGGGTCAAACACACACACACATAAAAACCCACTTTTTAGATGTGTTCCAGCCCCAAATCCTTCAAAAATGTTTAAACGAGGGGTCCTAGAACTCACACAAATGACCACAACGAGAAGAGCTTCGATTTGACCCGCTTCGCAATGATTTTCGAGCTTGAATCTACCCGAACCAACCTTTTCTCCCTTTTTCTCTCTTTTTTCTCTCCTTTGGCTGATTTTGGTGGGTGTGGGCAGAGGGTAAGGATTGCCCTCTCCCTTAAGTACTCCCACTCGCCCAACTTTCTCTTGTCGGCGCGTTTGGTCCCTCGACTCTGGACTTTATTTCTTTTTCTTCCCTCGTCGGCTTCAAAAATAATAAATAATCGGGTGTTACAAGTCCACCGCCCTTAAATAGGTTTCATCCCTGAAACCTGTTATTCCTCGAACAAACGTGGGTAACGCTGTCTTATTTCTTCCTCAGTCTCCCACGTTGACTAGGATCCCTTCCTGTGCTTCCACTGTACACGCACAAGAGTATTTCTCAGCCTCTTCTCTTTTCGGTTGATGATTGCCACTGGTTGCTCCACATAATTGAGCCGCTCGTCTACTTCGATATCCTTCCGTGGAACGATCATATCTTCATCTGCCAAGCACTTTCTCAGATGAGATACATGGAATGTCGGGTGAATTCCACTTAACTCAACCAATAAATCCAATCTATAGGTCACCTCTCCTACTCGAGCGATGATTTGAAAAGGCCCTATATACCTTGGGCTCAACTTGCCCCGCTTTCTGAATCAGATAATGCCCTTCCAAGGTGAGACCTTCAACATAACCCAGCCATCCACCTGGAATTCAATCAGTCTGCGTCGTTTATCAGCATACGACTTCTGTCTATTTTTGGCTGCCTTCATGAAGGCTTTGATATTCTCAAGCTTCTTAGTCGTAGCCTCAATCACCTCGACACTCCCCAACTCCTTCTGACCAATATCACCCTCACAAACGGGTGTTCTGCAACTCCTACCGTATAACATCTCATATGGTGGCATACCAATGCTGGCATGATAGTTGTTGTTGTATGAGAATTCGGCTAACGGTAGGTGGTCATACCAACTTCCCCCAAAATCAATCACACATGCCCGAAGCATGTCTTCCAATGTCTGATTGGTCCTTTCTAATTGACCATCAGTTTGGGGATGATAATCCATGCTAATATGTAACCTCGTCCCCGTGGCGTCATGGAATTTCTTCTAGAATTTGGAGGTAAACCAGGTGTCACGATCAGACACAATAGACACCGGCACACGATGACAAGTTACAATTTCCTTGATGAATAGATCCACCAACCTCTCAGATGAATATGTCTCGCGGATCGTGTTGGGACTGGGTATTTGAAGGAAATACCAATGATTAACGTGTAGACCAAACCAAATAGTGCGGAATCCTATTTGATTGGCGATCCAATTAGTGAGAACGCACGTAGAATCAATAAAGTATTGAATCAAATGTTAAGAATCGATTAGGAATCGATCTACAGCGTTCTATGAACTTGGAGTATCAAATTGGAGGCTTCTGGATGGCTAGGGTACGTCTGGAGTCGAAATGGAATGAATGCCCTCGTTTTTCCACGAATTGGGTTGTATTTATAGGTTATTATTGTTCATTCGTGCGACTGAACCATTAGTATTGTTCAGTCGTGCGATTGAACCATGCGGTTGATTCATCCGCACGACTGAGCCAATCTTATGTTACAATCATACGACTGATCCAGTCTCCTGGTTCAGTCGTGCGACTGAGTTATTCGTATGAAGTTATTCATGCGTATGGTCCATTCGCATGGGCCATTCGCATGAGAACTTCATTTTGTTAAGTTTGAATGTATTAATTAATATAACATTATGTGTAACAATTCAAACAACCACAAACCTAATTAACCAATTCAACATCGACTCGTTAATGAAATATTAAACTTTATAAATGACAAACAACCAATATCATTTCATTAATCATTCCAAACATTACATCAGATCAGACAAACAAGATCTATTACATTCATATCATGATCTAGGGACATACATGTATCAACAAACTCCCCCTTGGACCTAGATCTCTCTAATGTCTTGTTTTATTCATTACCTCCTCATACTTCTTGTACTTATCCTCTTTTGTGACTCCTGCATGTATCTCAAATGCAAAACAAAGTCTTATGACATTCTGGAACTGGAGGGCTTGTACTATATCCTGTGTATCATAGAACAGTGGCCACTTGTATAGAGTGTAGACATCAGTAGCTGACAAGTTGGTAAGCCACATTGGGTCAAATACCCTGATAGTATCCATTTGGCCCTCTTTGTTTAGGACTATGACCGCTTCTCCTGTCCTCCAATCGTAGTACCACCACAAAAGGTACAGTGTGGTGCAATCTACTCAAATGTCAATCAATTTGTGCCCTAAATGACTGAATTCAGCCCTAAATAGAACTGAGACTTAGTTTGACTAATAGACCAATAAAACTAAGTATATTGTGAAATTAAAAGTTATTAGGTGTTATATCGGTCACTAGCGAGACTAATGAGCCAAACCACGATGTCTAACATTAAGTTTTGTTCACATTAGAATTTGAATTGAACAGACAGTCTGTCATGCGAATGGACACCCTGATGAACTTCAATCGCACGACTGAGCTGGGCGAATGACTCAGTTGGCCGAATGAACGAGGCGAATGAGCTCAGTCACCCGACTGAACTCAGTTGCAGGCTCAGTCGCCCGACTGAACTCAGTTGCAGGCTCAGTCGCCCGACTGAACTCAGTCGCCCACTCAATCACCCGACTGAACCCAGTCGCATGCTAAGTCGCCCGTTTGAAGTCAGTCACATACCAAATCAACAGACTAAACTCAATTGTATGATCCAATCGCACGATTGAAACAGACTGATCTCAAACAGTTTAAAGTGAAATGGCTTCTGTTATGTGCTGATCTAATATGTTTGTGTCTTGTGTTATAGATTCATGGCAGATCGGAGGATCATAAACACCAAGCACAATATTTGTGCTCACTTGGATGCCACCACTCGGAATGTTGCCGAGTTTGCTGGTATTATTGCATTCCTAAAGAGATCGAGGATATATCGAGCGATATCTACACCCTGCACACCCTATAGGTCGATACAACAGGCCTTCTAGGAAGGTGCTTCCATTGACCGATCGACTGAGCCCTACAGTATTCGTAGTACCATCCTTGGCCAGGAGATTGAGGTCACAACAGCCGATCTGAGACGTGTTCTTGATTTGGGAGATGACGTTGCTTACCCCACCAGACTACATCCTCTTACCGTAAGGGGATGCTTCCTACGGATGTGGTACACTGGGTACATCAATGCAGGTGTGCTCAATAAAAGCAACCTGTTTCCCAGTTCAAGTATCTAGCTCATGTCATTCTGAAGCGCATTGCTTCACGAAGGGGTGGATTTGATGATTTATCGGACCAAATCCAGAATGCCTACGTGGCATTGGTGTTGAATCACCCCTTCAGCTTCTCCAACATGATTTTCTCCTACTTGATCGAGAATATAGAGGCAAAGGCAAGGAAGCCTTCTGCATGTACCCGAGATTTCTACAGATGATCATTGACGAGAAGCTTCCATCTTTGCCTAAGGAGAGCCATGATGATGCATCTCTCGAGATCATGGATGATACCACTCTTGGAAGAATGAAGGTATATAGGGGTAAGCAGGTAAAGCCCCTTGTAAAGAGACAATTTGGGCATTTGGCTAGAGAAGACTATGTGGCCCCAGCTCGGTGAAAGTGGCATCACGAGGATAGTGACTCAGATGTAGAGCAGATGATGCTGATCAAGGAGGGGATGGTCAGGGTGGAACCGAACCAGCTCCTATTCACCTTGAATTTCAGATGGAGGAGGAGGAGTCTAAGGAAGAGTCTCTGGTGCGAACGGTGGGGAGCCGGTCGTAGCCATAGAGAGAGGTATAAGGGCGGTTGGTGGATGCCAAGGGGAGTCTAGGGATGCTGTTGCTGCTGATACAGATCCATCATATACCCCCGGACCCGCCCAGCAGCCAAGGGGGAGCCATAGTGCCTAAAGGCACAAGGAAGAAGAGAATGGCTCACCCCTATGGCAAGAAGGGGAAGAGACTAAAATTTACATTGACCTCTGCTACAGCCACAGCCACCACCTCAACAACTACTTCTACCACCACCACTACCACACCACCTATCACTACCACACTCACCATCACCACTACTACCACTTCACCCACCATCACCACTACAGCCACTCCACCACCAATCTACACTACTTCCACCACCACTACAGCCTACCCATCACCACCCACACATATACCACCACCCAAATTCACCACAGCCACCACCACTACCACCAGCCACCAGCCCAGACCATCGTCCCACGAGACATTCACTACAGGATCCTCCCTACCTTCTGTTGGGGTAGAGGATCAGCTGGCAGCACTTAACAGGATGGTGCTGAAGCTGTGGGCTGCTGACGAGGAAAGAGCTACACAAATCAGACAGCTTGTGGAGCAGAACGTTGCCCAAGCATAGCAGATCGCTCAGCAGGCCCAACTCTTAGAGGATTAGGCTCAGCAGATGGCTGCTCAAAGTCAAGAGATTGCCCAACTCCAGGAGCATAAAGTTCTATCAACAAAGAAGATAGAGGAGTTGGAGGCTTCCAAAAAGACCGTCATGCTCAAGCTTAAAGGAACAAAGGATGAGCCTCTGAAGATAAGAGAAAGGGATGGTGATGACGATGGTGATAATGATGATGAGGATGATGATGAAGAGGATGATGATGAGGATGAAACAAAGGAAGGAGATGATGAAGGTGCAGGAGATGGAGGAGATGATGAAAAAGAAGGTGATGCATCTGCATCGGGTGCCACACAAGCTAGTGAGAGGCAGACCAAGAAGAATCAAGATCAGGGTGCCTCAACCTCAGCCCCGACTGCAAAGGAGCACATGATTCAGGACAAACGTAATGCCTAGATGTTTATGTAATTTTAAGTCATGTCTAATTGAATAATATATTAAACTCATGTACATAATGTTTATATTTAGTTAATGTTTTAGTGTCTTGATTATTGACTAATGGTTGATGTATTTATGTGTTTAAATCAAGCAGATCATTTATCTCAGCAAGATGAGTACGATGTTGCTCCCCTTCAGCAAATCAAGTCTCAACTGACAATGATACTTGATTTGCAAGGGATTGTCAGGAGTTCTGTGAGTTATACTCCTAAAGAAGGAGAAATAATTCATGACCTTACTGATGAGCAACTAGCTGAGATATTCCGACTAAATCCAGATAAAATAGTGAAGGATGCTCCTACAGTTGACATGGATAGTGATGATGATCTTAATGATGTAGATAAGATAGAGATTGAAGACGTCACAGCCCAACATTATCCATAGTATGCTGACAACGAGGAAAATGTAGTCCTCAATCTGGGCGACACTCTTGTCAGTGATACATTTGAAACATTGGATAAGATGGAGCAAGAGTCGGAGAAGAATAAGGACGCCGATGTCAACATCAAAAAGACGGAATGGGCAACATGTTTTGCAGAGATCAGAGCCTAACGCAGTGCTCCAAAGCCGAGTGCCTACACCAAGCTCTACAAAGTAAAGAAGTGTCACAAGGTGTCAGGCAAGATTATCACGTGGGCCTATTTTGAAGATCTTAATGTTTATACTATCAAGAGGGAGAAAGGTATAGAGTACTTTAGATTCCCACACGATCTAAAGACTCTACCTGGTTTTGAGCTCAACGAGCTGGCCAAACTGAAGCTGTTATATGCTGACCCAAGAAAGATGTCAAGCTGGTTTAAAGCTGCTTTGAAAAGAGAGTACCACACTAGGTGGGTCAACTTCAAACCTCAACAACTGACAAGGTATATCAAAAGATCTGAAGTTGATGCCATTACTGGAAAGCCAAAAATAATGCTGAAGTGGAGTCCTCCGTGCACGATGTCAAGAATCCCTCTAAGGGAAATGCCATAGGACTTCACTCCACACTTCAAGTGCTGGTACTATAATTGGAGAACAGGTGAGGCGGTCATAGTTCTGAACAGAGATGGAAATCTGAAAACCATCAGGATATTTGACCCAATGTGGCTAACTAACTTGTCTTCTGACGATGTCTACACTTTATACAAGTGGCCAGTGTTCTATGACGCGCAAGACATTGTACAAGCCCTCCAGTTCCAAAACGTAATAAGACTCTGCTTTGCATTCGAAATACATGCAGGAGTTACAAGAGAGGAGAAGTACAAGAAGTATGAAGAGCTTATGAAGAATGTTAGAAGAATGTTAGACAATACAGTAAACTAGGTCTAGGGGGAGTTTGTAGATACATGTGTACCTAGTTTATGATCTTAATGTAAAATGTCTTTCTGTCTTACATATATGTAACAGAATGGGTATGAATGAAATATATTGTGTTTGTGATGCTTATAATGTGTAATATTTCATTGATTATTGTGTGTTAACGCATATTGAACAAACTATATAGGTTTGTGGTTGTTTACATAGTTCTTAGTCAATAATGATTGAGAAACGCGCTTAAACTTAATCGTGTGAAGTTCTCATGCGAATGGACCATGCTAATGGACCATACACATGAATACTTCATGCTAATGAACCAGTCTCACGACTAAACCAGGAGACTGGATCAGTCGCATGACTGTAACATGAGATTGACTCAGTCGCACGACTGAATCTTCATTCGTGCGGATGGATCAACTGCATGCTTCAATAGCACGACTGAACCATGTGAATGGCTCAGTCGCACGAATGGAAAACCCTAACCTATAAATACCACTTAATTCATGGAAAAACAGAACAATTCGAATACCTACACACTAAATCGTACCCTAGTCGTACAGAGACCCTAGAACACCTATTCCAAGTTCATAGATCGTAGTAAATCATCCTACTATCGTTCTTAATATTTAGTTTCATTCTTGGATTGATTTTACTCGCGTTCTCACTGATTGAATCACCAATCAAATAGGATTCCGCACTATTTGGTTTGGTACACACGTTAATCAGTTAGTACTCCATATCAAAAACAGTCCTAACAAAAAGAACAAAACACCGGTTGTTTAGCTTATATGGCATGTATATGTTTACACAACCCCCCCCCCCCACACACACACACATATATATATATATATATATATATATAAATATAATATATATATATGTGTGTGTGTGTATGTATATACACACACACACACACACACACACATATATATATATATATATATATATATATATATATATAATATATATATATATATATATATGTGTGTGTGTGTGTGTGTGTGTGTGGTGTGTGTGTGTGTATGTATATACACATATATGTATATACATATATACATATATGTTAGATTTAGGAACAATAGATCTAGATCATTTTGTATAGGCTTAGAACTTTAATCAATACTTGTAATGAATGATTATAATTCATTATTTTGATGTATGCATTATGTATATAGGTTAACTCATATGTGTGTTGATTTGTGTATGATTACAGGTACAAACAATATAATTGGTGAATTACTAAAATTGACCAAGTGTATGAAACATCTACGGATGAACATTGTGTTCTTCCATAGATATGTTTCTTACAAGTAACATAAACTCAAAGTTCCTTTACGTATAAACAATCATCTCTAGAGTTAATGCGAATCATTCAAAGAGTTCAAGTGAAGACTCCTGCAGATGAAAAGACAAAGTACCTTCGGAAGAACAAATTACCTCCGGAAGACCTGTTAAGCTGCAGAGTCCAAACACTTGTATTTAAATAATACAAGTGTTACAAGTCAACACGTCAACAAGACAGTTCTGCAAATCCCAAGAGATATGGTATTTCCTTAACTGAAACACTCGTGCCTATAAATATAGATCATAGGTTTCACATCAAAGACGAACACGAACATACGAGCAACAAAGGGCAAATCCAAACATCACATCAATACGTTCAGCTCTTTTGAAAGAAGAACACGAACATCTTAAGTTAAAAGTTAAAATGGTTAAAATTTAAAATGCTTTTTCTAAATCTTAAGAACACGAACATCACTACATTCAACAAAGAAGAACACTAATATCTTTGCTCATGTTTAAAAGTTAAAATGGTTTTGTCTAGATCTTTTATTTTAAGTTTGTAATCCTTTTCAGCTCTTTTGAAATAAGATTTTAAGATATTTAAAGACTCAAGATTAGATCTCATCTCTAAGTTATAAGACCCATATTTGTTAACTTTAGCAATACATTCAGGTGTTGAGATGTTCCAATATCTTAGCTTCATCATGGTCAGCCATTAGTGTTTGATTTGGAGATATATCTTCCACCTAAAAGTTCTAGTCAAATCCTCCTTCTTTAATAGCAACTGCAGATTGCTGCTTTGGCTTCTCATTTTGGTTAGCTTTGTTAGTGTAGTTTGGTCTGGTTTGTGCTTGACCCCCATTTGTCCTTGCTGCCTTTCACTCCCTAGCAAAATGTCCCATTTGGTTACATTTGTAACATTTCACCTTGCTCTTGTCCATCCCAAACTTTTCACTAGCTGCATTACTAGGAAACTTTCTCCCTGTCCTCTTATAAAACTTTTTGGCCCTGTGAGTGAGAAAAGCCATTTATTGAAGTATCTCCATGTACTCCAGATCATCTAGATGGATACAGTCAAGATATTCAAGGGTGAAGAAAAAGTTGTTAGTGCTTTCATCAGCAGACATAAAAGCTTGTGAAGAGCTTGTCTCTTGGAATGGACTTCCTTGAGTGTAACTCTCCCTTGGTGTCTTTAGGAAGGTGATGAAAGGACCTTTTTATGAGTCGTCAGGGTAGTAGATAAGATGATGTTGTGGTTCTTTGCAATCCCTTTCAACCATATGTAAGGCTGAACTTAGTTGATTGCTGGAGTTACCAGATGAACTTTGCATATCAATCTCTATTTGGTATCCACTAAGTATACCATATAACTCTATAAGAGTGAGAGTCTTAAGGGTCTCAGTTCTCTTGATAACAGCACAATAATGTGTCCATTGTCTAGGAAGAGAGGACATGAACTTTCTTATAATGTCTTTATTTTCAAGAGTTACTCAAACATTCATTAGAGTATCTATAATCTTAACATACCTAAAGTATTGTTGAGTCATGGTTTCACCTATTTTAAAGGTGAAAATCTCAAATTGGTGCTTTAAGAGGTCCTTATTATTCTCTTTTGCTTCAGTAGACCCCTCATACACAAGCTTTAGTGCATCCTTTAGTTGCTTAGCAGTTTTGTCAAAGTTTTCAGGAGTGATCAGTAGGGACTTTGCCATGGGTCTAGAGATAACAGATTCTCACATCCTGAAGCATTAAGACTTGATAAAGCCTTCCATTCTTTGACACCAAGTGTCAAAGTCTTCAGGAGTAATAAGTGGGGACTTTGCCATGATTCTAGTTTCCAAACCAACCTTTTTGAGAGCTACCATTTGAGATGTTAAGTATTTTATAAGACCGAAGGATCTAAGATGGTGAGATCTTACAATCAAGAGCCTGAAATACTCTGATACCAATTATAGGACCTTTTAAGGGTGGTCAATACAATCAGTCTCACAATGAGGAGAGTATTAGAACACTTAACAGATCAAATAGGGAATTGAGACTTATATTATGATACTATGAACCCAAGCAAAACAAGAGACAAAAACTTAAGAACAAAAGCAACAAAGTAATGGTTTTCAAGATTGTAGTATATTGCTCTCAAGTTTTTTTTCAAAAGTTTTACAAAGCATAAAAATAAGATACAATGACTTGAGACACTTTATATTACATCCTACAGCCAGCCATACTTTGAAAGCCAGCTGGAAATACTAATCTCGACAACAACAAGATCAATGTAAAGTTAAAAAATAGATTTGTCTTTTGACTAGTGACTATGACATACCATAGCTCACATCCTAATATATTACAAAAAGGATAAAAGTATATAAAGTAGAAAATTACAGACTCAATACCTAAATATATAGTTACAAAAAGCATGGACCATTTACCAAATTGTATAAGTTGGTAAGTCTTTAGAGTTGCAGCGGAAAGTTGGTCAGCTTTATGAAAAATACATAAGAAAAAACATACTCTTTAAAGTCTTTGGAAGAAATCTATCTTCACTTCATTGGTTTTGGAAGACTTTGTCTTTGAAGCTTCGGAAGACTTCACTTTTGGCTTCGGAAGATATAGGTCTTGGTTTCGAAAGATTTCAAACTTAGAATATTTTCTACTATAGAATATGAAACTTTCGAAACAACTTCTACTTAGTATCAAATGCATGCATTCAGTAAGCACTTGGGTTGTTATTTGGTGCATCAGCCTTTCTATTTGCCTTACAGAAAATCATACCACCGATTAGAGTCGACTCCATGGAGATCCCTTTCTCTCCATCCTTTTAGCTTCACCTCAAGGGAGTGTGAACACGTGTTGGTTGTCGGTGGCCTAAGACAGATGTCAAACTCCCCTTCACTCAAACACTACTTTCAATTACAACTGTAGATCTATTGATGGACGGCTCAAATTCGTAAAATTTATGTTCATCATGTTCGTTTTTTAACTATAAGGTAATTACATACGTTATTTTTTTAACTATAGAGTAATATATTTAAAACTAACAGTAGCATTTTTAAGAAATATAAAAATAACTTTATAAAGTTTACAATTATCTATTATAATATTAAGGATGTAAGTAACATAAGCTAATTATTTTATTTGTTATTTTCTTACATTTCAATTACTTTCACATATTAACAAACCAAATTAGGATTCGTTTCATTTCTTGAATTCCACTTCTTTTGACGGATTGCGATTTAATTAAAATGATTATTAATCAAACAACTCACAAAATTCTATATACAACAAATTCTACTAATGAAATACATTTGAAAATTTAATAAATACGACTTACGAGTATAAAAAAACATTCTATTGAGAACCACAAATATTTAAAAAACTACTAATAACCATTTAAACAATACAGATAACACCTTAATAAAAATAATAATACTAAAAAATGTTGTTTGATCTATATTTTCATCGTTTCTTTAATTTTATATTCAATACAAAAGTAGAATTATATATACACATTATCAAAAGATTATAATATGGTATTTCTTAAAAAGTTTTATCTTAAAAGTAGTAACTTACAAGTATTATGATATATTTATATAAATTAAATAGGACAAAAATTAAAACCAATTTCTTATAATTCTTTACGTATTTATATTTCTGATTTAAATGTTTATATAAGTTTCCAAGATATTTGTTATAACTTTCTACCTTTCTCTTAGACTCACTCTTTATCTTTGAACAATAAGACAAAATCTTATCCAAATCCTATATTTTATCACGATTACTTGTTTTTTTTTCCATCATAATCCTTTATTTTATCATCATTTTTTCTTTCAACCATCTCAATCTTCACCACCAACGTCATTTGGACCATTGGTCTATGATAAGGAGAGAGAACACACATGGAAACCAAACTAAACCACCTTCACACGTTCTCTTCATCTCCTCCAAAAGGACCAAAACGCCCACCCTTCTCCCCCCACCACCGCACCACCACCGTGAAACTCCACTCCATCTCCTCCGGCAACCCCCAACAACTCATACAGTCCGGCGCCGTCGCTGCAATCGTCCCAAAAGAAGCTGCAGCGGCCATTAATGGTGGAGGATACAAGCTCTTAGACATAAGGCCAGAGTGGGAGTGGGAGAAGTCACGTGTCTCAGGGTCCATGCACGTGCCACTGTTTGTTGAGGACGTGGATAATGGCCCTTTAACACTGTTGAAGAAATGGGTCCACTTTGGTTACATTGGGCTGTGGACTGGTCAGTGTTTTACTATGATGAATCCTGAGTTTGTTGATCAGGTGGAGAAGGTGGTGCCTGATAAGTCCACTAAGCTTCTTGTTGCTTGTGGTGAAGGATTGAGGTAACATTAATACGATTGATTGCCACTGTTTTGTGACGAGGATGAGTGTGGTCACTAATGTGAGGCATGAGTGATTTCGGTCGTAAATTGGTCGCAAGATTTGAGCTTTTTTGTCTCGGTTTTTTTTTAGTAATAGATGCTTATGTTTCGTGACTAAATCAACTATTAAGGTCTTGTTTTTAAACTTTTATTTTAAGAATCTTCAACTCTTCCATGGACATTATAGGAAATAGGAAATAGGAAATAGGAAATTGACTGAATGAATCTTTCATTAATCAAGCCTCTATAAATAATACAAAGATGAGCAACTATCTAGGAAACTAGTTAATGAGATACACAACTTTCCTAAGATAAAGCAATTAACAATATTTACATAATAATAGCTGTTACACCCCGCAGTCGAATCGGGAGGTTGACGAACGTTGAGACTGGACCCAAAGTCATCGAATAAGACACGCGGTAATCCCTTTGTGAAGATATCAGCAACCTCGTAGCGTGAAGGCACATGCAAGACGCGAACACACCCCCGTTGTACCTGCTCTCGAACAAAGGGAATGTCAAGTTCAATATGTTTGGTCCGCTGATGCTGAACAGGGTTACCCGATAAATAAATGGTGCTGACATTGTTGCAGTAAATGAGTGTAGCCTTGAGGAGAGGTTGGTTCAACTCGAGCAAACGGTTGCGAAGCCAACATACTCAGAAACAACATTAGCAACCCCATTGTACTCAGCTTCCGCACTGGAACGTGACACTGTTGGTCGCCGTTTGGACGACCAGGAAAGTAAGTTGTCTCCAAGATAGACACGGTAGCCCGAAGTAGAACGGCATGTATTAGGGCAGCCTGCCTAGTTAGCATCAGTAATGCATGAAGAGAGATGTTTGGAGCAGGATTGAGAGAGAGGTCGTAGTCTGTATTTCCCTGTATATACTGAATGATTCGCTTAAGAGCATGCCAGTGATCATCCGTGGGAGAGTGCATATGCATGCATATCTGCTGAACGACATATGAGATATCAGGTCTCGTGAATGTAAGGTACTGAAGCGCACCTGCCAGACTGCGATAAGTGGTGGGGTCATGAAACAAGGCGGATCCTGATGTGGCCAGCTTGGGGCCAGTGTTGACCGGAGTAGCAACCGGTTTGCAGGAGTCCATGGCAGCTCTGTGGATGATGTCTCTGGCATAGGACTGTTAGGACAAGAACATGTTGTCATCAGTGCGTGTGACAGAGATTCCAAGAAAGTGAGATAAGGGACCCAAATCCTTCATGGCAAATTCAACAGATAAAGATGTCATGAGACGTCCACGAAGAGCAGCAGAGGAGGTGGTGAGGATGATGTCATCCACATAGAGAAGTAGGTATGCGGTGTCCTGACCATGATGATAAATGAATAGAGATGTGTCAGACTTGCTTTGGATGAAACCCTGCATCAAAACAAAGTCAGTAAAACGCTAGTACTAGGCATGTAGTGCCTGTTTTAGACCATAGAGAGATTTCCTCAGCTTGCAGACATGACCCGAAAATTGGTGATCCCAAAATCCCATAGGTTGATGCATATAAACTGTTTCCTCCAATGTGCCATGAAGGAAGGCGTTAGTAACATCTAACTGGTTGATCACCCACGAGCGTGATAAAGCCAATGTCAAAATGAGGCAAATAGTTACCGATTTAACAACTGGACTGAAAGTGTAACCACAATCGACGCCAACCTGTTGACTGGGACCATCATAAACCAATCGAGCTTTATACCTTTCCAAACTACCATCCGATCGAAACTTATGTTTGAAGAGCCATATACACCGAATAATATTCATGTTAGGTTGACGAGGAACTAACTCCCAAGTCTCATTTTTAATAAGTGCACTAAATTCATTTTCCATGGCGTGGAGCCATTCAGGTGAAGACAAGGCAACCTGTGGGGATTTGGGAATAGGCACGATAGTGGTGGTGTGGAGATTGAAATGGTGCTTGGGTTTGGTGATACCGTCCATGGCGCGAGTACGCATAATACGAGCCGGTGGGTGCGCATCAGGTCGAGGTGTAAGGGTCAAAGTGGGTTGTGGGGCCGTAGACTGGGGCGGTGACGGTGGGTGAGTAGTATGGTGGGCTGTATGGGAAGGTGGAGCAAGCCGTAAAGGGAAACTGGGTGGAGTATGTGGGCTGGTCGTTGGGCCAGTTGGCTGGGCCGGTCGGGATCGACGGGTGTAGGTGAGGGTGGGTTGAGGAAGAGGAACCGAGGGAGTGGGGTGTGAAGGTGTGGTATTGGGCCGTGTGTTGGGTAGGGAAGGAAGGCTAATATGATCCCATAGGAGAGGGCTAAGCCCACTGGTTAGGAAGTCATAAGAGTCCAGTTGGGTGGGTAAGGTAGTAAAGAAGGGAAAGATCATCTTTTCGAATTGCACATGACGAGAGACGGCGATGGAATTTGTGGTTAGATCTAAGCAACGGTAACCGTGATGGTTAGGCGGGTAACCAAGAAAGACACAAGGTTTGGAACAGTTAGTAAGCTTGTTGATGGTGGTGGAGGGAACTAAAGGGTAGCAAAACACCCGAACACACGAAGGTGATCATAGGTGGGGTCACATTTATACAAACGTGAGGTAGGGGAGAGGAATTGTGTATGTTTGTTGGGGATGATGTTAAGAAGGTAGGTGGCGGTTTCAAGAGCGTAGTGCCAAAAAGGATGGCGGCAAGGAGGATTGGGCTAGCAGGGAGCGTATCATGTTATTGATTGTTCTAATTTTACGCTCGGCTTTCCCGTTTTGGGAAGAGGTGTATGGGCAAGAGAATCGGAAATGCATTGCATGTGTACGAAAAAAAGTATGGAAAGAATTATTGTCATATTCCTTGCCATTATCACATTGAAACTGTTTGATTTTAGTGCCAAATTGGGTGGTGATGTGGTTGTGAAAAAGGTTGAATTGGATTTATTAGTTAGGGGGAAAGTCCATAGGAAATTTGTAAAGTCATCTAATAACAAAATGTAATACCGGTGGCCCCCGGTGCTAGGCACCGGAGATGTCCAAAGATCGCTGTGAATAATATCAAATGGCAAATAAGTACAATTACATGAATCAGAAAATGGCAAGCGCACACTTTTACCAAAAACACAAGCCTGACATAAGGTTTTGTCTTGTTTTTTAGATGAACCAGAAACAGATAAAGGTAAAGAATTCAAAAAGGAAAAACTTGTGTGTCCAAGGCGTTGATGCCATCGTTCTTGTGAGGTGACCACAAAAGCAGTAGAGGTGGTGCTGGAAGGTAGCGGGGCTGTCAATGGGTAAAGATCTCCTGAGCTATTGCAGCGGAGGAGGTGAGCCTTGGTCTTGAGATCCTTCATAGTAAACCGTAGGGGTCAAATTCAATGGAGAATAGATAGATAAGATTTTTGACAAGGTGTGGGGCATAAAGGACATTGTTTAATTTTAAAGGCGGGAATGGGGGTGGTAGGGTGAGGTTGCCTTGAGCAATCACGGGAATGGTCATACCATTACCAAGGACAATAAATTTGTTAGTGCAAGTATTAAAAGAAGATGGAAAGTTAGTACCTTGTGGAGCTCTTTCATATTATTAGGAAAATAAAGATATGTATGGCTAGCTAACCCTGCATTTAACAACTAATGCTGTGTTTGTTACACATATTTTCAGGTGAAATCATGGGATTTATCATTTGCTTCGGTTTGGAACTCTATCGTATGGCTAATGCTGTTGAACTTTTTCATCAAGATTGTGAATTCAACAGCACAGAGATATCTGAAGAAGCAGCAAGAAAAAGAATGTCTGCTTTAAAAAAGAGACTGGAGGATGATCATTAGTTTCTGTTTGATGTACCTTTTGTTTAAACATCTTATTCATGTTAGAAAATAGGTATTTTTGAGTTTTACCATTGAAGATGAAGCTAATGCAACAACAGAAAGAACCCATGCCCACATTATAACTCATTTATGGTAAAAGTTCCAGATGTTACGTGCATGTTTGCTTTACAAAATTTCTAGTACGATTCCATACTGTCTATGGCGCATGAGGCCTATGCCGTGCTCAAGAGGGGGGATGGCCTGAAAATATGGGAGTAGTGTCCAAGAAGTCATGTGGGTCCCGCTGTTGGAGAGACAAGGCATACAGAGCCTGCTGGATGTCTGTGGGGGATAGCGTGGCCGTGTAGGCCTGGTCAGGAGCCGCTCCAAGGATGCCGGCTGAATTGTTCCGCGGGGCCGAAGGGTTAGGAAAAACAATATAAGGGCATGGCGGTGTACCGGTGTGTGATGAGGAGTTGTTGGGAGTGGATTGCATAAGAGAGCGCCACTGATTAGCAGCCCAAGAGTTTAGGAAAAACAATATAAGAGTGTTGAGTGGGATTACTGAAGTTGCGTGCGCCCCGGGAACCACCCCTGGTATGGTTTTGAGGCTTGGGTCTGTTCCGGTTTTGGCTTCTGCCTCGGTTCTGGACAGGGGAAGCAGCAGCTTGGGTTACAGTGGCAGCGAGTGCCGTGGCTGATGTGGTTGCAGCCCGAGCAGAAAGAGATTTCTTGGTGGATTCGGCCATTGTGAGGCGGGAGCGGCATTCACTAACGGTGGGTAAAGGATCCCGATTCTGCACCACTGTAGAGATGCTCTCATAGGCCTCCGTAAGGCCTGCCAGAAGCTGCGTGACGAGGTGCTTTGCCTGTTGACAATACGCAGCCATATTCGAATAGGGCTGTCCAGGTGGTGTAGTGGGGTGATTCATCTTCAAGAATCAGGGGTATCATGTTTTTAATGTTTGTGACTGTCATCGCAGGATGTATTTTGGCATCCATGGAGTCAGACATGGTGAAGGAAAGTAGGGCAGGGGATGTGAGGAAGAGAAGGGGAGGCGGAAAAGTGGTGGTGGGGGAGGCGGCTGGAAAGAAGGGGAATTAGGGGAGGATCGGTTACAATGATACCATATAGGAAATAGAAAATTGACTGAATGAATCTTTCAGTAATCAAGCCTCTGTAAATAATACAAAGATGAGCAACTATCTAGGACACTAGTTAATGAGATACAACAACTTTCCGCAATTAACAATATTTACATAGTAATAGCTATTAGACATGATCGGTGATAGGAGTGCTTAGAGATGTTGAATAAATGTTAAAGCTTTTTAGGGAGATTGAAACATGGGTGTGGTTATAGTTAGGATGTCCTTTTTAGTTGTACGGGTGGATGTTGCTTACTTTACACGTGTCTATAGACCTAGGTGAGTTTTACTTACTTTGCCCATTTGTGTAGATGTTACCCACATTTCACTTAGCTAGATTGTTTTTCGTCTTAGTGTGTAATTTTTAGTTCTAAGCGTGCTTTTAGTTATCAAAGAGCCTTTAGGATGTATATGTTATCGTATTTTGTTATCCATCACTGCTGATAGATATGTGTGTTTATTATGTGTTGTGTGTATGTGTTGCTTTTTTTCTTTCTTGTATGTTTATTTTGCTTTTTGAGCCGAGAGTGTACCTCCATCACAAACTTTAGATCTAACTCTATGAGTGAGATTTTGCTAGGTATGTTTGATGATTCTTAAAATTTAATGTTACAGGTCAATGATGGCAACATCAAAGTTACATAATAACGGATATACAAATTTGGGATGGTTGGCGGGAGGATTCAATCGTGCGGTTGATGGAGATTTTCCGGAAGTTGAGGGGCCAGAGAAGTTGCAGTATGCCACCATTGGAGGTGCATCTTATTACTTCCTTAAGCTCCTCCTTTTGTTACAAGCTGTGGAGAAGAATAATTAGCTATCATGTTGACTTTTGACCTTAAAAATCAAATACCCATGGTCTCCTCAAGTTTTGGAACACTTTGAAGTTAATTTAAGAATTTAAATTCTACGATTGTTACATGGTAATGCTCCTAGATGCTTCTATAGTAATAGATGATTTTTGACTTTTTGAAGTCAAATTTGATGTTTTAAAGTATAAAATCCGTATACAATGCATCACATAGTTAACACTTAATCTTCGGAATTTTTATTCAGATCTTGTTTTTGTGTGATGTAATTACCCAACTTATTCTGAAAACTTGATGAAAGGGCTTCAATCTTGAAGTTGAAGTTTATGATATTTGACTTCAAGGACTCTTATTTACTATGAAGAACATGGTTGAAATCCATGATCCCTCATTGTTTACAAACATATTTTGTTCATATATCCAACATTTACAAAATACACATTGAACCATATTGTAAAAGCAAACAAATGATATATGATTATAACTTATACAAAATCAAAACGCATAAGCAGCTTCACAGACTTGTATTTATCTCCTTTCTGATCATGAAGTGGCACAGCCCGAATCCCTGAGCGTAATTCAAACACAGGAAGACAAGTTTGTCCTCCAAAATCATCTTTTTCGGTCATATCATATTCATGTACCTCAACACGAAGCAATGCAAGCTCTGGAACCGTTAATGGGAACTCAAATTCTTCTTCCCATTTTGGCGTCCAATCATCTTGTATGATCTTTGTTTTCTTCATAATTGAATCAGCTTGAACTCCAGTTATTCCAATCTAAAAGTAAAGTTCGACCCATCAGTTTTCAAAGTCAAAATATAGAAAAAAGTCAACTGAGATTGAAAACTGAATACAATAGTCAACCTTGACATAGAAATCTGGGGGTGAATAAATGTCAAAATGTGTTCTTTTGAAATCCGAATGCCATCCATCACCCATATATACTTTCACCTGAAAAACAAAATATTTATGTCTAAAATTCAACTTAAATTCACACAATGATGGTTAAAAACCTGCAAGTTTTGATACCTTGAGAGTCTTTTTGAAGGGAAGTGTAACTTTCGGATCAAAGATCTTGTCATCAGGATCATTTCTAAGAAAGAAATCCGGTTTTTTAACGTACCCACAACCTCCATTGGCTCTGAACATTCCCTGCATCAGCCACAGTGACCTCCCATGAGTCTGTTGTAACCGAAAACATTAGTTCTACTATACTGAATGGGCCGCCAATTTGGTCTGGATAACGGGTCAAAACGAGTAAAAAGGTTAAACGTCATAGATTAAAACAGGTTGTGCCAATACTTTTTAATTTCTTATTAGTCAATATAATAAATGCAGTTTAAACATATATTATTTCATTACTAAAAGTGATAAGTTATAGCATCAAAAGTATATGATTGTTCCTCTCCCAAAGCCTTTTGTTTCAAAAGGTCTAGAACTTTAAAAAAAATTGTCTAATATTATAGTTTTTGTCATCATTTTTAATACCTTTAGACATCATTGAGGTAGTGCGATGTGTTTGTATAGAATAATAAAAACCAGATAAATTATTGTGTATTATTGATCAACTATTAATAGTAGTACGAGAAAAATTACAAAAAAGCATTGTCATATCATATCTACTACTTATCTAAATATTCTTACACTAAACTGTAATTAATATATTTCCATTAATAGTTTGGGCCTGTAGGTTGTTAACAATTTTTTAAGATTGTTGACCCGTTTGGATATGTTGTTTTAGGCACAAAAATAAAAAATGAAAAAAAAAAACTCATTAAATTTTTTGAAAATTCTCAAAGTGATCGTGTTTTGTCTAAAACTGAAATGAACTGAAAAGGAAACGAACCTGCATGTTAAATGCAACCATTTGAGCTCCATGAGTCCAACCAATTAAGGGATTGTAATTTGATGAGTCAACTCTTGAGCCTTTTGGAAACACCCTTAACAAGTTCCTCTGGGTAAACCTTCAAGACATTAACCAAACATAAGACGCATTAAAAGTGTGCAAATATTTAACTTTTTAGCACTTATAAACGCACAAAAATGTAAGTATCTATGATCCTTATAACGATGTATAAAAGTACAAAAAAATGTAAGCTTATTATAATTGTATACATTTGTTTATTTTCATGGCCTACGTATATTGAAAGAAAGTGTTGTTGTACCTGATGACATCTGTTGCATGATTATCAATGGCCTTTTGGAGTCGTGTTTCCCTGAGGCTAATCCGCTTTGCGGCTGTAGGATCATTATGCAGCCAGTCTTTCACTCCGCCTTTTAGTTTCTTTGCTTGAATTGCGATTAGTTGTTTGTACTCTGGCTCCAAATTTTGCTTCACCGTCTCTTCTTCGTATTGAGAATCTTCATCCTTGTGATCCTGACAGAAAATGCATCATGTTTTTTAAACCATTTATTTACAATTACTGATTTTCAGATTAGACTGTTGCAAACATGCTAATTTTGACTCGTTTACTTTATAACTTTTTCTAATCTCGAACAAATTAAATTGGTTTTATAAAAAATGTTTTCTGATAAGAAATGGATAAAGGGGTCAAACAGTTTAAAAATTGCCCAACGGGTATGTTTAATCCATAAAACCATCTAAATAATTTTATTTAGGAACTAGCTTATCACAAAATAACACACCTTTTGTAATCAATCATGTTTGACGTACTAATTATTATTTATAAATAAAAATTCAAAAGTTTGGATAAATGGCAACTCAAGTCGCCCCAACATGACCCATATCCCATATTTTTAACCCATTGACTATACCAGTTTTGACATGTTACCCAACCGACCAGACTAATCATTTGAAACACACCCGCGGGATATTAAATTAAAAATTGGATATAATTTCAAACCTCATCTAAGGACATCTGCTTCTCAATAGTGTTTGATAGCTCTACACCCCACACATCCTCTTCGGATGTGGGTTTTATCTTCATCGAGCCCTCATTGTTTTCGTTCATGCTCTTGTTGGAGTCGAGATATTCCTTTGGCGGTTTGGTTGATACGACAATTCGTTTCTTTAGAGATTCCGGTGAAGGAAAATCTATCATAGAGTCTGATCCAGAGTAATATAACACATTACCAAATGTTTCGGTCACCATCTAACAAAACAACATATAATTGACTTTAATCTCGAGAACCATGAACAAAATCTATGCGCAAAATCGGGTTTTATGAAGATTAATTTTTAGCTACCTTTGCTACTTTGGCTTGAAGATCGGGAGTTAGATGATCTTCAAGAGTGAGGATGACAGGATATTCAGATGCTACAAATGCATGTGTCTTGATGGCTTCCAAACACTTGTTTAATTTGACCGGTGATGTTAATGTCCTGCATTTCATTATAAAGCGATGAGAGTTTTTTTTTTACTTTTTATTTTTTGAGCATTAAACAGCGACCCTTCTTCAAATAATAGTGTTATCTTAATAAAGATCATCTGTCTGTTTGTAGTAAAAGGTTTGAATGCAGGAGTTTTAGGAGATAATATTTGTTAACCGCATGATTTTTCTTTTAGTCTATTCATTTGTATTTTGGTTGCGATGAATTGAGTAGCAAGAGAGGGTCTTTAAGCTGTAAATATTCTCTATTCATGTATATTTTGAGTGCATAATTGGGGCGGAAAAGTTACCCTCCATGGACAATATCAATATCATCTTTGGTGGAATTGGCCACATGTCGAGCTCGATGACACGAACACCTCTCTTAAGCGATTCGATGATGGGCACAACGCTACAATCGCTACTTATTTGGTTGCCCGTAAGATACGAGTTGTGTCCCGTGTATATGAAATAATGCGCCAATGGAGCCTCCATGTCATGCATCACCTGCCAATTCAAGATACAGTTAGTGTCAACTATGTACTATGAATGATTTTACTATTTTATAGCCCCATCATATATATATATACATATATATATATATATATATTATATATATATATATATCTATATATATATATATATATATATATATATATAAAATTGTTAGTTGTAAAATATTCTATGAGATATATAAAAAATGATATATGTTTAACGTCATTCATATTGGAATTCGGATTCAAATGAGCTATCTATGTATATTTATGATATTTTTCACAAACATAAATACACACACATATGGGTTTAATTTACTATTAGGGAGCGATTCTTTTGAAAACTATATTATGTATATGTAAGCACGTATTACCAAATGCACAACTAAAAATTACATACATGTATCTCATACAAGTTATGGATACGTAAATCTTTTGTCATTATCGACGTACCTTGGAGTCTATATTAAAATATATATAATGACTTCAAAAAAAGATTGAAATTTACTGAAATATAATTTAAACAATTAAAAAGTTATATCAATTATAAACATGTGATTGGATAGTGTTGGTTATATGATTTTCAATTACAAACATGATTTTCATTTATAATAGTTAAATAGAAATGAAGTTTAAAAACTAGACTTGTCATTAAATTGTTTCCAGGGTTGGACCGAAAAACCAGATGATGTCTGGATGAATTAAAATGAAAAAAAACTGTATCAACTTATATGGTTTATTATAAGCCAGTCTAGAAGCTTGTATATTATATTCACATTCATGAATAAAAAAAAATATTAACTTAATATTAGTTAGTTAGTAAAAAATTTTAAAAATTAAGAAAGAGAAGGGAAAAATAAACTTATTTATTAGATGCAAAAAAAAAAAAATGAAAGGAACAAAAGTTTAGGAATTAAAAACAAAAGCATAAAACAAACTATTTATTAGATGTAAAAGACGAGAGAAAAATAATAAGAGGTCATGAAATTGTGATAGGTGGCTCTCTTATTTATTTACTTATTAATTTTTTGAAAAAAAATATTTAAAATATTGATATTATTGTTTATTACTTATAGTCTTTACTCATACATAATACTAATCATATCTTATCTTAAAATATTATTTTATAATTAATAACTTTTCATTCTATTTAATATATTTTATTTATTTAACACAAGTTTATTAAAGTTTAGTAATTAGCTAGATATTTAATATACATTGCATTTGGAAACATGATTAGAAAAAAAAAAGCTAGAATCTTTTTGTTCTTTTCTCGTCCCACATGCAATCATATTTATAGGCTAAAGCAAAATTAAATTTAGTGGGACAACATGTTGTACACTTGCCCATCTAGCTATTTTCACATTTCTCTCGCTTGCTGTCCTATCAGGTTTCTATAACGATAAATACACACCATATATATATATGGATTTGCACCAGTTTATTAGGTTTTTTTTGTTAACTTGAAAATAAGTTGATTATGCAGATATTATATTTTTTGTGCAAACTGATAAAGTCCTTTAAATACAACGTTATTTTACCAACTTATGTGTATTTGATAATCCAAAATAAAAATGGGTCATGTATTGTTCGATCTCGTTGTTCTAAGTATTTTTTTAATAAACAATAGACATGGGTTAGAAAATTAAGACCATACTAAAAAGTTAAAAATGTGAGATAAGGTATAAAAGATATTTCATATTCACATCAAATTTACATGTTCTTTAATATAAAAGACACCTTTGATAAAGCAAGGTGTAACCTTAAAGTAATTTACTGGCAATTAAAGAATGCAAAGTTGGAACTTTAAGTTTAATGGGAGAAGGGAACAAAAGAAGCGTGTAACACGTTGATAAAATAAATTTGATTTAGTTTCTTTTTAGCAGTAACAATGATTATTATATTAACATAAATTTGATTTTAGAAACTAATTTGAGGCTTGTAACTTAATTGCAGCTTAAGGCACTAATAAACGTCTCGGTTTTCTAGTTTATGTTTTCATTAGACGCATCAGCGTCACATAAGCTCTTTCTTATTTTCTTCAGTTTTATCTCGGTTTACACAAAATCATCCCATTTTATTCCCGTTTCCGCATTTTCCGTTTTTATTATTTTTTGTCAAAACATGGTTGTGCATAGGTGAATCCATGTAACATTTACCTGGTTGTAGCTCCACAGATCCGGCAGTGGGGTATTCCCGGCGGGCCCCGGTATTTCCTCGGCTTCTCCCCATGTTCACTCCGTCCCCCCTTACACTTAATTTGTTAAATTTAATTTTACTACTTGTGTGATTTGACTCGAGCTATTTCATGAGTATCAAACCAATTTAAAGCTAAAATAGTTCACTCATTTGCTCGCTTAATAATTTAAAAACCAAGTTAACACACCAAACCTAGGGCGAAATCAAGTTGAATATGAGAAGTATATAAGAGCTCAGTTTCATAACGTAGTTGAAAGACTTATAAGTGTTATAAATGATAAATTTACTACAAATTAATATATTTGTAAAGTAGAAAAAAATTAAGCCATTTAAAAACAAGAAATGATATTAATGATCATTTAAGATGTTTACTTATAAAGCTTTGAACCCGATATTTTTTCAAAAAGTATTTTAATTGCCACAGCACTAAGCCGTTAAGCCATATTTTATAAAAAAATCTTTTAACTTTACTTAATTAACTACATACTTTTTTGCTTTATAGTTGTGAAAGAAAAACATATCATATATGACAAAAAAATACATGTTAAATTATGCATATTATTGACTTTAGTATTAAAACATAACTAAGAAAAAGATTCAAAAATATTTTTAATTTAAATTTGTCAATGTCACAAGTTAATCACAAGCTAAAGTTTAATTTATACTCTATGAATCAAAATACTTGAATCGTCTAATCATAAACCCACCCTCACCCCCACCACCCCCACCACCATCACCCACTTCTTTATCATTCACATTATCACATCGTTACAAAATTTACTAGATATGATATATAGATATGATATATAGATATGATATATATATATATATATATATATATATATATATATATATAATATATATATATATATATAAAGAAATAAAAGAATTCATTAATACCTATTAATATTTATAAACTAAATAAATTATTAGCTATTAACTTAAGCAAAATTATATTTTAATAATGTCTCGCACATATGTTTGTCTTTTTACTCTACTAGAAGGGTGTCCACGCAATGCGACGTGACAACATTTTATATCCAACATGAATTTCTAATACTTGTTAATCTTATAACAATTTTACAAATGTTTATTATATTTTTTCTAAGTTAAAAATTAAAACACAAAATAATTGGATTTTGCATGACAACTTTTATACTTATGCATTAACTTATTGTACCATATAATATACATCGGTTCAGCAAAAAAATTACATTAAAACACTTAAAAAATACACATTTACGGTTGTAGTATTAAAAAGTTTTTAAAATGATAGATTTATATAATAGAAATCTTAAAACAAATTAAGTTTTTTTTGTTTATGGGTAAATAATGTAAAATTTTATATAATTTATAGTAATTATAAGGTTGTTATGTAATTAATTGTAAAGGATAATTTGTAAATAATGCTAAAAGTACTATTTTACCCTTAAAAATGGTTGTATCTTATACATCGAGTGAAGTGAGTATTCTTAATTTAATGGTATCCTAAAATGTCTTTCTTATATCATTTATATATATGGTATAGATAAGTCTACATTTTTAAAGGCAATTTTACACTTTTTGTAAACTACACTATAAACGTGTCTCAATCAAATTTATACATAAGGCTACTCTAAAAGTTTTTGCATGTTACGACTATGAGTAGAACACACTAAACTACAATATATGCAGCAAAATCAGTCGATCTATTAATTATGTGGTTTTGTTCAAAACAAGTTCAACATAGATGGTATTATATTTATTTCTATTTTTTACTCTTGATGGGGGTAATAAACTTTTTTATTATCGATTTGTGACATGTCTTATATTTTCTTTCTTTCAATAAGTCTTATAAATATCGTATATATACGTTTTGTACAGCAATGAAGGTGATTCGTACTTAAATTTTGTTTCCATATACAACAATAATTTTTATTGATGATAATATTATTTGATGGAATGCATAACAATGAAGTCGGGTATCTTATATCTATTATCCGAATTTAAATACATTGGCACCGTAAACATTTAAAAATGTGTTAAAACCATACTTGTTTTTCTTTAAGTTCTCAAAATACATATGAAGTTTAAAAAACCACATGAATAGTATCATCAACAGATCTAATTTATGGATGGTAGGCACCATGTTACCATCGGCACTAATTGCACAACAACCATGTTACTTTTTAAATCTCAACAATAAAAATACCGTACTTGTAAAGAGAAAATGTACCTTATCATAGATTAGTAACAAAATTGATCAATATATATATGCAGATGCAATTAAATACATTCGAATTTGTAAAAACCATATAATATATATCGATCACATAAACTATATTAACCAAAGATGTTAATGATAATAATTTTATGTTATTCTTCATATATTAAAATATACACAAGACCCTAAGTGAAAAATCTTTTTGATCTTTTGTATTATAAAAAAAACTTGCAGAGTGAGATTGAGTCATGGAGATGTCGGTTGCAATGCAGTTAGCAAGTATAATTCTTGATTACTTCTATCACATAAGTGTATGGCGATTCCACTTTAATTCAAATTTGTTATTTGACATTTGCGCAATCATATTTATAAAATTCAAATCCGCATACTCCATGTTATGTTTCCTAAGGTTTCAAAATTATTTGCATGATTTAACATAGTTGATACAAACTTGTACATAAATTTTCATTATGAAGTTTTTAATTAAGCGAGACAACATCTAAATTTATAAAATATCACAAAAATCTTAATTATAAAGATAACTTGAATGAAATCGTTATGATTTTTCATCCATCTCTCTTCGAATTTAAAGCCAAACTTAAAAAATTACCTTAATTATTCATTCATTACACAAACTACAAATATATAGTTAAACAATATAAAATTATAAAATTACATATATTCTCAAATCATGCTGAGCATTGTATTTATGTATTGAAAACTTGTATTTTGAGAAAATATGTAATTTGAAGGGTGAAGAGAGTGATATACATAATTCTCCCAAATTAAATTACATACGAATAAAATAGTTTCATGATTTTCATATGGACATCAAGGTACACATATGAATGTAAAAAAACATCGTATAACAACTAGTTTTATGGTTAACTCGATCTTATTCTAATGAAATAAAACAAACTCAAAATTTGTATCCAACAACCCACAAAGTCAAATATGAAAGCGATCCATAAAAATAATGATTAATCAAAGCTTGTAAAAATTACCTTAGGAGGAAAAGGTAGAGGAGAATTAGTGTCACTGAAGAGATACCGAAAGAATGCATCAAGATTCAAAACTCTACGGTGAATGATCGGTAGATGTTTCATCTCTTTGATGGTGGCATCCACCGTGGCCTGTGCCGCCTCCTTGGTCACATTATCGTCTCCTTGAACCTCCGTCATGAACCGCTGCAGATTCTCAGCGGTCATGACGTCGTTATCTGAGTAACGACTGAATAGCTCTTTAATGTCCGGTGGCGGTTCAGCATAGCTGTGGTTGAACCGCCGCCGAAAGCACAAGCAAACTCTGTATGTTTGCTTTGACATGTTTGAGGATGGGAAGTGAGAGGGACTGTAAGTCTATCTAGTCTTTGTGTTATGTTGCGTGAGAATATATAGAGTATAGGACCAAAAGAATCTGTATAGACGCAAAACCGAAAATAATGTATGTATTATTAAAAGATTGTGGGGGTCAATTTGATATCCATATTTAGTCCGTAAATGGAGAAAAGGCAAAAATGAAGTGGATCGAAATTTGTTTCATCCGCACTAGAATTGAAGCTGGAATTATTTTTGACACAAAGTTTATATTCCATACTGCTTCTTTTTTTTTTTTTTTTATTGAAATAGCACAGGTGTAAAAAATAAAAGTACGAAAAGTCCCCCACAATCTCCGTCAGTAAGATTTAACCTCCCTAGCAAACATTAATTGTGAAAAACAGAAAATTCCAAGTTAAAATCTTGATAGGTGATTTAAAGCCTTGTTAAGTGAAGATAGCCTCCGTAAGTGACTAGTGCCTCCACAAGAGGCCTAAATCCTCTGTAATAAGATAAGGTTTGTGTAAACTATCAACCCTTTTAACAATTTTAAGGTGACACCTTTGTAGCTGAGGTAACATCTTTGTAACTAAATAAAGAGCTTTTGTAAATAAAATTACCTCCTTAACTCACCTTGCACCCACCCCCTTCATATTACAAGATATATCCTTATCTTTACAAATTGAGAAAACTTTCTACTTTATGCTTAGTTGCGAGCATAGTGCCCAACATTTTTGTAATTCGAAGAACATGTAAAGTAATAGTATGTATAAATTAAATAAAATATAAACAGTTAAAGTATTATACCAGATAGTATGTTAAAGTGTTAAAGTATAATATATATAAAACTTTGCTAAAATAAAATATTGTAAAATGATTAAAATAACTAGAGTCAAAGTAAACTAAAGTAAAGAAAGACAATGATGTTGAAAGACATTGTTTCACATATGAAAGAACAAATAAACTTGACAAATAATTGAAGAACAATTAAATTGTTAAAGCACATCTATCTTAACTTATAAAGCCCACTCACACGAGTCTTACTTAATGACAATAGACAAGAGTCTTGCATTCGTTGCAAACAATACAAGTCTTGCATAATGACAAGTGGCAATACTTTTGCATGTAATACAAACAACAATTAAAAAGTCATGTATTCTACACAAGCAATGGGTAAACGAGTCTTATACGAGTACAAATTCATGTTAAATAAAATGTTAAATACAATTAAAGAAACAATAAAAAATACAACTAAAGGAGCATTGCATTAGTGTAAGCACATAGATAAAGTAAAGTTAAGTTTAAAGTATAAATATTTGATAGAGTATATTATGAATGATAAAGGTAAAGAAAGGTTAAAACATGATTAAAAAAGACACCATCACCCTATCTAGCTAGTTTCAACTTTGGACAATACAACAACAACAAAACCTGCTTAATCGAAATGGTTCTAATCTTGATGTGGGTATTGGCGCCTTTGCCCCTCTTTATAACACTTCAACAATATTTTTGCATTGAATTTCTTATGATGACTTAGTCCAAGCTAGTTAGGCCAGATAGGTTATTAAAGATAGTTATATTAATGTTATCTTTATTAAAATAAATTAAAACTCACTAGCAAAGCTAACATTTAGTATGCATATCAAGTAACAAGTAAGTTAAATAGGCAGAAGTTAAAGAAAGGATACAACTAGGCATGGATCAAAAGGTTACCCAACAATTTTCAAGTCTAGCATCCTAGCATAATAATTTATGCTTCTTGTTAAGATTTGATGTGAGATGTAAATATCATACACAGACATTGTTTGAATTTTTTATGTTTATTTTTGATGAAAGTTAAGTTTAAAAATTATGTTTTTGATATGTAAATCTAACTGTATTATCTTTTGGGATCGTATAATATTTATAAAACAAGTCAGACGACGTAAACTTTAATATTTATCAAATAAAAGTTGACATATGTAATCATAATATTTATTAAACAAATCAGATGTGCAAAACGCATATCTGTTTAAGTCTAAAAAGACATCTATCTTTTTTAATTACCGTATTATTATAGTAGAAAGATTATTAAAATAGATGTTTCAAGATTATTTCAATAATAATTAAACAAATCTAACATCTATTTTTTAAGGCAGAATAAATTTAACAACTAATTGATTGACGTTTTGAGTTGGAGCAATAATTTCTGAAACATCAAATTAAACATGGAGACATTATTAAAGTTTTCTTTTGTTTAAGCAGGTGACACGTAAATATGTTTACATGTGGTTGTTATTTTCCCAAGTTGAAATTATCCAAACAAATAATGCAAGAATAAACTATTAAAGTCAAAAGAAAAAAAAACTAGAAAACCCAATTGATTCCGAATAAATAGAAATCTATTGGACACCTCACTCCTGATGGTGTCACAGAGTAAATAATGAATAGATAAAACATTAAATGTAAATTAAAAAAGTTGATGGTAAAATGGATGAAATCTTGGGATAGAAAACATAGTATTGTCACGTTGGCGTCCATCCATGAAACTACAAGTTGTAAATACTTTTTTAAAGTGTTAGTTTATGAGTAGATCTATTTAGATAATAGCTTTTATAATAAAACCAGTAGAAATCTCACGTTGCTGCCGTAAGTTGTGATGGTTTGGGCTTCCACATCGAGATGTAGAATAAAAAAGAAGGTCCTAGTGATATATTAAAACTAATTAAACATTAAAATGTAGAACAATAAATTACAGTATTAAAGATAAGAAGCGACCTAGATTAAATATTATTAATTTTAAGAAATAAAGTTTAAAACTTTTAAGATTTAAAAACGATAACTTATTTAAAAAGTTAAAATAAAATAAAAGTAAAAACTTGTATTTAACAATAACTAAAACAAAGAAAACATTAAAAAAATAAAAATAAATATAAATATAAAAAAATCTACAAATGAAAAAGAAACTACAGAATGCGTAATTTCTAGAATACATTAGTGTAACAAAAAGTTCAAATATTTGAGTAAAAAAAGATCAAAAATATTTTAAAGAGATTAGAGTTATTTTATTTTTTAAAAGCTGAGAGAGTAATCTAATGGTGTGGGTTGGATTCTTGAACGGAGATAGAAGAAGGTCAAAAAATGTGATAAATTTTGTCCGTGCGTTGCCACAAATGGACGCAAAAGGTTTTACCAACATTAACTCATGTAAACATCGTCATACAAATACATACACAAGTAGGAAATAAGTTGAAACATGTTTACGTAGCATCTATTGTAACACACATATTATGGCAGACACCCACATTTGAGTATTTCAACTGAAGACTAGCTATTTTCGATTGAAAATAAATCTAGGGAATTTTGAATTTTGTAGGGGGCGTTTGGTTGGAATGAATATAATGAACTGAGAAACTAGTATAATTTTTAAGTAAAATTGTGTTTGAGTGAGTAATTAAAAGTAAACCTAAGAAATGTATCACTTCAAATTCCATTGATTGTAAGATTTTAAAATCCTTCTACTTAGAAAGAGAATGTTTTATTCATTAAAAAGCTAGAAGATCTTATTCTACAATCACGTTTGTATGTGTATCTTTTAATATTTTAAAAAAATATATACATGGGGAGAAATTTAATGCCATCTGTCACCTTTTGCCTATCAAGCTCGAGTTTCTTGTAAAAAATAAGTTCACTTTTATTAATAATTAGTATAATAACAATCCACGTACTATTCCCGGCCGATGCAGGCCAACTAGAAAGAAAAATGATTCAAAATACAAAATTGAAATACCGCATACAAATCGAAATGTAAGTAATAGCATTCTTACATTAATTGAAACCAATTCAAACCGTAATTTTTGGAGAGAACTTCATCCACTAAAATATTCAAACCATAGAGATACTTCACAGCTTCGTCTATGACTGCAAAATAAGTGAACCAAAAAGTAGAATGGCGGGTAAGGACTTATGTTCTACAGAGGTTCCTTAAAACAGATTTCACGCATCTTCTCAAACGAACATGCATGTGCCCTCGAGTACAACAAACATATAATATATGTCTTGAAAAGATGGGAAAATAAAAAGAAGATATCTAGAAGACGAAATTAGGAGTATTCTGCTTTTGTTTTGAGTAGTGTAGTTTTTATGAATTATAAAAATTCTAACCGCTACAACAAGGATCATATGTTTATATATATTGTATGAACATGTAACATTTTCAAGAAAAACATCATGCCTACCCTTGTTCCCCAAGACATTGGCTTGACACGAGCTGAAACACAACCTATGCTCGATAACGTGTGTTAGGTCTAGGATTAATAGATCTAGTTCATTTTGTATAGGTTTAATACTTGAATTAATATCTGTAATGAATGGTTGTAATTCATTATTGTGTATTCATTATATATATAGGTTAACCCATTTATATGTGTGTTGATTTATGTATGGTTGCAGGTACAAACATTATATTTGGTCAATTTCTGAAATTGACCAAGTGTAAGAAATATCTACGGATGAACATTTTGTTATTCCGTAGATATGGTTCTTACAAGTAAATGCATCCAAAGATCTTCTGCGGATGAACAACATCACTGAGGATGAAAGAACAAGATTGCTTCGGAAAGACCCGCGGAAGAACAAAACATCTACGGAAGAACAAGACCTGCGGAAGAACTAAAGACCTACGGAAGACACTATTCCTACAGAGTCCAAACACTTGTATAATACAAGTGTTACAAGTCAACAAGTCAACAAGGCAGTTATGCGAATCCCGAGAAATCTGATGATTCCTTAACAGAAACAATTCAAATCCCAAGAGATCCGGTGTTTCCTATAACAGAAACATCATTGTCTATATAAATGGATCCTAGGTTTCTAATTATGGACGGCTTGATCAACAACAGCAATAGCATTTCGACAATTCCAAAACAGCAAATATCACATCAAACCCTAGCAGCCATCACATCATTCATCATAAAATTTAATATCATTCATTATTTGTAATCATTAACATGTTTTAATGAAATACATATTATTCATAATTGTGTTTCTTTTAGTATGTTTTTTAATCTTTATTGATATTGAATTTTACTACAAAACAATTAAACCAAGCCAACGTTGATTCCGCAAACGTTGACTTGTCTTCAACCGACACTTATAATTCCTGATTGCGATCCTTGGATTCACAGGTGGTATCAGAGCCAAGTGCTCATTGATTTAGATCGATTGATCTATCAGTGTTAATTGTGTTTAATTGCTTTGAATTCTGTAGATTTGTCAGTTTTTACTGATGAGATCTATTGTCTTTAAAAGGGGATTTGTGTGAAACTTGTTTGTCGTTCAACAGTAGTCGGCTAGATTAATTTGGATCTATATTCAAATCAATTGAATAGCAGATCCTGTTGATCATTTTCATCAATTAACATCATGAGCAACTTCAGTGGATCATCTTACCAACCATCGAAGTTGGAAACAAAAGCAGACTTTAAATCATGGAAAATCAAGTTTAGGAATCATGTAAATTATATAGATTCTGACTTATGGGTCTCTATAACAGAAGGTCCTTATATTCCACCCACCCTTGGGCCGGATTATAATGATAACAATCAACCCATAAGCACTAAAGATCTTTCACTTGATGATATTAAGAAGGTTAAAGTTGATATCAAAGCATATAGCTTGCTTAGTATGGCTTTGCCAGAAGAAATATTGGTCAAATGTGAAAACTATAAAACAACAAATTCCTTATGGAAGATTCTTCATACGCTCTGTGAAGGGAGTGATGAAATCCGAAGCATTAGGAAGGACACCCTTCGTTCACAATATGAAACTTTTCATCATATTGAGGGTGAATCAATTCCTTAACAACTGCAGAGGTTTATGCAACTTGTCACAGAAAATGAACATTCTGGAGTTGAAATACACAAATGAGGAATTGAACAAGAAAATGCTCCATACTTTACCAAAAAGTTGGAAGCAGACTGTATCCATGTTCAAGAATACCATAGATCTTAAAGCAGTCGGACTAGACACTCTAGTGGCTAAAGTTGAGGCTCTTAAACTGGATGAGAAATCAAGAAACAAGAGTATAAGAACTCATGTATCACCATATCACTTTAAAGAAACAAGAAGTGCTGGAAGTGCTTTCATGTCCAGTAATGATGGTGATAAATCTTGTACTTTGAGTGAAGATGAAGAGGAAGTAAGTTTCTATGCTTCAAAACCTACTAAGAAATCTTCTCAAAGTAAGTCAAGAAAAGAGAGAGAAAGATCTGATAATCAAAGAGATAAATCATCTGAAAAACCATCGTCCAACAATCAATAAGAGTCTATCACTGTCATTCTAGACTCTGAAGAACAGAAGGCAGCTTTTTGTAGCCTTCAGTTCAAGCTTACCTAGGAAGTACATTGCCCACTGCCAACATGTGCCAACAAGATTTAGAAGAACTACCTCCGGATGTAGTGGAGGAAATGGATCTACAATGGCAAATGGCAATGATTGCATATAGAGCCAAACAATATTTAAGAAGAAACAAGATTTGGCTGCTGTAAGTAAATCATCACGTATAGGAGTTGATAAGTCAAAGGTAAGATGCTTCAAGTGCAATCTCTATGAACACTTTTCTAGAGAATGCAATCAACAAAATCCTGACACAACACAACATCAGAATCATCATGCCAAACAACCCTCATCAACTTAAAGATGTTTTAGACAGCCACAACTGACCAACTCATCCCCACTAGCCACCAATTCATCAGTAGAAGCTAGCAACTCTAAAGACTCTGGGCTGATCATTCTTCAAGATGGAACCTGTGACTGGAGTGTGTATGAGAAGGAAGTCTTAGAAGAAAATCAAGCTCTAATGGCTCACATGGAAAACAAGGTTCTACCCATGGCAAGTGAGGTAAGAGACAGGTTATGTTCATCATTATGTGTTGAGGAAGTAAAAAGATATAGAGTCCATGCTCAACAATTAGCTAATAAAATTAAACAAACAATGATTTTGAATGAATCTCATGTAAGAGAACATAAACTATATCAAATTAAAATTAACTCTTTACAAAAGGATTTAGATAAAATTGTTTCTAAAAATTACAGCTTGAAATCACATGTTGAGCATCTGACCACTTCCTTAACCAAATCCATGGCTGATCATGCATCAACTAAAGTGAAACTTCAGAAGTTTTAGTTATCATCTTAGCAATATGAGAAATTACTAAATTCTCATATTGAATCAAAGAAAAGGTCTGGGTTGGGATACAATGCTGTGGCACCTCCAGTTAACAATAACTATGTTTCTTTGCCTGAATCAATGACAAATAATCTATCAAAACATTTTGTGCCTAGCACTAATATAGGAACTAGCTCAAATTAACAAAACATTGATAATGAGGTGAGTGAAACCGAGTCTTCTAAATCAGAAAAGATTAATCAATTTAATTCAGAATCAACTTAGATGAATGGGATGACTTGGATGATTCTGATGAACATGATGATGATCTATTAAATAAGGGTAAGAATGTTGTGTTTGAAACAAATATTCCAAAAGTTCTTGAAGAAACAAAGTTTCCATACCCTCCTAAACAAAGAAACATGCTGAAGACCATTTGCAAGAGAATAGCTCAGTTGAATGAAGGTCTTCAAGAACTAAATTAGCAACAAGCCTCCTCCAAGAAATTAAATGAGAAATCTGCTTCTTCTGAGGAAAAAGAGAGATCCAAGGAAAAAGGAAAGAAAAAAGCATCAACAGATCATCAACGGAAGAAGGACCTCTTCCTGTACCAAATCTACGAAATAAGAAAACTTCAGCAGAAGTTAATGATGATTCAGTAATGATCTACAGAAGAGAAATTCAGCTATAAACAATCAAAATATGCATAAAGTTGAAAAAGAAGAAGCACATCCAAAGCTGAAGAAGAAAGAACAACATCAAAAGTTAGCAAACCATAAAATTGATTCTGATGAAAAGTATTGCAAATGGTGTGACATGAAAAATCACAATACTGAAGATTGTTACTTCAGTAGCTCTGCTCTATTTGCAATATGAACAATCACATGACTGCTGATTGCTACTTCAACAAACATTGTGCCATCTGCAACAAAAAAAACCATTCCACTCAGGAATGTTATTTCAACAAAAAGAACAAGATTAAAGGCACAAAGAAGAAAGAATCAGATAAGTCTGAATCAGATGCTCAATCTACTGATTGTGAAAGGGTTCAAAACTGAAGAAGTCTGAACTGAAATCAAAGTCAAAATCAAAGGACAAAACATAATCAAGTGCTCATCCATTGAAGAAAATACCAACTTTCCAGCAGTCAGAAACACCTCACAAAAGGTTGTTTTGACTGAAATAAAGGATGATGATGCATTCTTTGATAAATTTGAAAAGGGAAATCATATACCTCATTCAGAAACAAAAGATTATGAGACATTTAATCATAAAGTTCCATTATCAGAACCAAAGTCTCAAATGAACAAAATGAAGTTGAATCAAGAAGAAATTGAGAAACAAGAACCTGGTTCATCAATATCCCATTCAACAGAATCATCCTCATCTGAAACAAATTAGAATGAATCAACCAAAACTAAAACTGAAACTTCAAGACTTGTTCATGAAGGAGTAACTATTTTAGACACTGTTGACAAACCCAAGATCATTAAGACTTGGATTGTCAATTCTAACTGATTTATTTCTGAATGCATGAATAATATTGGAGAGCTGACAACAAGTGGTATGTTGACAGTGGTTGTTCCAGGCATATGACAGGAAACTGTTCACTTCTCCATGATTTTAAACATAAAAATGCTTCTTATGTGGCATTTGGTGGGGATAAATAGGGTGGTAAAATTATTGGTGAAGGAATGATAACAAATGGTGTGCTCAAATTTGAGAAAGTAAATTATTGTGAAAATACAGTATAATCTACTAAGTATATCTCAAATTTGTGATCAAAATTATACCACATTGTTTGATAATACTAATTGTTACATTCTTAAGCCAGGATTTAATGTTCCAGAAGAATGGGTCCTCCTCAAAGCAGCACGAAAAGGAAACACTTATGTTTTGGATATGAACAACACATCACTCACAAAACATGAAACATGCCTTCTATCTAAGCTATCAGAAGATGTATCTCAATTATGGCATAGAAGGCTTGTCCATTCTAACATGAAGAACATGAATAAATTGGTAAAAAATGACCTGGTCATTGGATTGCCAAACAAAGAGTTTCATTGCTCAACTCACTGTTCATCTTGTTACAAAGGAAAACAACATAGAGTGTCACATAAATCCAAAATTATTAAAACTAATACTACACCACTCAAATTGCTTCACATGGATGTGTTTGGTCCTACTAATGTGATGAGCATTGGAAAAAGGCAATATTGTTTGGTGATAGTTGATGATTTCAAAAGATTCACATGGGTCTTTTTCTTAAAACAAAAAAGTAAAACATCAGAAACATTAATGGACTTTGTGATCAAGATTGAGAATCAACTTGATACAAAAGTTAAAATTTTTAGGAGTGACAATGATACTGAATTTGTCAATTTTGAACTGGATTCCTTTTGCTGGAGCAAAGGTATTGTAAGGCAATTCAGTACACCAAGAACTCTACAACAAAATGGAGTTGCTGGAAGAAGAAACAAAACTCTCATTGAAGCAGCCAGAACAATGCTAGCTGATTCATAATTGCCCATCACATTTTGGGCTGAGGTTGTGAATACTGCATTCAACGTTCAAAACAGAACATTAATTGTCAAAGAACATAACAAAACTCCTTATGAGCTCTTGTTTAAAAGAAAACCACACATAGGATATCTTAAAGTCTTTGGATGTCATGTATCTGTTTTAAACATAAAAGAGTCATTGGGAAAATTTGTAGAAAAAGCATATGATGGTTTCTTTGTTGGATACTCTTCAACATCTAAATCTTATAGGATTTATATTCTGCAACATAACATTGTGGAAGAAACTCCTAATGTATCCTTTGATGAATCTGTATTTGCTAAGTCAGTTAAAGGTTCATCATGGTTGTTTGATATAGATGCTCTAACTAAATCATTTAACTATGATCATTTGAACACTGCAGGATCTTATGAAGTATGTTATCCATTTGTTCCACCTCATATGACTGAAGTAACATTATTTGCTGATCCTCCAAGGATACACACATCCTTGGTGAAAACACATCAGCAGCAGCTGCAAACACTACATGTGGAAAATAACATGGTGCATCCGGAGATGTGAATGCTGTCCCTTCAACAGATCCATGCTCTCAAGTGAATACAACAAACATTGGAAATGTTTCAAGTGCTCACTTATCATCCGGAGAAGTTCATGTAACTCCTACGAAGAGCAAAATGATTCCGGAGAAGTTCCTGTAACTACTACGGAAGAGCAAAATGATTCCGGGGAAGTTCCAAGGGAGAGCAAAATGGTTCCATAGATGTTCCTACGGAAGAGCAAATTGATACTGGAGATGCTCCTACAACCCATACAGAAGACACTCATGATTCTTCACCTCATGTTGAACATTTTGACTATTTTCTAAACTCTCAACCTAGGTTGGATCAGTCTGAGACAATGGAAATGACTAACCTGGAATCATCTATGCCAGTTGAAACAACTCCATCAATGAGAATCCATAAGACTCATCCAGTCAACAACATCATTGGAGATCCTACAAAGAGAACTACAAGGATCCAAAGTGGTACTGCCAACCTTTGTCTCTTTAGTTGTTTTCTTTCCCAAGTGGTCCCTCCAAACATCAGTGCTGCTTTAAAAGGCAATAGTTGGATTGAAGCTATGCAAGAAGAACTTCAACAATTTAGAAAGCAAAGGTAAGGTCTCTAGTTGATTTGCCTGAAGGTCAACATCCTATTGGAACAAGGTGGCTTTACAAAAACAAACTAGATGATAGAGGGATTATTGTAAGAAACAAAGCAAGGTTGATTGCACAAGGATACACTCAAGAAGAAGGAATAGACTATGATGAAGTTTTTGCACCAGTTGCAAGAATTAAGGCCATAAGAGTGTTTCTAGCTTATGCATCATATAAGAAGTTAGTGTATATCAGATGGATGTCAAGTGTGCATTCCTATATGGGAAGATTGATGAGGAGGTTTATGTGTCACAACCCCTGGTTTTGAAGATCCTCATTATCCTCATAGGGTATACAAGCTAGATAAAGCCTTGTATGGTCTTCATCAAACACCAAGAAAGTGGTATGAAACACTATCATCTTTGTTGCTCAAGCATGGCTACAAAAGAGGAACCATTGATCAGACACTCTTTCTCAAACAAGAACATCAAGATCTCTTAGTTGTTCAAATATATGTTAATGACATTATATTTGGCTCAACTAAATATGAGATTGTGTGTAAATTTCAAAGAGCTGATGAAATCTAAATTTTAGATGAGTTCAATGGCTGAATTAACCTTCTTTCTTGGTCTTCAAGTTCATCAAAAACCAGATGGGATGTTCATCAATCAAGAAAAATACATACATCAAATTTTGAAGAAATACAATCTTGCTGAAGTATCCTCATGCAAAACACCAACATCAATAATTGACAAGATTGTTCATGATCCTTCAGGAAAATCTATTGATAAAAAATTATATAGATCAATGATAGGTTCACTTATGTATCTAACTGCCAGTAGACCTGACATTATGTTTGCTGTGTGTATGTGTGTGTGCTAGGTACCAATCTGATCCAAGGAGTCCCATCTAAATTCTGTAAAAAGGATTTTTAGATACCTCAAAGGAAAACTAGGACTTGGTCTTTGGTATCTAAAGGATGGTGACTTTACACTCTACTCCTACTCAGACAGTGACTATGGTGGATGTAACAGTAACAGAAAATCAATAACTGGTGGATGTCAATTCATCGGACCAAGGCTAGTATCATGGCAGTGCAAGAAACAAACCAACGTATCTGTATCCACAGCTAAGGCTGAGTACATAGCTGCTTCAGCTGGTTGCTCTCAAGTCCTTTGGTTGCAAAACCAATTGCTTGACTATGGTTACAACTTCCTTCAAACTTCCATTTACATAGACAATTCTGCTGCTATGTTTATAACTGCTAATCTTGTGCAACATAGTAAACCCAAACATATTGAGATAATGTATCATTTTCTGAGAGATTGGTCAAAAATGGGTTCGATTAAGTTAGTCAAAGTGGATACAACAAATTAGCTTGCTGATTTATTCACTAAAGCCTTTGATTCAGTCAGATTTAATTTTCTAATTGAATCTCTAGGCATGATTAACTTAGATTAATTAATTTGAACAAAAAAAATACTATGTGTAATTATGCTTTAGCATGACATATGCATGGGAAATGATAGTACACTATATCTTTGCTTATTCATAAATTCATAAATAACAATAAATCTAAACAAGTTTCTTGATATGTGAGTAGATTCATCTTGAGTAGAAACTACACTGAGTGCATACCAAACATAATGCTAAGTGATTGTTTGTGGGAAACTTCATTTTGAGAATACAAAGTGAGTCTTATTCTGATGTGACCAGATCACTCATCTAAACACACTATGTACCAACTATCTTTACAAATCATACTCCCTCTGTTTTGTGTGAACAAAGACCTGGGTGTATGATCACCATATTGAATATCAATTACAAAAGGTGAAAAGATCATGATCCTCATCATCCATCTGTTTTGTGTGAACAAAGACCTGGGTTAAACGCACCTCTGTTTTATGTGAGTAAAGACCTGGTGACCTGATGATGATCATATCTAAGCTCTCAAAGAATCCTATGTGATCAATTGTATATTAATCTAGAGCTTTTACATCATTGCATTAATGAGATGCCAAATGCATCTCAAGATAGAACTTTTAACTTAAAGTACATAGTCCTTAAGTGTGAAAAAGTGATGATTTGGCTTGCAATGGGAGAACAAAATCTTTGTGAATCAAATGTGAAGCCCATAACAGTTATTTCGAAATCAATATGAAAACATGATAAATAGCATGCCTAGTTGATACATGAGCTCTTGTATGGATTTAAGTGGACAATATACTTGCAATCAGAACTTTGTTCAGGTATCAATTCAACAAAATAACTCATCAGGAAGAGGCTTAGTATTATAGTATGATCCTATCATATCTGTATATATGTCTGAGCATCATCATACAGTTAAATGTCACTCATGTTATTCTTCTTAGAAATTTATGATAAATGCTTAATGTCATCATTAATCACAAATTTAGGGGGAGTAGAATACATGAAGTTAAGTTTATCAATCAACAACTTTGTCTATTTCATTATCAATTTAAAGGAATTGGAATCTAAGCCCTATTTTAGCTCCTGGATACATGATATTTTCCTTAAAATCAGCTTTAAACTTTCTTGTGCTAAATTGTCATGTATACAAAGTCAAAAAGGTCCAAAAGCAATAAATGGTTCTAAGCAATTGACTTGGACCATACAACAATATTTCTCTGCATTGTGCCATCTTAAGCAGAAGCTACAGTGTTGAAAAAAATTTAAACGTTTATCCGTAGATTGGTAAACTACGGATGAGCAAAGATCAACAAATATAATTTAACTTCATAGTTTGGTAATCTATGAAAATGTAAGTTATATTTCATCAGCAGATGTCGTTAAGTCATCCGTAGATGATTTATGGATCCGTAGATGATCTGCGGAAGAATTTGTTGAGGGTCCCACTTCATTAATATGGTAAAATTAATGTCTGAGAGTATAAATGATGTTGTTTGACTTCAAACATCATTATTCGCTTTTTCAGTTCACTTTTTCAGACCTAGAAAAACACACTCTCAACAAACTTTTCTCCCTTCTATAACATTCAAATTCTATCAAATCAAAACATTAACATATATCTGTGTTCTTAATAAGCTGTTTTCAAGGTAAAACATGTCGTAATATTCAAGAATGAACTGTTTGATTCTTGTTTAATCTCACAACTGTTTGTATTCTCATATCAATAATGTGATTCTAACGAAATCTTCGTCTTATGAACAGATGGATAATCGATTTGCGAGAGAACACAATGTGTGTGCCTACTTAAACCCTGATGATCCTGTTTCAAAAGGGTGTCAAGAAATTATCCGATATCTAACAAGATCTAGGTTTTTCTATGCCTTATCAGTAGAGCCTATGATTCATCAATCACACATCACTGATTTCTAGAACTCTGCACAATAGAAGAAGATGGCCAAGTTATTATGGCTGATGTGAAGAGTCGAAGATTGAGAGTCGATAAACAAACAATAAGAAGGGTTCTCGAGTTGGGAGATGTAGAAGCTGGTCATCCTGATGTGTTCGAAAATGAATACATAGAGAAAGTTTTTCTCCTGATGGGGTATGATGGTGATTTCGAGAAGGGAGAAATCAAGAAAGGAAGACTCTACAAGCCGTATAGATTTCTCTGCCACACTTATCTTAAGTGCATCTCAAACAGAAAATCTGGACTTGACAGATTTTCAAGGCATATCTCTTCTGGGATTATTGGTGTTTTTGAGGGAAAAACCTACAATTATTCAAAGTACATCTTCAACTATGTGATCACATCAAAGTGCAGAAGGTTGATAAGATGTATATGTTTCCAAGGTTTCTGCAACTAATCATTAATGTTGATCTACCTGGAACTACTGTGGATGGTGGTGTGTTCATTCAAGCACACCTTGGCAGATCAGTACTGAATAAAATATCTGGGAAATATGAAGGAGGAGACGTGCCCATGTTAGCACATGTGGTTGATGCTACTGCAAATATTCCTCAAGAGCTTGTGTGGGAAGATCAACAAGAGGACTCCCCAACCAACTCTGTTCAAGACACTCACTCACTAGATATATCACCCATACATCATCAACCTCATCCATCCCCATCCCAACCACAATCACCAGCCAGCCAAAACACAGAACCATCTCTCCAATTCACCATTTATCACCAAATCAACAACAAACACCCCAATCACAATTACCAGCCAGCCAAAACACAGAACCAATCTCTCCAGTTCACCATCTATCACCAAATCAACAAAAAACACCCCAATCACAATCACCAGCTAGCCAAAACATAGAACCAATCTCTCCAATCCATCCTCAATCACCAAATCAGCTTCAAATGCAACTTTTTCAACAACCTCCAAATCTAGAAAACTCATCCACTAAGAGCATTTACACTAGGGAGACAGAGTTAGCCTCACAAGCAAGTACAGTTCAACTGTCATTATCCAAAACTGAATCCCTTGTACTCTCAAATAAAACTACACCAGTATCTCTGGTCACTAACCATCAACGATAACAACAACCACATCAAGAACCAGAAGATTAAGCTATTGAGGACAGTTCAAGCTCAGCAAGTGTAGCCCATGAAGATGCAAATGATGATGAGATTTATTCTCAACATCAGGAAGGAGAAGAAGAGGCAAACTATGTTGATGTGATTGCTTACAATGAAGGTGATCTGAGTGATAATGACATCCCTTTAAGCAAAATTTATCTGGTGGTAGAATACAACAAGCTCGTAGTGAAGTCCAACTTTAGAAAGCAAAGGATTAAGGAGCTGAAAGGAATAATTGCAGGGAAGGATGAAATGCTGATGCAACTAGAATCCAGAATCAAAAGCTTAAGAGAAGATGCCATGTGTAATAATGAAGTGATTGATGCCCTTCTTCAACAAGACTCTAAATTGAAAGAAGCAGTAAAGAAAGAGAAAGATGAAAATGAGAAACTAACAGCAAAAATTGAGCAAATGAATGACACTCCTATGATCAATCAGCTCTGTTGAGAAGAAAAGAAGAAGAGATTGATCAGCTGAAGATGAAGATATGTGCTCTTGAATCAAATCAACTAAAGAAACCAGCTGAATCTTCTATGCAACTCATTCAATACTCAAGGAAGAGGAAGAATTTGGGCTCAACAAAGATTCAAGTAATCAATGTTGAAGATTCTCCTAAACGGTCAAGGCATACATCTTCTGAGCACACTCCTTCTATGGAAATTTCAACATCAAAGCAAGCTGCTATTGATGAATCTAAGAGTGATGCTGAACGGAAAGAACTGATTGAAGATGAACCTAACAAAGCTCAAGAAGAATCAAAGACTAATGTTCTTCTTACAACAAAAGACATCATGGAAGAGAGGCCCGAGTCATCTGTGTTTATGACCCTGATAAATCATGGGTTCCTATTTGACATGGTTGAAAGAATGAACTTGACTGAGATAAAAGATATGCTGAAAGAGTTTGAACTTGCTGGGTTCGTGATTCCAAATTATGACTATGAAGCACTCACCAAGTTTTAAGCCATTCAGAAAATCAAGAAAGATCTAGGCCATTGTGACATTGCTAAACTCAACAAGTACAATATGGTATGTTGGCTTCAAGGACACAATTACAAGGCTCATGAGCTTAAAGGAAGAAGTGTTGCTGAACTAAGAAGAATGATGGAACATGTAATGAATGTTGAACTTGATACTGGAGTCAGATTCAAAACTGAAGCTCCAAACCCATCATTTGAGCAACAAAGCAAACTCTCGGCTGATCCTATAACTGTTGAATCTAAAGATCAACACAAAGGCAAAGACAAACTGATTAGAGAACCAAGGGTAGTCATTCTTGGCAAAGTATAGCCACTAGGGACAACTGTTAGAGAGATCACTGAACAGAAATCAACTCTCATAGAGCTATATGATCATATCACAACTCCTAGTTCTAAAGAAGAGAACAGGATTATGGCCTGGAAGTTTGATCCAGACTGGGATTGTGCAATTATCAAGAGAACCTCTGGAAGAATTCAATATTTTCATGATACAGAGGCAGTGCTGAAATTTCATGATACAGAGGCAGTGCTGAGACTTCATGAGAAAGACATCAAGGATATGCAGAATCTTACAATGTCTAACTATCTACTTCACTTTAGGGGAAGAGATTTCTCTGTGTTGGTGGGAAAGTTAAAGACAAAATTCAAAGATGATGTGATTAGAGAAGCAAAAAGAGAGGATGTTGAGCACAAAAGAAGATTAGAGAGAAAGAAAAGATCAGGCACCAACTCATCCTCATTAGTTGATAATGAATTTCTAAGGAGAGTTGGTTGTTCTAATAGGAAAACAACAACCATCAAAGTCATTGGAGGAAATTAATACACTATTCTCATAACTGAGTGGGGATATGTTGAGAAAACAAAAGAAATGGTGCTACTGAGGAACGCTAATGGTAGGAAATGTGACAAAATAAGAATCTTCGACCCTATAGAGATCAAAATGCTTCATCCAAGCTACACATCATTCTTACATGATAAATTCTTTCTAAAGCTAGCAGATGAAAAAGCTCAGAAATATTTATGCTTATATATTCATATGATACTAGTTGTGGATAAGCTGCATGCCAAAGCATACAAAAGAAGAAGACATAATGCTGGGATGCTGAAGGGAGCTAACATTAAAGATATCTCAAAACTGAGAATCTCAGAAGAAGATGAGCTGGAGATTGTTAACAATCAATGTGTTGTGGAAACCCTCACCACTGAAGAAGATGTATTGGGGTTGACTTTTGAGACACTTCAAAGGATATGCAGAATGGAGATCAAGTACAAATATGATGATCAAAAGGATGTTGTATCATATTTCAACAAGAAAATGGTTTCAAGATTAAAGGAGCTTTCAGCTTGAAGAGCTTATTACAAGTATCTAAGCCTAAGGGGGAGTATTGTTAGGTCTAGGCTCAGTTGATCTAGTCCATTTTGTATAGGCTTAGTACTTGAATTAATATCTATAATGAATGGTTGTAATTCATTATTGTGTATTCATTATATATATAAGTTAACCCATTTATATGTGTGTTGATTTATGTATCGTTGCAGGTACAAACATTATATTTAGTCAATTTCTAAAATTGACCAAGTGTAAGAAACATCTACGGATGAACATTTTGTTCTTCCGTAGATATGGTTCTTACAAGTAAAATGCATCCAAAGAACTTCTGCGGATGAACAACCGGCACTGAGGGTGAAAGAACAAGATTGCTTTGGAAGACCAAGATTGCTTCGGAGAACAAAACATCTATGGAAGAACAAGACATGCGGAAGAACAAAACATCTACGGAAGAACAAGACCCGCGGAAGAACAAAACATCTATGGAACACACTATTCCTATGGAGTCCAAACACTTGTATAATACAAGTGTTACAAGTCAACAAGTCAACAAGGCAGTTATGTGAATCCTGAGAAATCCGATGATTCCTTAACAGAAACAATTCAAATCCCAAGAGATTTGGTGTTTCCTATAACAGAAACATCATTATCTATATAATGAGTCCTAGGTTTTGAATTATGGACGACTTGATCAACAACAGCAATAGCAATTCGACAATTCCAAAATAGCAAACATCACATCAAACCCTAGCAGCGGCCACATCATTCATCACAAAAATTAATATCATTCATTATTTGTAATCATTAACATGTTTTAATGAAATACATATTATTCATTAATTTTGTTTCTTTTAGTGTGTTTTCGAATCTTTATTGATATTGAATTTTACTACAAAACAATTAAACCAAGCCAACGTTGATTCTGCAAACGTTTACTTGTCTTCAACCGACACTGATAATTCCTAATTGCGATCCTTGGATACACAACGTTCTTGATCAATATGGTTGTGTCTACTTTAGACATGATCATGACAATATTTGAAGGTCAACCTGAAGATTCCAGGAGAATAGAAGTGGTTGGAAAAAGACATGATCGTGCCCCTCTTAAGCATAGGCGTGCATGTACCTGGCTTGGCCATGCATGTACCTAGCATGGCCATGTCTTTCTTAGGCATGGTTGTGCCTTTACCTAGCATGGTCGTGTTTTTACTAGGCATGGCCGTGTAAACTTTCAACCAACAAATTGACTTGGGAAAAAACTCACTATTCCAGAAGTTTTTCTAAAGGTTATGAAGGGTTGAAAGCAAGTTTTAATATTAGTGTCAATTGCACTTATATTTGCAAACTATTTTACGCTTACGAATTTACACATATACATAAAATAACATATATTTGTATATACGTAATGATTTTATTCTAACAAAAAAAGTAATGATTTTAATTTATCTTGAAAAGTTAAACATGATTATCACAATAATTGGGGGTTAACATTTGAACCCACCCATATGTACGTAGATATATGCACATAAGTATTGTATATATGTACACATACCGATATATACATATATATATGTGTGTATGTGTGTGTATGTGTGAATGCATGTATGTATGTAACAAACACACAATGAACTTACACATTCATAATCATTAGAATGTCAGAGCTATATATATGTAGTATTACCATCACATATATAACAGTGGTGTTATGTTATATATATGTAGCTAAGTTCTAATGCAAGTCATCATGTTCATAAAGTCTTGCATGTTCTTCTTGTTTATCATGTCCATACCTTTATCAAATATAAAGTTATTTGAATTAACATCATCACTCTTTTGGCTAATACTTTATTTTATCAAACAGCTCTATAACACTCTAGGAAAATCTCATATTGGCCGTGGACAAGAGAGATTTCTAGTACATAAGGATTGTACTGCCTCCAACATCACTAACCTATTTTGGGTGTATTGGATGTGGATGAGAGGAGAACTTAATAGTTAAGCATATTTAGGTGGCAAAAATCCAGGGATAGGTGATCTTCTTGGTAAATTTTCACTCGAGCAACCAAAAGCAAATTTGTAAGCTTCTCATTAGGAAAGTAGACAATATTGGTGGTACGAGTGGCTGGGTATTACAGAATGGTATCAGAGCCACTCTTGTTTCGTTCAGGATGGTGGGGCAAACCTCATCAAGAATAGTGAGTCCCCGAAAGTGTTTAGAAAGACACCTTAGGCAAATTCCACATTCATGAATGGGATTGTGGGGCAAACCTCATCAAGGATGATGAGTCCCAAAGGGGATTGTTTGTAACACTCTAGGAAAATCCCATATCATCATGGATAAGAGAGATTTCTGGTTTATAAGAAATATCTTTCCTTTAACATCAATAACACATTTTGGGCGTATTAGTTATGGATGAGAGTAGAACTCCAAAGTTAAGCATGCTCAGATGGTAGCAATCCAAGATGGGTGACCTCTCTAGGAAGATTTCCCTTGAGCAACCAAAAGCAAATCCATGAGCTCCTTATGGGAAAAGCAGATATTATATTTATGTTACGAGGGGCCGTGTGTTACAAGCTAACTCACTAAAATCATATACATATTAGCATTTGAAGTCAAGCTTATATATATGCAACTACCATATATACTCTTAACAATTTTATTGTTGGTTATTGTAGGATCGATCTTAATTTTGAGATGATTTAGATGAAACTAATGCTTAAAACAAAATACGTTGATTAAATCAACACTTCAAGGTTGTAAATAATAATCTCGTACATTATCTTCGTATAATTTATCTAGAATCTAAAGTTCAAACAAAGTGTTGAGGCAGCTTTTTGCACTCATCAGCAACCATGGGAGGGAAGAAGATGAGAGCTAGGCAATTAAAGTATTAAAATGACTTGTATGTAGAGAGATAAGATAACTAGTCAACAAATAAGTGTGTTGATGAGTTTGCAACTAGACTTATTAGGTAAGCTTTAAAGGTTACGTGTCTTGGATATAAAAATGAAGAAGTTAACTTCGTGAAAATGTTACTTTATTAAATCCGAAGATCCTTTAGTTAAAATTTCTCCTCAATTGAACAATGCTTCGAGCTGGATTCGATGTTTTTGATGAAGTCGTTTAAAGATTGAAAGCATATAAGGAATATATAAAAGGAATTAAAAAATGAAGGATACTTAAAGAAGTTTATTATTGGCCAGAAAAGAGATACTTTGCTATGAAAATTATGGCATTGAAAGTTCAAATCTAGATGACTTTGGAATGACTCGTGAAGTGGTTGTGGGTTTAAGAAGACTCAAGATGATAATACACTATAACAATGAGATAAAAGTTGATTTGCTTTTCGAGACTTGATTATAAACAATTTAATAAATCGATCGTAGCCACCTTTATTGTGTAAGGGTAAGTGAGGTCATCTCCATAGGAAAATTGTGAAAAGTGTTTAACGAACTGCACTTAAATTACTTAAGAAAGACTCTTAAAGGAAAACTTGAACTTTGATTAATTTTAACGAACATAATATGAAAAACAACAATCTTGCGAAACGATTTTACTAATGACTGAGTAAATAATCACTTTTGGGTATTCAATTACACAAGATCAAAAATTGATATGTTAAACTGGGGTTTGCTAAAACATAATTCTCAAGATTTTAACTTTTGATTAAAGTATAATATTGGAACAAGCTTTTAAGATTCGTTGTTGACAACATTATGATTTAGATTGTTGTGGTCTACTAATAAACATATTAAATATAGACTTAGCTCATCTATACTAGTATGAGTAAGTAAGGTCATCTCTACGAGAAATATATGGAAAGTATAATTATAGTTCAATGATTTTAAATTGATTAAGAAAACAACTTTAATTAATAAATTATTTGAAAAATAATGATGCTAAGTTATTAACTTAATTGATTTTAGAAACAATAAGTAGAAGAATGATCCACTCCAGGTTTTAGTTTTGTAATACACAAGTTGGAATTTAGTTATACTTAACAAACTATCACATAGACATAATTGTATTGGTTTGATTTATTTTAGTGATAGAGATGAAACGGGTTGTAAATAGAGCTATTCACAAACTATCAATTCGAATTTGCTAATAGAAACGGGTTGTAAATAGAGCTATTCACAAACTATCAATTCGAATTTGCTAATAGAAATCTAAGTCTCACCATATTCATGACGTAGAGAAACAAAAAACTAATAAGAATTAGATTAAGATTCAAAACAAACAAAAATTGTTTAGAGTAATCAACCAATGAATAAAATAATATCGCTTAGCATGCTAATCAAAAGATCAACCCAATTTAAGAAAAACAAGTCAAACAAATAACATAAACACAAATCCTACACCCGGAGAGATCATGGGTGGTTTAGCCTTATCTAGTCATTATGGAATCGAAATTGGATGTTGTAGGATGCAGAGCATGAAAAGATGGATATGGGGATGTTTACTACTCCAAAAATCGACCTTGGTATGGGTAAAATTGAGTTGGGAAAGCTCTTCTTTGTATCTCCCTTTTCCCCCTTCAAATAGGTCACAAAATCCTAAATTCATGTATCTGATAGCACATGGACGTATTTTATGTCCCGAGGGACGTAATTTAGGTCCATATGGATGTATTTATGCCCCCATTAGAAAAATCACTTATTGCTCCTATTTTATGTTCTACTTTACGTCCTAGATGACTTTGTTATAGGATGTAAATTACATCCAAGGGACATAATTTACGTCCCTTATCACTTTGAGCTTGTTTATTCTCTTTTCCAAGTTTTGTGTCCATTGTGAGATTCCATTATAACTCCCGAAAAACACCCAAATTCTTCCGTTTAGCTACATACACCTGTAAATCAATTAACTCTCAAAGTAATTGTGGTTTCACATTAATAAATTTGTAAAAATTCATAATTAAATATGTTAAAACACATAAAAAACTCTAGAAATCACATTACTAATTCATCTATGTCAAGCTACCTACCAATCTTAATGAGTTGACAATATAAGGAAACCAAAAACTAATAATTAAGCAAGTAACTTTATTTATGAACAAACCTTTTCAATTAAACAGACTTGTGATTACACACAAATATCATTGTTTATCATAAAACTATAATCTAGACATACCAATGTCTCACCTAGCAAGAACTATCCACTCGAAAGCAATTATGAAGGAGAGCTAGCCACATATGATCTAAGTGAATTGTGAATCTTGTTTGGATGATAGACTGTGGATGAACTTGGAGGATTAGATATTCTTTGGATCGCCAAAAATTTTCTTGAATTCATTAATTTTTGTGTATGAGAAGACATTTTTCAAAAACCTCTTGAAATAGGTTTAAACAATCTACAAAATTCATAAAATCCAGAGTTCTTGTTATCCTTAGAGAATGGTATGGCTATACCAGGCGTATCATATGCCTATAAGCATATTGGTATTGAAACTTTATGAAATTCCAAATAAAATGTGCCAACTAAACAATTTTGAATGTCCTTGAAATATAATACGCTGCCTCATACATTGTCGACGGATGATGCACTCAAACCTAACATATCTTACATCAACCATTTTCTTTCGCTCATTTTTGCATCTTTTGATATTTAAATCTCAGTCCTTTATTGAAGAGGACTATTTTCACACCCCAACCTTGACGGCGGAAACGTCGAGGAGTGAGAGTTAAGATCGTTCATAGCCACATAACGCTATTAATAATCCAAATATATTTTACACATAAGTTTCATTTGTCACATTACAAATATAAGTCTCAAAGGATATAAAAGCATAACATAAAATGTAACAATTCATTCTATTTTATTTATTAATCTAGGTCCATTCTAGATGTGCAAGCTTCAATGTGTAGATAATCAAACTTGGGCATTTCCTGAAACATGTTAAAAATAAAGGGGTCAACAATAATGTTGGTGAGCATTCCATAGTTTTAAATACATAGCATATATAAAAGATGGCAATTCAAGTCATAAGTTAGTGGATAAAGTGATTACGGATGTTATGAACAATGCAACAATCAAACCTCGACAAAATTTTACAAGTCTCAAACGTTTACAAGATTATAAGATCAGCTAAGTGTACTTGGATCAACCAAAGCAGGCTTGTCTTGCCCATAGATCTATGACTTCACTGGGCTAGTAATAGTTAATGATTGTACATATAGCGCCATAACATGGTAATCACAAAAGTCCAACTAACCACAACTTACATGAGGAATTGCCATAACGTTTACAAGTCTCAAAGATGTGTACAAGTGTAATGATAATAGGATAACATGTTTCACCCCAAGTGTGAAAATAAACAAAAAGGGGTATGAAAATACTCACATGGCTAAAAGTATAAGTATGAAGATTAATAAGATTGATAATAAACGCTGTTCCAAGATGAACGTCACAAGGCACCTAAATACATATATATATACACAAGGTTAAAGTTTAATTTTAATATGTTTAACGTTTTAACGGAAACTAAGGTTTTAAGTGGAATTAGAGACGTTAACATGGTAGATTTTGATTATGCTTTAAGTCTATATTATTTAATCGCTTTAATACCAAGAAATAAAAGAAACCCTTTGTGACAAGGTCTAAATATAACTTAAAACAAACTTTTAAAATAACTCTTATTTTAAACAATAATATTTACTTGTATTTGAACGAGTAATGATTTAGCGAGTTATAACAGTATTTAGTGTTTATTTTATAAGAAAATAATTTAAACATGATACTTGAACAAACAACTATTTAGTAAATTAAAACAATATTTTAAGTTTAACTTAAAAAAATAATCTAAGTATATATATATATATATATATATATATATATATTTTAACAAATAATGATTTAATAAGTTATTCAACATATAACGAAAAAAATATACTTTGTAAGAAGTTGAACTAATTATATCATTTGTTTTAAAAATATGCGAGTATTATAAGAACATAAATTTTTCAAAAATTTATTTAGTGACTTCAAAATAATTTAGATTTACACGATTGATTTTTCTATTAATTTTAAGCAATTGCTATTTTTTTAAAGGCTAAAAACCCCCCAAAAAATATGTTGGAGGTCGCCGGGTTCGAACCCGGGACCTCTAGTGTGGAATGCAAGTGGGGAACCAGTGAACCAAGGCTTCAGCCACGGTTGAAATTGGTTTCCAAAACTTAAAACCAATGAATACAAAACCCGCCCAAATTCACATGAACCCTAGTTTCTTCGATCCCAAATTGACAGATTAATCGATTCCAGGGGCATTGTTAACCATGGGGCTTTTGTTCCCCATGATTAACCGATTGTATACATGTAACCAATTTACCCGTTTGATTAACATTGAAGGTGCACACGTTGATGAACTAGTCGTGACCGAGAGGTGAGGGAACGATGTGTAAATGTCGATGATAATCCAATTCACTTTGCAGGAAGCTTCAAATAAGTCGAATGATGAAAAGCCCTATGTTGATTTTGAGTTTTGAAGCTCTGAATATGACGTTCGAATAGTTGCAGGTTCGCGAAAGAGATGATGATGGTATGAGGTGTGTACGCGAGTTTCAGGTGAAATTGCAAGTAATGGTGGGTTAGGAATAGTTAACCGATGGTTTATGTTCAATTAATTGGGTAATTACCACGATTTGCACGTTGAACGGTTATGAAATAAATTGGGGTTCGGTTTCAAGTGGGGTTTTGATAATACAAGCGTTTTCAGATTGATTAAACAACGGTTACAAGTTCGATTCGTGTGTTCGGTTTAATTTGAGGCGATTTGGTGTTAAATTTGAGACGTTTAGGTGTAGTTTGGGGGTCGCCGGAGCCGTAGCCGGCGGTGGCCGGATGGCCGATCGGAAAAACGGGGGAGAAGAGAGAGATGGTATGGAAGTTCGATTAATTACACAAATGGTCCCTCAACTTTAAAATTCACCCATTTCATGTGTAAACTTCCATTTAAAGTTTACTAACTTGACAAGTCAACCCCCTTAACTTTCTTAATTTAAGTTTTAGATTAATTTTTAAGTTAATAATTCCTATAAATTGATAATATTAATAACAATATTATTGTTGTTATTTTTAGTTATTATTAACATTATTGTTATTATTATAAACTATTAGTAACGCCATTATATTCAATAGTTTAAGTTATTAACCTTTAAAAGAACTAACAAGAATCAACATAAATAAACATAAGTTCCATGAATGACAACGATAGTCCTTACAAGAATAACGACATTAACTAATTGTTGACAAGAAAAAATACGAGATGTTACAGTCTCCCCAACTTAAAAGAATTTCGTCCCGAAATTAAGAATGAAACTAAGCAAACAAATACGGGTATCTCTCTCTCATATGATTTTCACGCTCCCAAGTGAACTCGGCTCCACATTTGTTTTCCCAACGGACTTTAACGATAGGTGTGGTAGTTGTTCGGGTCTTCTTTAGGGTTCGATCCATAATCTCAACAGGCTTCTCCACGAAATGCAATGACTCATCAATTTGAATTTTCTCTAGTGGAACATGCAAATTTTCATCAGCCAAGCACTTCCTCAGGTTTGAGACATGAAAGACAGGATGAACTCCGCTAAGTTTAGAAGGTAACTCCAGTTTGTAAGCCACTTTCCCAATTCTTTTCAAAATCTTGAAAGGTCCTACAAATTGTGGGGCTAACTTACCCTTCTTCCCAAAACGTACAACACCCTTCCATGGAGAGACTTTAAGAAGAACCATGTCGTCGACTTGAAACTCCAATGGTTTGCGTCTTTTATTGGCATAACTCTTTTGGCGACTTCTAGCCACTTCAAGGTTATTTTGAATTTTGGAAACTTTGTCAGTCGTTTCCTGAATAAGTTCCGGACCAGTGATAAGATTTTCCCCAATGTCAGTCCAACAGATTGGAGAACGACATTTACGACCATACAACGCCTCGAATGGTGCCATCTTGATACTTGAGTGATAACTATTGTTATACGAAAATTCCGCGAGCGGTAAATGCGTATCCCAATCACCACCAAAATCAAGGACACAAAGACGTAGCAGATCCTCGAGGGTTTGGATTGTTCGTTCGGTTTGACCATCGGTTTGAGGATGGTAAGCCGTACTTAAATCCAATTGAGTTCCCAAAAGCTCTTGCATCAAAGACCAGAAGTGCGAAGTGAAACGAGCATCTCGATCGGAAATGATGTGTAAGGGCACGCCATGACGACTCACAATTTCATCAACATAGATCCGAGCTAGCCTTGAAACCTTGTACGTATCTCGTATGGGTATGAAATGTGCTGACTTGGTCAAACGATCAACGATGACCCAAATACTATCATGACCACGAGGTGTACGAGGTAACTTGGTTATGAAATCCATGGATATATGTTCCCATTTCCACATAGGAATTTCAGGTTGCTCAAGTAATCCACTTGGTCGTTGATGCTCGGCTTTGACCCTTGCACACGTGAGGCACTTAGAAACATAAGACGCGATATCTTTCTTCATTCTAGGCCACCAATATTGACCACACAAGTCCATGTACATCTTATCGGAACCAGGATGAATGGAATATCGGGTTTGATGAGCTTCGTTCATAATAAAGTGTCGAAGGTTGTCTCTATTCGGGATCCAAAGTCGATTCAAGAAATACCACATGCCATTAGGTTTTGTTTCCAGTTGTGACCGAACATTAGGCATCAAATCTTCATCCTTCCCTTCGTCAGTAAGTGCCACTTGTTGAGCCTCGCGGACACACAACTCAAGGTCACTATCGATCCTTATGTTTTGAAGCATGATAGTAGCCTCGTTGACATCCACATGAATCTCGGTATCAAATTCTCCTAGCGTATCAAACCATTGTCTTCGATCTCGAATCTCTTGAAGCGAGACAGTCTTATTGTGAACCTTGCGACTTAGCGCGTCGGCTACAACATTCGCCTTTCCAGGATGGTAGCGAATATCGCAGTCGTAGTCGCTAATTAACTCAATCCATCGTCTTTGTCTCATGTTGAGATCCTTTTGGTTAAACACGTGTTGGAGACTCTTATGATCGGTGTAGACTATGAATTGCGTCCCATATAAATAGTGTCGCCAATCTTCAATGCGAAAACCACAGCACCAAGTTCGAGATCGTGAGTTGTGTAGTTCACTTCATGACCTTCAATTGCCTCGACGCGTATGCTATAATTCTGCCTCGTTTCATGAGCACACACCAAGACCTTGATTTGAAGCATCGCATATACAGTGAAGTCATCATTTCCATCGGGAAGTGTGAGAATAGGAGCGTTGCACAACTTGCGTTTTAATGTCTCGAAAGCCTCCTCTTGCTCGGGTCCCCATTCAAAGAGTCGATTCTTTTGGGTTAGCCCCGTTAATGGTTTAGCAATTTTCGAGAAATTTGCTATGAACCTACGGTAATATCCCGCTAAACCCAGAAAAGAACGGACCTCGGTTGGGGTTGTGGGAATGCACCAATTCTTCACCGCTTCAATCTTAGTAGGATTAACGTGAATACCTTGGCTATTCACCTCATGTCCTAAGAATTGAACTTCTTCTAACCAAAATTCACACTTGGAAAGCTTAGCGTACAATTGCTCCTTCTTCAAAAGTTCAAGAACTTGTCGCAAGTGTGTCTCGTGATCGACTTTCGTCTTAGAATAGATAAGAATGTCATCAATGAACACGATTATGAATTTATCCAATACGGTTTACATACTCGATTCATGAGATCCATGAACACGGCAGGTGCATTGGTCAAACCAAAAGGCATAACCATGACTCGTAGTGCCCATATCGAGTACGAAAAGTGGTCTTTGGAATGTCATCATTGTGAACACGTAGTTGATGATACCCAGAGCGTAGATCGATCTTTGAGAATTGAGTTGCCCCTTGAAGTTGGTCGAAGAGATCATCGATTCGAGGAAGAGGGTATCGGTTTTTGATAGTAAGCTTGTTGAGTTCCCGGTAGTCGATGCACATACGAAATGAACCATCCTTCTTCTTCACAAACAGTACAGGTGCACCCCATGGTGATGAGCTAGGGCGAATGAAACCCTTATCGGTCAACTCTTGCAATTGACTAGCTAATTCTTGCATTTCAGACGGTGCAAGACGATACGGTGATTTAGCCACAGGGTTTGCGCCAGGGATTAAGTCAATCTTGAACTCAACTACTCGCACGGGAGGTAATCCTTTAAGATCCTCGGGAAAAACCTTGGGAAAGTCTCGCACAACAGGAATGTCTTTCAACTCCTTACTCTTGGCTTTCGTATTAACTACATATGCCATGAAAGCCATGTAGTTTTTACTTAAGCACTTGCGGGCCTTGATACAAGACATGAGTTTGAGTTTTTGGGATGATTTCTCCCCAAAGACCTTCAAAGTATCTCCAGTCGGTAACGGGATTCGGATACACTTCTCGAAACATAGAATTTCCGCACGGTGCTTGGCTAACCAATCCATGCCAATGATAACATCAAAGCTTCCCAATTGCATAGGAATAAGGTCGACGGAGAACTCGTGTTCGTTAAGGCTCAAGGTGCAGTCGCGTATCACGACATCAACGACAATAGATTTTCCATCGGCAACCTCGACCATGAAAGATCTCTCTAGTTTTGCACGCGGTTTAGAAAGTATAGGTTCGAATTCCAAGGACACGAAACTCCTATCGGCGCCCGAATCAAACAACACAGATGCATAATGATTATTTACAAGATACATACCTGTTTGGTAACAACCTATTATTGATATGATGAACATAGGTAGGAAATTTTTGCAAAACAAGAAAAAGGACTAGAAGAAATTTAACGGCGTACCATTCACCACGTCGTTGTTGGCTTGCGCTTGGTTGGCGTTGATGTTGAAAGCCCTTCCACGAGCCGGTGGCACAGTTCCCGCATTGCGAGGACATTGAGGGCGAATATGGCCAGCCTCGCCACAGTGTAGCAGGTTCGGTTGGTAAGCATGGCAGTGTTATTTGGTGCACGAAGACTAGTAGCCACCAAATGACCATACTTTCCACACAGCGAGCAGACTTGGCATGGCATGTTGCTTGAATGATGGTACTTGCACGTGTTACACATAGGATGTGGCCCAGCATAACTTTAGCCATGGGAGCTTGATTCGCAACCACCATTTGTTTTTGGGGAGCATTGGAGGCGGTCACAGCGTAGTTGCGTGTCGGGGTGAACTTACGCTTCCTGTTTTGAGAAGATGACTCGGCCTTTACCTCCTTTGTTGCCTCAGGTGTCACCTTCGCTATAGCCTTGGAGCCCTTTGCCGACATCGTGCCAGCTCTTATATGATTCTCAGTGAGCTGTGCAGTAATACTAATCGCCTCCTCCAAGGTTGTGGGCCTACTACCCACCACCGCATCTTGAATTTGAGGTGGCACCCCCTTGATAAAATTTTCAATGTTACGGGGCACGGTGTCCACCATGTGAGGTAGAAGCATACTCAACTCATGATGTCGGGTGGAATAAGCCAAATGATTCCCACCATCTTGTTTGAGATTCCAGAATTCCTCCTCCAGCTTTTGTAACTCACTCCTTGGACAAAACTTTTGAATCATAACCTCCTTGAACTCCTCCCAGGACAAGGCCAAAGCAGCCTCAGTTCTACGGTTTCTCTTCTCACTATTCCACCATGTGAGTGCTCGTTGTTGAAGAACACTTGTGGCATAGCGAACCTTGAACTCGTTGGGACACTCGCTAACAATGAACGTATTCTCCATACTTTCAAACCACTCGAGAAGTCCAGTGGCTCCTTCTTTTCCACTAAAGCTAGTGGGTTTGCACGAGTTAAAGTGTTTGAAGGTGCAAGTACGGTGTTCCCTTGTTGATTGTTCTCATTTTGATTGTTGCTATTATCTCCATTAGCACCACTATTGTTCCCATTGATGTTGTTGTTGTTGCTATTAGCCATTAGTGTGCTATTGAGTTCAGCCACCATAGTCGGGAGAACGGCAACCATTTGTCGTGCAATCATGGCAGCCAACTTACGGTCGGAACTTCCACGCTTTCCATGGTGACGAGACATGCTGAATATATAAAATGAGTTAGTTACAGGAGCGGGGATAACAGAGGATAGTAGTTTAACAAAGATAAGCTAAGGGTTTTAAGGTACACAGGATGTTTCCATTTGGTAACGCATTACCATTTGAAAACGTTGACACGTCAAGGTGAATTGACCCATTTACCTTAGAAACTGGTGTATGTTGATGATAGTTTATCACTCATCCCAGAAATCCCCAGGTAAGCATAACTAGTCCCATAGGATTTATGCGATATGCTTGCCTTAGCCCGAGGGCCTTTTGCCAGGAAAACCAGGATACAGGTGTCTATGTGTCACACAATATTTCTTAGGTTCATAGAGTCAAAACCTTGATGAGATTTATATAGATTAGACATATTGTCTAAAGATTCAAGTCATAACATAAGCATAAGATTCCACGTGTCGACGAGAATAAGGTTAAGAGAGTTCATGTTCGGGGGAATCAAAGAGTCAAAGTTAAGTTTAGGGAGACAAATAACAATGTTTAGGCAATCCTATGCTAAGGCATCAAATTGCACATAAGAGGCATAGCATTATGTAGCATGAAAAGTATATAAGTTACAAGATAGAAATATAATTCTATAAGGTTCATGCATACTATAGCCTAGGTCACCATTTCTAATAACCTAGATCTCTATAGTTATGGGCTCTGATACCAATCTGTCACACCCCAACCTTGACGGCGGAAACGTCGAGGAGTGAGAGTTAAGATCGTTCATAGCCACATAACGCTATTAATAATCCAAATATATTTTACACATAAGTTTCATTTGTCACATTACAAATATAAGTCTCAAAGGATATAAAAGCATAACATAAAATGTAACATTCATTCTATTTTATTTATTAATCTAGGTCCATTCCTAGATGTGCAAGCTTCAATGTGTAGATAATCAAACTTGGGCATTTCCTGAAACATGTTAAAAATAAAGGGGTCAACAATAATGTTGGTGAGCATTCCATAGTTTTAAATACATAGCATATAAAAAGATGGCAATTCAAGTCATAAGTTAGTGGATAAAGTGATTACGGATGTTATGAACAATGCAACAATCAAACCTCGACAAAATTTTACAAGTCTCAAACGTTTACAAGATTATACGATCAGCTAAGTGTACTTGGATCAACCAAAGCAGGCTTGTCTTGCCCTATATCTATGACTTCACTGGGCTAGCAATAGTTAATGATTATACATATAGCGCCATAACATGGTAATCACAAAAGTCCAACTAACCACAACTTACATGAGGAATTGCCATAACGTTTACAAGTCTCAAAGATGTGTACAAGTGTAATGATAATAGGATAACATGTTTCACCCCAAAGTGTGAAAATAAACAAAAAGGGGTATGGAAATACTCACATGGCTAAAAGTATAAGTATGAAGATTAATAAGATTGATAATAAACGCTGTTCCAAGATGAACGTCACAAGGCACCTAAATACATATATATATATATACACAAGGTTAAAGTTTAATTTTAATATGTTTAACGTTTTAACGGAAACTAAGGTTTTAAGTGGAATTAGAGATGTTAACATGGTAGATTTTGATTATGCTTTAAGTCTATATATTATTTAATCGCTTTAATACCAAGAAATAAAAGAAACCCTTGTGACAAGGTCTAAATATAACTTAAAACAAACTTTTAAAATAACTCTTATTTTAAACAATAATATTACTTGTATTTGAACGAGTAATGATTTAGCGAGTTATAACAGTATTTAGAGTTATACAGATAATATAATTATTATCTTCGTCATTCTTTCGTTCATACTTTCATTCGTCATCATTTCATTCATCACCATGAACTTTACCCTTCATGCTCGTGATACTGTGCCTAAGCCTATAAAAGACCTTCATCGGTGGTGCCCAACACCAAGTGGTCACAATACCTAAGGTAAAGTTCAGGTATACCATTGTCATATGCTATGCCCTTCATGCTCATGATACTAGACCTAAGCCTATAAAAGACCTTCATCGGTGGTGCCCAGCACCAAGTGGTCACAGTACCTAAGACATGCAACAATGGTTCATCCATATGGTCAAGTACAAAGAAAGACCCCAATGTGCATCCTTTGGGGTAGCTAGCCCGCACACCGTTGACCTAACACCTACAATGGGTGTGCACCTCCATACATTTGCTTGCAAGCCTTTCTTACATTCATTCATTCATTAATGCATGCATTCATTATCATGTTCCTCTTTCATTATCTTTCACTTTACGTTACATAATACTTCGTTTATTCATTATCATAACACGTAAAGTCATGGGAAAGATAAATATACATCGTCATAAGAACATAAACATATCATTCATACATCATCATGCAGGGCATCATACATACATAACATACATCATGTATAACCATGCAACATCATCATCATAAACATCAATCACATAACATAACATGCCCATCATACCATCTATGACCCCAAAAGTCAGCTTACATAAACCCTGGAAATCTCCTAGGTCAATGCCTACATTACCTCTTTTCCCCAAAAAGTCAAAATTTTTCCAAGTGTTCATCCGCATTTCCTATAGTTCATCTGCATTGCTATAGTTCATCCGCATTGGCCTTATTGTTCATCCGCATTGGATTTACTTCATCCGCATTTGCTATAGTTCATCCGCATTTGTCATCCGCATAGGACTTACTCATCCGCATTTCCCAGACTTAGTCAAATGCTCATCCGCATTGACTTCATCCGCATTTGACCTCATCCGCATTTCCCAGACTTAGTCAATGTTCATCCGCATTGACATACTTCATCCATATTTCCCAGACTTAGTCAAACGCTCATCCGCATTTCATGCACTTAGTCAATGTTCATCCGTATTGACATACTTCATCCGCATTTCCTAGACTTAGTCAAATGCTCATCCGCATTGACTTCATCTGCATTTGACCTCATCCGCATTGGCTTACCTATTGGTTAATGTTCGTCTGCATTAACCCTTTCTATCCGCATTTACTTCCAAGCACTTAGGTAGATTTAAAAACTTAACAGGTGGGTCTAAAACATCATATTCGATTTCCATGCACCATTCATCATGTTCTAAGCTTAAATCTTACCCTCTAAGCCTTAGAAACACAATCATACATCATCAAGCATGAACATAGTCACACATGACATCATATCATCATCATACACACATTCAAGCATACGGGTCTGAAACCCAGTTAAATAAAAACGTACATTCATGCATTTCCAGCCCCAAAATCAGTAAAAAACCAGTAAAAGAGGGGTCCTAGAACTCACCTTTGCAGCTCTTGAGTATGGCTTCTTCCAACTCGTTTGCAAATTTAATTCAACCTCCTAGAAACCCACTAAAAACATACCCGAACACATACAAACACACATAAGCATAAATCGGAGGACATAACAGGTTAAGAACATCATAAAAACATGAATTCTCACCTTGAAATTCAAATTCTTTCTTCTTGTTCTTCTTCAAACCCGAGCTCTGCTCTCTCTAAAATTCCGAACTCAAAAGGGAAAAGTGGCATGGCATGGGCAGCCATGCTACTTTTGTACTACATAAAAAGTATATCTTGTACTTTTTACATGTTTAACCCCTCATCTTGGGTTAAATAGCATTTCTTTCTTTTCCTTCGCTTTATTCTTCTGTTCCTTTGACTTTAAAACAACCGGGTCTTACAAGTCCACCCCCTTATATAGGTTTCGTCCCCGAAACCTGTTATTCCTCAAAGAATTGTGGGTAATGCTGTCTCATCTCTTGTTCAGTCTCCCACATAGACTCGGATCCCTTCCTGTGCTTCCACTGTACACGCACAAGGGGAAGCACTTTATTTCTTAACCTCCTTCCTTTCAATCTATGATTGGCACCGGTTGCTCCACGTAATTGAGCCGTTCGTCTACTTCGATATCTTCTATTGGAACAATCATATCTTCATCTGCCAAGCACTTCCTTAGATGAGATACATGGATGTCGGGTGAATTCCACTTAACTCATTCGGTAACTCCAATCTGTAGGCCACCTCTCCGACCCGAGCAATGATTGGAAAGGGCCTATGTACCTCGGGCTCAACTTGCCTCGCTTTCGGAAACAAATAATACCCTTCCAAGGTGAGACCTTCAGCATAACCCGGTCACCCACCTGGAACTCAATCGGTCTATGTCGTTTATTGGCATACGACTTCTGTCTATCTTTGGCTGCCTTCATAAAGGCCTTGATCTTCTCAAGCTTCTCAGTCATAGCCTCGATTACCTCGACGCTCCCTAACTCTTTTTGACCAATATCACCCCAACAGATGGGTGTTCTGCATCTCCTACCGTATAGCATCTCGTAAGGTGGCATACTAATGCTGGCATGATAACTGTTGTTGTATGAGAATTCGGCTAACGGTAGGTGGTCATCCCAACTTCCAATAAAATCAATCACACATGCCCGAAGCATGTCCTCCAACGTCTGAATTGTGACATCCGTCACCTTAAGGTCCGTCGAACGACATAAATAAGCATAGAATTATTTTAATTATTCTCCTTTTCTTCATGAACTCCTGCTTTAAGGAATCATGTCTGCTTTATTTTCCCTTGTGCCTGTGCTTACTCGCGAGAACATGTGCTAAGCATAAACCTTTTATAAATTTCATCACCATTACCACCAATATATCATTTTAATTTCAACCATTGTCATTAATAAAACCATGTTGGACTATCAAATACCATAAACACGCTTTTAAACTTAATATAACAAACATATTAGATCGTAATCAACCGAAACAAATTTTAGGAACTCGAGGGTTAAGTGCAGGGACTAAACTCGTCATTTTGCAAACTTGGGCTGGGTATATAAGCCTATACTCCAGCCTTAATCTCATTTCATCTTCATCTTCTTCATCCTCTTCACCTTCTTCTTCACATCTTCTTCATTCTAGCACCAAATCCAACCCGCGTGGTCTTGTTCTTATCGTCTAGACTCCATCTACAGCCTAGTCTACTCTATTCTAGCAGGTAGACGACCTTGTTGCCCCTTTTCTTGCTTATTCACGGCTGTCCAAACTAGGGTTCGGGTGTTCGGGTTCAACCCAAACACATGAGGTCGTGGTGTGGGTGTGTGAGGTCTTTCTGCTTGTGTTTCATGTTTGTGTATGTTTGTAGAGTGTTTCTGGAAGTGCTTGTTGTGTAAACCTGTGCTCGGAGCAGCCGAAGGCTGCTCTGCACTTCTGCAGTCGCGAACCTGCAGTTCAGGCGACTGGGTCTGTCATGCGACTGAGCCGTGCGACTGGGTGAGTCGTGCGACTGAGTCATGCGGTTGTGTCTTTCGGGTGACTGAATCGTGCGACTAGGGATGTCATGCGACTGAGTTGTGCGATCGGATGAATGTGTGTGCGACTGAGTCAATGCGAATGAGTGTGTGTGCGATTGAGTCAGGTGACCGACTGAATGTATACGATTGTGCGTGTTTCGCACGACTGGAGGCCAATCGCACGAATGAAGGTTCAATCGCACGAAAGTAGCTAATTCGCACGATTGAGGGTTGATTTGTGCGCATGGAGGTTGGATCGTGCGAATGTGTGTTGTGTGGTACGACAAAATGCCAGTCATGCGAATGAAGACTCAATCGTACGAATGAAGCTGATTCGTACGATTAAAGGTTGATTCGTACGGATGGAGCGTTGGGTCGAGCGTCTGCTCTTGTTGTGTGAATGATGATGTTGAGTGTGAATTTCCCCTTGAACGTCCGATGATGATAAGGTAACATAAGTAAAAGTGTCATTGCTTGACCACAAAGATTAAAGTCAACGCTATCAACATGCACATACTCTTTCAATTGAAAACAACCTAACATTTTACAATTATCGACAATCCAATTGGAACTCCAAATACCTAACAAGTACTATCTTTCATAACCACGAGATCATTTCACGGATGTCATAAGCAATGACGACTACTCGTAGTACTTGGATCTACATAAGATCTGATATGTGTGTCCGCTTGTGTGTGTGTGCTACCCACGACCGAACCGATACAACCCGAACCGACCAAACATTACTATACGCTTTATACATGTCATTAATGCTTAACTATAACTGTCAATAGGTGTTTGACTGTTCTCTGCATACAACTGTTGGGAATCTCGATCATTCATACCTACCACTAAACTAGTGAGTTTCATGGCCACTTTTATGCTTATACTACCTTAAAACATTTACAAACATGGGGGAAAAGTGTGCTCGCCCGTTTTTTATGCTGTACAATATACATACAATTACATACTTGGAATCAACGTGCTACTGTTTTGTGGGTACTTATCTGATACATGCTTGAGTCTGCTTTGTGGTTCTTTCTTACAACCATTTAATTTCAGTGTGGAACCGACGGATAGTATTGGTAGTACTACTGGGTTGACACCCCCACCCTCGTGTTGGTATACTAGTTTGTACCAACAAAAGGCAGGAACGGGCCTTGGGTGAATATATTCCAACAAGATTCTTTGTGTACGTCATTAGGTTTGGTTGTAAAGCTCTTGTCATGTGATTTTGCTTACTTATAACTCTATGCACGATATTCTGCAACAACTTTATACAGCATCAATTACTTATTTACTTTAAACCTACGAACTCACCAACAATTTTGTTGACCATTTTGAGCATATCTTTTCAGGTGATCATGCTAGCTGAGGTTCTAGGTGTGCTGCCTTAGTGGAGACCCTAGGATGCATTTTCGGGCTAAACTTATCTTTTTGAAAACAATTGTTGTAACTGTTTCAAACAACATTACACTTTGTAACTTGTTCCCGGGTTGTGGGAATTATATACAATGTTATCATCTATGTATTATGATTTATGTATCATGTTTATGCTTATGGCTATGTTGTCGTGAATACTGACTAAACACGACACAAGTCCCCTTGTTGTCGGGTGTTGTCATGACACGCTTGTCATCATTATTATTATTGCATCTCTATCGCTTACCATGTGTTATGATGATTCCTGTCTCGTTAGGCCCCCGTGTTTCCGCTCTTAGCGGGGGTGTGACAGACTGGTATCAGAGCCATTGGTTATAGAGAATTAGGCAATACACTTGACCTAGACTATAACCTAGGAACCTTCATGTAGATTTGCATGCCAAGGTTGTGTGCATTTTGTATCTCATACGTGTTCCTCATTACTTGTTCGATTAACTATCTGTTTCGTGATCATTTCACCCCGTGAGGGAGCCCTTGTGTTCACTCTTTACGAGATGTTTATATTGGATCTTCCGTTTCCCTCTGCGCACCGAGTTGCTTTATCAATCCGGGTATTGAACCCAAAGAGATCTTTATAGATCATGCTATTGCGTTTGACCTTAAGCACTGGGATTTACCCCGAGGAGGTTATGTCTGAGACCTCGAGAGGGGAGGAAATAGGCAACCTCCGCTAGACTAAACTTGATTTCATGCATGGACATGCCATCATTATGATGGACTACTGTTTGGACATTATTTATACATGGTGTGAGAAATTTACGATTTGTATGCGATGTGTGACAACCATAAGTATGGTCTTAACCCGGAAAGTTAGACCTTAATATGACGTGGATAATGTGTCCTGCAATGGTTAAAACTTATGCATTTGCTATTCTTATGATTAGAACATCCCGCCTCGAAGAGTTACCCGCAGCAATAGTGGCGGAAGTGAAGCCCCGAGAGGCAGAGGCAGAGGTAGAGGTAGAGCACCGAGAACAAGTGATGGTCCTACCAATGTCCCCCAGGAGCAGGAAACGCTAATATGGCAGCCTTAATTGCTCAACAGCTGGTCGCACTAATTCCGACTATCGTGGCCCAAGTGAGCGATGCTCTTCAGAATTCTCACCCCCACGGGGATGGTGGCCATGATAACAAGGATAACGGGAACCTGACTGGGAACGAAAGCAATCAGGAGACCGGAAATGGTGGTACAGCCGGTAATGAAACTGAAATTGTGAATGTTAGACGGGGATGTTCATACAAGGAATTTGTGGCTTGTAACCCCGAGAGTTTGATGGCAAGGGTGGAGCCATAGCTCTGACCAGATGGTGTGAAAAGATGGAGGCCGTGATCGACATCAGCGAATGCCTCGACAGTCAAAGGATTAAGTACGCCACTTGCTCACTACAGGGCAAGGCACTAACGTGGTGGAACACTCAGATTCAGGCTAGGGGAAGAGAATCGGCGATGCAAATGTCGTGGGATGAGTTCAAGGCCCTAATCACCGAGGAGTACTGTCCTCTCAATGAGATACAAAAACTTGAGCATGAGTTCTGGAATCATGCCATGGTGGGGGCTAGGCACGCAACTTACACCGATCGTTTTCACGAGCTAGCAAGGTTGGTTCCGCATCTAGTCACCCCGGAATAAAAAAGGATAGAGAGGTACATTTGGGGACTTGCGCCTCAAATCCGAGCAATGGTAACCGCTACTGCTCCTCCTACTATTCAGAGCGCGATTCTGAAGGCTGGCGCTCTAACAGATGAGATGGTGAGAACAGGGGTATTGGGCAGGGGAGCAGAGAAAAGGAAAGAAGTTGGGGAAACGAGCCGGTCGAGTGCCGGAAAATTTGAGAAAAGGGCCAAGACAACCAGAAATTTTGTGGCCGTGACCCAGGGCAGGCGAGAATATATGGGTCCGCACCCCCAATGCGATAGGTGCAACTTTCATCATCCCCCAGCTATGCCGTGCCGGGTGTGCGCTAACTGTAGACGCCCGGGACATTTAGCAAGAGACTGCTGAACAACGCCGAATATGGTCGCACCGGTCAACGCGGTTAACCCCGCTGAGAACGTCAGGGGCTGTTATGAGTGTGGAAGCCCTGATCACTACCGGAACATGTGCTCCAAACTGAATCGGGCATCGGGCCAACAAGGGAACAACCAGCATCAGACTATGGCTATAGCTGGAAATCAAGGCCCGACAAACCAGGGAACGCGGCTCGGGGACGCGCTTTTGTTATTGGAGCCAATGAAGCCCGTCAGGACCCAAATGTCATCAGGGGTACGCACTTACTCAATAATCACTTTGCATCTGTATTATTTGACACTGGAGTAGACAATAGCTTTATATCTTCTGAATTTGTGCAATTGCTCGATTTAAGTCCTAGTAGGCTAGAAACTAGCTACTCTGTAGAAATGGCCAATGGTAGGGTTGTTTAGGCCAACGGGATTATTAGAAAGTGCTCGATAATATTAGAGAACCACACCTTCGATATAGACTTAATACCCTTTGAGCTAGGAAGTTTCGATGTGATTGTAGGAATGGTTGGTTGTCGTAACACGGGGCCGAGATTGTCTGTCGAGACAAGGTAGTGTGAATCCCTATGTCAGACGGGGGAGTACTCAGAATTCAAGGAGAAAGACCGGGGAGAAACTTAAAGCTTTTTCCTGCATGAAGCACGCCGGAGTTTACGAAAACAGTGCTACTCTTTTCTGGCTCATGTGGTGGAAAAGAAGGAAGAGGAGCAGAAATTGGCAAATATCCCTGTAGTGCGGGATTACACAGATGTATTTCCTGATGACTTGCCTGGTTTGCCTCCTCCATGACAGGTGGAATTTTGTATTGAGTTGGTTCCTAGAGCTACACCGGTAGCAAAGACACCGTATCGGTTGGCACCGTCTGAAATGCAAGAGTTATCTAGCCAGTTACAGGAACTACTGGAGAAGGGTTTTATTCGGCCGAGTCACTCGCCTTGGGGAGCACTAGTTTTATTTGTCAAGAAGAAGGATGGGTCGTTCCGTATGTGCATCGACTACCGTGAGTTGAACAAACTAACTGTGAAGAATCGGTATCCTCTCCCCAGGATCGACGACCTGTTTGATCAGTTACAAGGAGCTTCGTATTTTTCCAAGATCGACCTTCGATCTGGATATCACCAACTAAGGGTTTTCGAGGAGGACGTATCGAAGACAACATTTAGAACTCGTTATGGGCACTATGAGTTCTTGGTCATGCCGTTCGGATTGACTAACGCACCAGCTGTGTTCATGGACCTGATGAATCGGGTGTGCAAACCTTACTTGGATAAGTTTGTGATCGTATTCATTGACGACATACTTATATACTCTCGATCGAAGGAGGACCATGAAGAACAACTTCGGGCAATACTGGAACTGTTAAGGGAAGAGAAACTTTTCGCCAAGTTCTCGAAGTGTGAATTCTGGCTGCTAGAGGCGAAGTTTTTGGGTCATGTGGTTAACAAAGACGGGATTCATGTAGATCCCGGCAAGATCGAAGCGGTAAAGAAATGGGATACACCCCAGACACCTTCAGAGATACGACAGTTCTTATTATTAGCCGGATACTATCGTCGTTTCATTGCTAACTTTTCAAAGATCGCTCAACCATTGACGTTGCTGACTCAGAAAGACAAGAAGTTTGATTGGGGAGATGCGCAAGAACGGGCGTTCCAAACGCTGAAAGATAAGTTGTGCAATGCACCGATATTGTCCCTCCCAGACGGAACTGATGATTTTGTGGTGTACTGTGATGCTTCGCATCAAGGGTTGGGATGTGTACTAATGCAGGCATATAAGGTGATTGCTTACGCTTCGCGACAACTTAAGGTGCATGAGAAGAACTACACGACTCATGATCTGGAGTTGGGCGCTGTAGTATTCGCACTTAAAATATGGAGGCATTACCTGTATGGAACCAAATGCATCGTATACACAGATCATAAAAGCCTTCAACATATTCTGGATCAGAAGGAACTCAATATGCGACAATGACGCTGGGTAGAGCTTCTTAGTGACTACGATTGTGAAATACGGTATCATCCGGGGAAAGCTAATATGGTGGCTGATGCTCTAAGCCGCAAAGAACGTGTGGAACCACTACGTGCTCGAGTTTTGGGATTGACCATTCAAACAAATTTGAAAGCTCAGATCCAAATTGCACAAAGTGAGGCGTTGAAAGAAGGAAACCTTGCGGGAGAAGAATTCCGAGGATTGGATAAACAACTGATGTGCAAGGATGATGGTGTGCAGTACTTCGTGGACCGTATATGGGTACCCATGTAGGGAGGTGTACGTACCTTGGTCATGGACGAAGCACACAAGATGCGATATTCTATTCATCCTGGCGCAGACAAGATGTACCACGATCTCAAAGATCTGTACTGGTGGCCAGGCCTAAAGAAAGACATTGCCACATACGTCAGCAGATGCTTGACATGCTCGAAAGTTAAAGCGGAACATCAGAAACCATCGGGACTGTTACAGCAACCTGAGATTCCCTAATGGAAATGGGAGAACATAGCCATGGACTTCATTACCAAACTCCCTCGAGCGAGCAACGGCCTGATTCGATATGGGTCGTAGTGGATCGAATGACGAAATCAGCACACTTCTTACCAATCCGAGAAGACTTCAAAATGGACAAGTTGGCGAGATTGTTAGGATCAGTGATCTAAGTTTGATTGATTGACGAGTATTGCAGCGGAATTCAAACAATGAATTAGTCGATTCACAAGAACAAAACGATATTCAATGAAGAACAAAGACGGTTATAGAGAGAGAGAATATCTGCAATATATTTCATTCAATATTCGCTTTCGTGGTAACAGAATGTCACAATTATGATTAGGTCGACACCTCTTATATAAGAGATGTGACGTCTGCTGAAGTCACTTGATAGTGACATCTAACAGATTTATTACAACTGAAACACAACTACTGAAGATGTCAAAATAGCTGACATCTTCTTACAAAAAGTTCTAAGTGTTATCAGTTGTTATAACTACTAAAAAATATAAAACTACTGAAACTACAACGACTGAAGAACAAGCTCTTCAGTCGTTTTACAAAACTACTGAAACAAGAAATATAAAACTACTGATATCACAACTACTGAAGAAGTACTCTCAGCAGTTGTGACAAACTACTGACGCTTCAGTACTTGATCTTCAGACTTTGACCTTTAGATGTTTCATCAGCTGATGACTTCAGTAGATATCATCAGCTGATATCTTCAGTCTTTGTCTTCAGACTTTATACATCAGTTGTTGATCTTCAGCACTTGTAAACTCTTCAGCTGTTGTACTTCAGTACTTTGGTCTTTCAGCTTCAGCACTTGTGTTCTTCAGCTATTCAGCTTAGTACTTGTGTTCTTCAACTGTTCAGCTTCAGTACTTGTGTTCTTCAGCTGTTGTACTTCAGCACTTTAGTTCTTCAGGTTGAAGTCTTCAGCACTTGACCTTCAGCTGTTGAAGTCTTCAGCACTTGTCAAACTGCTGATGAAGCTTTCAGCAGTTGTGTGATACCATGTGCGACTTAGAGGTTTTCTGATCTTGGTCATTGGTTCTTTTGGTCCAACAAACTCCTCCTGAACCAATGCAGCCAAAACCTCTAATTATTATTATCCCACTTATTGTTGGCAAAATGTTGGTCTTTTTCCTTCTTGATCAGTAGAGAAGATGACCCATGTAAGCTCCGGCCTGGGAAGAAATCTCAGATATTTGTTTGGGAAGGTATGAATGGGAACTCTGTTTTGGCGAACTGGACACAGAGTTGTTATCCCATTCATGAGATTTACTTCCCATAATGAGTTTGTATGACTCTCGAACATAGGCCTCAAGGAGAACAACTTGTTCCTCCTTGGAGAGTTCTTCTACTCTTCCTTCGAAGAAGAAATCTGGACCATAGTACTCAGATAAGTACTTCATGGTCCTGCCATTTTTTAGCTCCACTGTAGTTACCTCCCTATAGACAAATTCATCAGGATGGGTGCCTTCAAGGAGTAACTGGAGCTCATTCTTCTTGATGTCTTCAAGCTTTTTATAATAACCCCTTTTTGATCATCTTGTTTTCTAGTAAAGCTTGAGGAGTCATCTTTGCTTGATGAGCTTTCTTGAATTCATCAATTATTTCCCAAGGTGAGACTACAATGGCCAACATGATGGTAGAATCTATTGTTTTTCTAACCTGGCCATTGTATCTGTGTGGAATAGTTCTTTTATGGATTCTAGAACTCACCCTGGGGTCTGGCCATACTCTCACTCTCTCCTTCTGATACTGAAATGTGTGCCTGAGAGTGTACAGCCTCTGAGCATGCCCTTTCATGGCTTGTATAGATGATGACTGAGGAAATTCCTTGTCAACCATCTTCAGTAGTTGCTCATCGTGCTGTTTCTGCTGTTCTTCATCTTCTATCTTGACTCTGACCATTTCCCTTTGAGAGTCAGGTGTGATCATGGGTTGACTTCTGGGTTTTGGTAGCTTTAGAACAGCAGAGAGTGGCAGACTATCCTCTTCATCCTCTTCTTCTTCTTTTCTTCCATCCTCAGCACCCTTCTCCTCCTTCTAGGTGCATCACGGATGATGGTTGGGTTGGTAAAGGAATTGGTTTTGAAGAATGAGGATGTTTGGTTTTGGGCTTAGAGATTGGTTTGGAGATTTGAGGGGTAGGCAGTGTTGAGTGGGTGGAAGGGAAGGTGATCCAGCATCTTTGTAGTAAGTTTCGCCTTTGTAAGTTTTGCCATTTCTAAGCTTTTACCAGCCCCAGCCTCATAAGGGCTTCAACAATAATCCCCTTGTGGAATTGCTCAGACAGACAGATTCTGGTGGCTATAGCCAGAATACTGTCCCTGGTCCACGCGCGAACCTCCATTAAAGATCTTCCTAAGTATTTGCAATGAAGCGGATAATATCTCCAATCTCTCTTTTTCAAGAGCATCATACCCAGCCCATCGGGTTTGAATCTCTTGCACTTCCAACCTTCTGATCTCACTATCCAATGTGGCTGTATCAAACCCTTGCCTGAAGAGTTGTTCAATTATTTTATCCATGGATCGGCTGTGTGTAGTATCAGCATCTTTTACCAGCTCTTCCAAGGATTGTCTTCAGCAGTAGGTTGATCCTCAGCACTTTTCTTTTTTCTTGTAAGTGAGCAGTGGTTGCTTTTCTTTCTCCTCCTCTTGGGCTTGCTTCTCTTCCTTCTCTTCCTCTATTCTTTTCCTCTTCTTTTCTTTCACTGCAGTACTTCCCCCTTTTTGGATGCATTGGTGGAAGGGGTTTGTACCGCAGAAAGTGTCTTTTGCACAGCAGCATCAATCAAGGGTTGTAAAGTTGAGGAAAGCCTCTCATCAATGGCTTTAGTCACAATATCAGTGATTATGGGTGTGATGAGAGGGAGGGTTTTGAAGTACAGCACCTATTTGCTCAGGAGGGTTCTGTTCCTGAGAAATAGGGCCTGAAGCAGAGGCAGGTGGTTGAGTTTGGAGTGGCTCAGTGTTTGGGGAACCTTCAAATGAAGGTGCCATCTGTGGTTAGTGGAGGCAGATGGTCTTTCTCCTTGTGAGAGTTGGTCAAGTAGGTTTTGCAGCCTACTGACTTTCTCTTCAAGGATTGTGTTCTGGGCAAGAACATCGTAGAAAAAGCCCAGGTCATCATCAGCCGAAGCTGAATCATCTGACCTGCTGCTTGAAGCAGGATTTACATGCACGGTGTAGACCAGTTGTTGCATGTGCCCCTTTTTCTTGGTACGGGGACTTCCAGCCTCAGGACAATGTCCATCATCAGCTGTTGCCTCTAGTGAGGTCTTAGCAATGTTACCAGCCTCATTCTGATCATGTGCTGATTTAGAAGAGGTGGCAGCCTCACTAGATATTCTAATCCTTATCTACACCAGGAGATAGAAGTGGTAACCCCTGTGCTGTGGGTTCTCAATTGCACTGTGTTCCTCCCCCTCAATTGTAGAGGTGTTCCCAGTAGTAAGTGGTTTCTGGGGAGGGGGTGAGGAGTGCAGTTGAGTCAGCACCTGTGCAACTATTAAAGTTGGGCTGTGAGGGGCGGTTGTATGGGGTGAAGGGATAGAAGCAGTGTGCACCTAGGGAGGTTGGTGCTCTTCAATGGCAATCCCCTCAAGTGAGGAAGATCCCAGATGTAGGTACCCCTTGTGTGGTTGCTGCAGGCTCCTGTTGAGAGGAATCCTGAGCGGCTATGGCTGGAAGAGTCCTTATATCCACTAGGGGTTTGGACCGGTGGAATCTCCTGCGTTTTGTGTGCAGGGGCATCCTCAGGGGACTCAATTCCCTGAGTAGCCGTTTGGGTTTCTTTTTGGTGGGTTTGGTGGGGACTTTTGATTTGGAGGTGGTGGCTGTGGGTTCCAGCTACGTGGGTTTGCGCAGCTTGGCAGCCAATTTGAGTGTCTGGTCAGAGTTGTGCCGGGAGTATACTTCGGCAGAACAGCCGTAGCAGGGACTCCCAAGCCAACAAGTCCCTCAGCATTAAGTGGTTTGTAATGATGGCCATTATGAACCGTGGATATAGTATCCAACGGTTAGCAGTTACTTTTTGAGCCATATCCTTGAGCTCCGAAAATATTATTTCTGAAAAGTTTAACGGTTGTTGCTCAAGAATAGAATACATTACCTGCTGCCACTTTGTCGACATTTGATCCAAGACGAAGTCTTAGGAGCCAAACATACATTCACCATGTGAAAAATTAGGCGTTCAACGTCATGGAAGTGTTCTTCATGATAGTGGAGGCACTGAGATTGCCTGATATCCATGTTGGGCAAAGGATAGATCTGTGGTGCCTTGGGATATCCAGCAGGAGAAATAGCATCATCCAGAGAAGAATTTGGCGGATTATTGCAGGAGTGATGACCACTTCTTTGTTGTTAACGACCGACTGGAGAGATGGTGTGTTGTTCTCCCCAGTGGTAATAGTAACGTTCATCCAAAACTGTTTGAGGGATTCGGCATGTAGTATGGGATTCAGAGAAATGCCGTTTGTATTGGGACTGAACCATAAGATCGATAGCATTATCGAACTTAGCCCAGACAGGCGATTTAGTAAGGTAGGCAACACAGTTGTGTCGCGGCTTAATTGGCATGGACACCATGAGAAGAGAGAAGTTTTGGAGAGGAACGTTAGGTTGAAGAAGATGAAGCTTTGAAGGATTAGGTCAGGGATATTTATAGGGTACGGGTAAGAAAACGACTGAAGAATGTGGTGTTAGTCATCAGTAGTTTTAAACGACCGTTGACATGGTATTATCCTTTCAGACGTTGAAACAGCTGAAGTCGTGGTGTTAGGCATCAGAAGTTAGAAAACTACTGAAAACCGTGGTTTTGACTTCAGATGATTGAAACAACTGAGGACTTGGTGTTTGTCATCAGTAGTTGTGAAACTACTGAAGACAGTGGTTTTGTCATCAGTTGTTGTAAACAACTGAAGACGTGGTATTAGTCATCAGTAGTATAAAAACTACTGAAGACATGGTTTTGCTTCAGTTGTTTAGAATGAAACAGCAGTTGTTGAAACAACTGAAGAGAAAGTTCTCTTCAGTAGTTGTCGTCAATTCATAGCCTTTCAGCTGTTTCATGCTGTCCTCAACACTTACTCATCAGACTTTGCATCCGATTTTCAGGTGTTTCATAGGACATGAGTACTTATCTGTTTAACTGATTTCAGTAGTGTAACTACATCAGTGGTTTGGAACAGATAAAGTACTTCAGTACTTGTGAGGCATTTAGCCATCAGTAGTTATAAAATTACTGAAGGGAAAAAGACTCATCAGTACTTATATGGACATGGGTACCAATGTACCAGTAATTACCACTGAAATCATCAGTAGTTGTCACTTATTCTAGCTGCAGCATACCAAGCCTTAACACAAGGTTTTGGAAAGTAGAACTATCCAAAGGCTTAGTAAAAATATCTGCAAGCTCATCAGCACTAGGCACAAACTTAGGATCAATCAGACCTTTTTCAAAACAATTCCGAATAAAATGATGTCTGATCTCTATATGTTTGGTCCTAGAGTGCTGGACTGGATTTTTGACAATACACAGAGCTGAAGCACTATCCATTAACAATGGAGTCTTAGTCTCTGTAATGCCATAATCCAGAAGTTGGTTCTGAAGCTAGAGTACCTGAGAGGTGCAACTTGCAGCAGCAATGTACTCGGCCTCAGCAGTTGATGTAGCAACAGATGTTTGTTTCTTACTCTGCCAAGAAATCAAACAGTTGCCTAGGAATTGACAACCACCAGAAGTTGACTTTCTAGTAACTTGCACCCTGCATAGTCACTATCTGAAAAAGCAACTAATTTGCAAGAGTGTCCAGTGGAATACCATAAACCCAAAGATTTCTTCCTTGCAAATATCTAAAGATTCTCTTGACTGCAATCAAATGAGACTCTTTAGGAGCAGCCTGAAATCTAGCACAAACACATGTAGCAAACATAATATCTGGTCTAGAAGCTGTTAGATACATCAAGGACCCAATCATACATCTGTAAAGCGTTTCATCAACAGCTTTACCTTTCTGATCAGCATCCAGTTGTGTGGTGTTGCACATGGGAGTAGAACAGGGCTTACAGTTTTGTAAATCAAACTTATTCAAAAGGTCTTTTGTATATTTTGACTGATGAATAAAGGTTCCATCAGCCTTTTGTTTGATTTGCAAGCCTAGAAAGAACTGTAATTCTCCTATTGCACTCATTTCAAACCTCTTTTCATTAATGTTGTAAAATCATCACACAACTGAGGATCAGAAGATGCAAAAATAATATCATCAACATAAATCTGAACAAGTAGCTTATGCTGATCCACCTTCTTAATAAACAAAGTTTTATCAATGGAGCCTCTAGTGAAATTATTCTTAAGAAGAAAAGTAGAGAGTGTCTCATACCAGGCTCTAGGAGCTTGTTTCAACCCATAAAGAGCCTTATCAAGTTTGTACACCCATTAGGATGTTTATTATCCTCAAAGCCTGGTGGTTGACACATAAAAACTTCTTCCTTTATTTTACCATATAAAAATGCACTTTTAACATCCATTTGAAAAACTTTAAGATTGTGGAATGCAGCATAGGCTAAGAATAATCTGATTGCCTCTAGTCTGGCTACAGGGGCAAAGGTTTCATCATAATCAATACCTTCTTCTTGTGAAAACCCCTGTACAACCAGTCTAGCCTTGTTCTTAACAATAAGCCCATATTCATCGGTTTTATTCCTAAACACCCATTTAGTGCCTATTGCACACTTACCTGGGGAAGAGGAACAAGTTCCCACACTTGCTGTTTCTTGAACTGAAGTAGCTCAAGCTGCATAGCTTCAACCCATCCACTGTCTCTCAAAGCAACATGGTAGTTCTTTGGCTCTAGCTGACTGATGAAGAGAGCATAGAAGCAAAAGTTAGACAATTGACTCCTGGTTGAAACACCAGCATTGATATCACCAATAATCTTAGACATGGGGTGATTCTTCAGTTCTTGATAAACAATGAGATCTGTGCAAGTGTTTGTAGAACCTTCAGCAGCAACAGATGTTGATGTAGACTCTTGAAACCAAGAATTTGATGGTAACTCAAAAGATGTAGAGGAACAGAGATCTCATCAGCATTTGTTGTGGATGGAACTGCTGAAGCTACAGGAACATCAAGTTTAGCAGACACAGCAGTTGGTCACTAAACTTGAATAGGTGAGTATTGATATTCATCATCATCATCAATACCACCAGGTGGAAGACATGCTGCAGAAGATGATTTAGCCACAGGATCTGCAACAGCTGGAGGTTGATAAGGAACATATTGCATATGTCCAAATCAAACAACTCCACAGGGTTTTGTGGAATCTTGTCCAAGGAGATTCATTAAACTTCACATGCAGAGTCTTTTCAACTATCTTTGTTCTGCAGTTGAAGACTCTGTATGCCTTGCAAGTAAATGAATAACCCAAAATACCCAGCATCCACCTTAGGATCAATTTATGGAGTTGATCCTTTGTGTTGAGAATAAAACAGGGACACCCAAATGGTTTGAAAAATGAAATTAGAGGAGCGAAATGATGGAGACTTCATATGGAGTCTTCATCAACCTCTGATTTACTAGACTCTATTCTGCACATAGCAAGCTGTGTTGACAGCTTCAGCCCAAAAGGTCATGGCAAACCAAGTCAGCCAACATGGACCTTGCAGCTTCAATGAGGGTCCTGTTCTTTCTCTCCACTACTCCATTTTGTTCTGGAGTCTTTGGGATGCTAAACTGCCTTTTGATTCCCTTTGAGAGATAGAATTCATCAAGTGTATGATTCCTGAATTCAGTTCCATTATCACTCCTGATACACTTGACTGGAAGGGAATACTGCTTCTCAATATACAACACAAAGTTAATAACTTTCTGAGCAACCTCATCCTTTGAATGTAGAAAGAAAGTCCATACAAATCTGGAGTAATCATCCACAATTACCAGACAGTATTTCTTCTTTGCCATGCTCATCACTCTCACAGGACCAAATAGATCCATATGTAGTATTGCAAGCAGGCAGTGGACTTAGGTTCTTCAATAGGAGGGAATGAGACTTTGTGCTGTTTTCCTTTTAAACAAGCAGTGCAGGTTTCATCACAGTGGAACTCCTTTATTGGTAAGCCTCTGACTAAACTATTGTGGATAAGCTGATTCATGTTTTTGAAATTAACATGACCCAGCCTTCTGTGCCACAGTTTAGATTCTTGAGAAGAGGCTTTTGAAAATAGGCAAGGATTGCCTTGAGATCTATTTTTTTGGAAAGATCTAAGGCATACACTCTTCTGGTCCTGTTGGCTCTCAGGAGAGTGTGTTCATCCAACACCTTGTCATCAAATGAAAACTTTGGATGACAAATCCTACAGTTCTGACTGTGAAAAGAGCAACATGGCCTTTATCACACATTTGACTAACACTCAAGAGATTGTACTTGAGATTTTCCACATGATTAACATCATCAAATTTGATTTCTCCATTGGAGACAAAGCCATTACCAATGATGTAACCCCTAGCATCATTGCCAAAAGAAACAAATCCCTTCTTTCCTTGAGAGTAGTCATGAAGAAGGAGCTGTTCCCAGTCATGTTCATAGATCCCCCACTGTCTACATACCAGATGCTACTTTGGCATGTTGGAGAACCCTGCAAAAATAAACAATCAGTTAGTTATGGAGACCCAAACCTTTTTGGTTTTGGGCCTGGTCTCATCAATAGATGGTAAACTAACAGGTTTATTAGAAACAACAGCCTGAGAGGAAGAAGATGGTGAAGAAGAGGAATCCTTTGGCTTGGATCGCCTTTTCTGTGGTTTCAACATAGGAGCATCTAGTTGGTTAACTCTACCCAACAGATGTTGAACCATCATAACCAGCTGTGTCTGATTTTGTGATAAAGCTTTCCTCATCAGACACATTGCTAGTGGAGTTTGATAAGTTCCTATGTTGCACCTTCTTCTTCTGAGCACTCTCAGTTGTCACCTGTTTAACCCCTTCCTTTTTGGATTTCTTTGAGGACTTAAGGGTTACAGGATTTGATGTTGCTGATATAAATGTGGTCTCAAACTCAGTTTTCATTTTTACCATTTTCTCTTTAATTTCTTCTTTTTGTTTGAGTTTGGAACCTCTTTTGTACCAGCAATCATCTGTAAGATGATTTAATAAACCACATACTTCACATGGTTTCTTCTTCATCTTAGGTTGATCATCAACTAAATAGGTGAAGCAACTGGAGACTTGCTCTTCAATGCTTTGGAAGCGTTGTTTGCTTCTTGACTGCCTCTTTAGTAGTCTTCAACTCTTTCTACTGACAGTTTCTTCTCTTCAGTACTGACAGCAGTTGGAGTTTGAACTTCAGGTGTTAAATTATGCTCTCTAATCCTTTCAGGACTTTCAGAATTAACTCCTGAGTTGATCAACTCATTGATCATGTGAGTGTCAGCATTTGAACCATCAATCCGCTGATAGGTTCAGAGAGGGCTTGATGCTGACTTCTACTTCTGATTGTGCTGTATCAAAAGTAGATCACATGATGAGATGGATTGGTTATCACTCTCACTATCAATTCTACCCTCTGCCTTGGGGTAAAATCTGTAGGTGGAGTAGTGTGATTGTAACCAATGCCAAACTTCACATTGGAAACAGATTGCTTACTAAGAAGCATTTCAAAACCTTTGCATGATTGTACCCATCTATCACACTCTGCCTGGGTAACTGCAAGGGTTTCTTTGAGATCTTTATACTTCTTTAGAAGTATCTCTTCCCTAGCCTTATCATCAGTTATTTGGCATTTCAGTTTGTAAATCTCATCATTTTTGTCATTAAGCACAGACTCAAATTCAGCCTTGTTTTTGGAAATTATTTGTTCTAGCTCAATGTTCTTATTGATTAAAGCTACATTTGCCTCTCTAATAGATGCAAATGCTGCTATGCATGTTTCAGAACATAATTTGGCTTTTGCCTCAGAGGATACCTGTGATACCTTTGGTGTAGAGGCATTAAGGATGAAGTATCAGCAGAATCCAAAGCCATAAGAGCTAGATTTCCAATTGGACTTTCACCACCATGTTGACCAGCACCTGAGAACAGTTGTTCATGACCAGACATGTCATCTGGTAAACTGCTCCAGTCAACAACTCGTGGGGTGAAGAAGCTGTGTTGTTGAGGTTGATTTTGTTGATGAGATTGGGAAGGCTGTGGTTCAGGCAATGCTTGTGGTTGTTGTGCAATTGGAGCTAGAACAGAATTTGGTTGAGGCACATAATAGCAGGATAAGGATATGACATTTGACCCTGGGGAACAAAGTATGCAGGAGATCTAGGATGTGAATGATGACCAAAACCAGCAGGATGTTGCCCTCTGTTTTGTGGACTAGTACTAGGAAAAGTCACAAAGGGTGCAGAAGAGTTAGATCCAGTTGATCTACACTCTCTTGCAAAGTGTCCTAGCCTTTGGCATTTGAAACCTCAACTTACTCTTGTCAAAACCAACTTTGATTTTGCCAGAGAGTCCAGGAAATTTCCTGCCAGTTCTCTTATAGAACTTCTGAGATCTGATATTGATCAGTGCCATTTGGCTCAGAATATCCATCTCTTCTAGATCATCATCAGCTATTCCGTTCAGATCATCCATGATGAAGCATAAATTGTCACTATTACTGCTAGAATGACTCTCAATACCAACAAATGCATGATCAGAACTATTTGAAGAGAAATCAATATGCTCATCATAATTGCTTTCAAATGCAGCATATTCTGACTCATGACCAATCAAGGCAGTGTTGCCTGATACAAAGTCATCAGTGAGCTTTCCTGATGAGGACAGTTTCCTCTTCTGCTCTATCTCTCTTTCAAATGTAAGCAGTTTCCCATGAAGTTGGGTGAGAGATAGGCCTTCTAGATTTGCACTGGAGCGTAGGACAATGTATGTGTCCCATCTCTCAGGCAGTGATCTGAGGAATCTGTTGTTCATCTGGCTATTGGTGTATTCCTGTTTCACCATTTTCAACTCAGATATCAAGCAGGAAAAGCGCTCAAACTGTGAGTCAGTGTCTCACCCTTTCTATGAGAGAATGTCTCATATTGTTGGGCAAGGATTTCTCTATTGTTTGCTAAGACCTCATCAGTGCCACCGAATTGTTCCTTCAGGGCATTCCAGGGATCATGAGCAGTTTCATGATGCATAAGCCCTGAATAGATTTCATTAGGCAGTGCCATGGCCAGAATTCCATGGGCTTTAGATTCAATCTCAAATAGTTTCCTATCTTCATCAGAGTATTGTTCCTTCTTCTTCGGAACCATTTGATTGGTTTCCGGATTGTTCACCATAGGCTTATGTGGTCCATGTACCACAGATGTCCAACAACCTAAACTATTAACAGACAGGTGATAAGCATTCTTCGTTGCCATATGTTATACTCAGTCCTAACCAGCATCGGAGGCTTGGTTGAGGAACCGGTATTGTGAGGGTCATTAGAAGGAGTCGTTATCTCGGATTCAATCAAATTCGGTTAAGCTAAAACAGATTTAGAACAAAAACCAACAACCAATTGAACCAGAAGATCTCAAAATAAATGAACGAAAGCGGCAGAAATTCAATAATCTATAACCAGTTCTTGCAAATATGCTAATTCAATCAAACACAGATATCAATTAGCAGTTTCAATGATCAATTGTTAGATCGATCAATGATTAACCTTGCTCTGATACCACTTGTTAGGATCAATGATCTAAGTTTGATTGATTGACGAGTATTGCAGCGGATTCAAACATGAATTAGTCAATTCACAAGAACAAAATGATATTCAATGAAGAAAAAGACGGTTATAGAGAGAGAGAATATCTGCAAATATATTTCATTCAATATTCGCTTTCGTGGTAACAGAATGTCACAATTATGATTAGGTCGACACCTCTTATATAAGAGATGTGACGTCTGCTGATGTCACTTGATAGTGACATCTAACAGATTTATTACAACTGAAACACAACTACTGAAGATGTCAAAACAACTGACATCTTCTTACAAAAAGTTCTAAGTGTTATCCGTGTTATAACTACTGAAAAATATAAAACTACTGAAACTACAACGACTGAAGAACAAGCTCTTCAGTCGTTTTACAAACTATTGAAACAAGAAATATAAAACTACTGATATCACAACTACTGAAGAAGTACTCTTCAGCAGTTGTGACAAACTACTGACGCTTCAGTACTTGATCTTCAGACTTTGACCTTCAGATGTTTCATCAGCTGATGACTTCAGTAGATATCATCAGCTGATGTCTTCAGTCTTTGTCTTCAGACTTTGTACCTCAGTTGTTGATCTTCAGCACTTGTAAACTCTTCAGCTGTTGTACTTCAGTACTTTGGTCTTTCAGCTTCAGCACTTGTGTTCTTCAGCTGTTCAGCTTCAGTACTTGTGTTCTTCAGCTGTTCAGCTTCAGTACTTGTGTTCTTCAGCTGTTGTACTTCAGCACTTTAGTTCTTCAGCTGTTGAAGTCTTCAGCACTTGATCTTCAGCTGTTGAAGTCTTCAGCACTTGTCAAACTGCTGATGAAGCTTTCAGCAGTTGTTGTGATACCATGTGGGACTTAGAGGTTTTCTGATCTTGGCTCATTGGTTCTTTTGGTCCAACAGAGATTGTACATAAAAGAGGTCGTGACAAGACACGGAGTGCCGGTGTCAATCATATCCGACCGTGAAGGCCGATTCACTTCACGATTTTGGCAAACACTACAGAAAGCGATGGGCACACTCGATTAGACATGAGTACCGCCTATCACCCTCAAACAGATGGCCAAAGTGAATGAACCATACAAACGTTGGAAGACATGCTAGAGCATGTGTAATCGACTTTGGGGTACTTGGGATACTCATTTGCCATTGATTGAGTTCTCTTACAATAACAACTACCACACCAGCATTGGGTGTGCTCCATTCAAAGCGTTGTACGGAAGGAAGTGTAGATCACCCGTTTGTTGGGCCGAGATTGGTGAAAGTCAGTTAACAGGCCCAGAGATCATCCAGGAAACAACCAACAAGATCTTCCAAATCAAAGACTGGCTGAAAGCCGCTAGAGACCGCCAAAAGAGCTACGCCGACAATCGTCGAAAGCCTCTAGAATTCAACGTTGGGGACCGAGTGTTACTCAAAGTCTCTCCTTGGAAAGGAGTTGTTCTGTTTGGAAAGAAAGGGAAGTTAGCCCCAAGATACGTTGGACCATTCGAGATTACAGAAAGAATTGGTCTAGTGGCTTACCGATTAAGGTTACCACAAGAACTCAACGGTGTGCATGACACTTTCCATGTGTCGAACCTCAAGAAGTGTTTAGCTGACGAATCACTTAACATACCCATTGACGATATCAAAATCGACGAAAAGCTTTATTTTATTGAGGAACCCATTGAGGTCATGGATTGTAAGGTCAAACAGTTGAAGCGCAGCAGAATACCAATTGTTCGCGTAAGGTGGAATTCAAAACGAGGGCCAGAGTTTACATGGGAACGGGAAGATCAAATGAAACTCAAATACCCACACCTATTCGTGGATGACACTCTTGGACCTAACTCCAGTTGAATTTCGGGACGAAATTCTCTCAACTGGGGGATACCGTGACATCCGTCACCTTAAGGTCCATCGAACGACATAAATAAGCATAGATTATTTTAATTATTCTTCCTTTTCTTCATGAACTCCTGCTTTAAGGAATCATGTCTGCTTTATTTTCCCTTGTGCCTGTGCTTCCTCCGAGAACATGTGCTAAGCATAAACCTTTTATAAATTTCATCACCATTACCACCAAATATATCATTTTAATTTCAACCATTGTCATTAATAAAACCATGTTAGACTATCAAATACCATTAAACACGCTTTTAACCTTAATTTAACGAACATTTTAAGATCTTAATCAACCGAAACAAATTTTGGGGAACTCGAGGGTAAAGTGCAGGGACTAAACTCGCCATTTTACAAACTTGGGCTGGTATATAAGCCCATACTCCAGCCCTTAATCTCATTTCATCTTCATCTTCTTCATCCTCTTCACCTTCTTCTTCACATCTTCTTCATTCTAAGCACCAAATCCAACCCGCGTGGTCTTGTTCTTGTCGTCTAGACTCCATCTACAACCTAGTCTACTCTATTCTACCAGGTAGACGCCTTGGTTGCCCCTTTTCTTGCTTATTCACGGCTGTCCAAACTAGGGTTTCGGGTGTTCGGGTTTAACCCGAACACATGAGGTCTTGTGGGTGCGTGTGAGGTCTTTCTGCTTGTGTTTCATGTTTGTGTATGTTTGTAGAGTGTTTCTGGAAGTGCTTGTTGTGTAAAACCCGTGCTCGGAGCAGCCGAAGGCTGCTCTGCAATTCTGCAGTCGCGAACCTGCAGTTCAGGCGACTGGGTCTGTCATGCGACTGAGCCGTGTGACTGGGTGAGTCGTGCGACTGAGTCATGCGATTGTGTCTTTCGGGCGACTGAATCGTGCGACTAGGGATGTCATGCGACTGAGTTGTGCGATCGGATGAATGTGTGTGCGACTGAGTCAATGCGAATGAGTGTGTGTGCGATTGAGTCAGGTGACCGACTGAATGTATACGATTGTGCGTGTTTCGCAAGACTGGAGTCCAATCGCACGAATGAAGGTTCAATCGCACGAAAGTAGCTAATTCGCACAATTGAGGGTTGATTCGTGCGCATGGAGGTTGGATCGTGCGAAGTGTGTTGTGTGGTACGACTGAATTCCAGTCATGCGAATGAAGACTCAATCGTACAATTGAAGCTGATTCGTACGATTAAAGGTTGATTCGTACGGATGGAGCGTTGGGTCGAGCGTCTGGTCCTGTTGTGTGACTGATGATGTTGAGTGTGAATTTCCCCTTGAACGTCTGATGATGATAAGGTAACATCAGTAAAAGTGTCATTGCTTGACCATAAAGATTAAAGTCAAAGCTATCAACATGCACATACTCTTTCAATTGAAAACAACCTAACATTTTACAATTATCGACAATCCAATTGGAACTCCAAATACCTAACAAGTACTATCTTTCATAACCACGAGATCATTTCACGGATGTCATAAGCAATGACGACTACTCGTAGTACTTGGATCTACATAAGATCTGATACGTGTGTCCGCTTGTGTGTGTGTGCTACCCACGACCGAACCGATACAACCCGAACCGACCAAACATTACTATACGCTTTATACACGTCATTAATGCTTAACAATAACTGTCAATAGGTGTTTGACTGTTCTCTGCATACAACTGTTGGGAATCTCGATCATTCATACCTACCACTAAACTAGTGAGTTTCGTGGCCCCTTTTATGCTTATACTACCTTACAAACATTTACAAACATGGGGGAAAAGTGTGCTCGCTCGTTTTCTATGCTGTACAATATACATACAATTTACATACTTGGAATCAACGTGCTACTGTTTTGTGGGTACTTATCTGATACATGCTTGAGTCTGCTTTGTGGTTCTTTCTTACAACCATTTAATTCCAGTGTGGAACCGACGGATAGGTATTGGTATACTACTGGGTTGACACCCCCACCCTTGTGTTGGTATACTAGTTAGTACCAAAAAAAGCCAGGAACGGGCCTTGGGTGAATATATTCCGACAAGATTCTTTGTGTACGTCATTAGGTTTGGTTGTAAAGCTCTTGTCATGTGATTTTGCTTACTTATAACTGTATGCACGGTATTCTGCAACAACTTTATACAGCATCAATTACTTATTTACTTTAAACCTGCGAACTCACCAACAATTTTGTTGACCATTTTGAGCATATCTTTTCAGGTGATCATGCTAGCTGAGGTTCTAGGTGTGCTGCCTTAGTGGAGACCCTAAGATGCATTTTCGTGCTAAACTTGTCTTTTTGAAAACAATTGTTGTAACTGTTTCAAACAACATTACACTTTGTAACTTGTTCCCGGGTTGTGGGAATTATATACAATGTTATCATCTATGTATTATGATTTATGTATCATGTTTATGCTTATGGCTATGTTGTCGTGAATACTGACTAAACACGACACAAGTTCCCTTGTTGTCAGGTGTTGTCATGACACGCTTGTCATCATTATTATTATTGCATCTCTATCGCTTGCCATGTGTTATGACGATTCCCGTCTCGTTACGCCCCTGTGTTTCCGCTCTTAGCGGGGGTGTGATTGATGGTCCTTTCTGACTGACCATCAGTTTGGGGATGATAAGCCGCACTGATATGTAATCTCGTTCCCATGGCATCGTGGAATTTCTTCCGGAATTTAGATGTAAACCGAGTGTCACGATCAGACACAATGGACTCCGGCACACTATGGCGAATTACAATCTCCTAGATGAACAGGGCAGCCAACCTCTCGATGAATATGTCTCGCGATCGGTAGGAAGTGAGCACTCTTCGTCAGATGGTCCACAACCACCCATACGACATCATACCCTTTCGGAGTACGTGGCAGCTTCGTAATGAAATCCATGGTGATGTGCTCCCACTTCCATTCCGGTATATCCAAAGGTTGGATCTTCCCATATGGCTTGTGATGCTCAGCCTTAACCTGTAAGCAAGTAAGGCACTTACTCACGTACTCCACCACATCGCGCTTCATACCCGGCCACCAATAATCTTTCTTCATATCTTGATACATTTTTGTGGGACCTGGATGAATGGAGTATCGAGTCTTGTGAGCTTCATCCATGATCTTCACCTGTAGATCCCCAAATTGAGGAATCCACACACGTCCAAATCGGGTTTTAACACCAAGTGTGTTTTCACCCAATTCCCTAACCAGACCTCTCATCCTTTCAGAGTTAAGATGATCTTCTTTCAGTGCCTTATCTTGAAACTATTTGACTTGCTTCATTACATCAGAGGTCATGATCAGTTGGTATGGTTTCACCTGAATCGGCTCGGGCCTCTTTTTTCGGCTAAGGGCACCAGCCACCACATTGGCCTTGCCCGGATGGTAATGGATCTCACAATCATCATCCTTTATAAGTTGCAACCACTGTCTCTGCCTCATGTTCAGATTCTTCTGCTCGAAGAAGTACTTCAAGCTCTTGTGGTCAGTGAAAAAGATGCACTTCATCCCGTACAGATAGTGCCTCCAAATCTTTAATGCAAAGACCACGGCTGCCAGCTCCGAGTCATGAGTAGGTTATTGACCTCATGAACCTTTAACTATCAGGATGCGTAGGCTATAACCTTCTCTCTCTGCATTAGTACACACCCCAACCCCGAGTGGGAAGCATCAAAATAGACCACCAGATCTTCGCTCCCATTGGTAATGACAGAACAGGAGTTTGAGTCAACCTCGCCTTCAATTCTTCAAACGCCTTCTCTTGAGCTTGACCCCATACGAACTTCACATCTTTTCGGGTCAACTTGGTTAGTGGAGAAGCAATCTTGGAAAAGTCTTGAATGAATCTCCTGTAGTAACCCGCCAAACTGCGAATCTCGGATGGCGTCTTTGGAGATTTCCATTGCATCACTGCCTCCACCTTAGCCGGGTCCACCATGATCCCATCAGGATTTATCACATGACCCAAGAACTGAACTTCTCGTAACCAAAATGCACACTTGGAGAATTTGGCATATAGTTTCTCTGTTCTCAATGTCTCCAAAACCTCTCGAATGTTACCGGCATGCTCAATCTCGCTCTTCGAATAAATCAGGATATCATCAATGAACACAATCACTGATTTATCCAGCGTCAGCCGACACACCCGATTCATCAGATCCATAAAAGCAGCTGGCGCGTTGGTCAAACCAAAAGACATGACAAGAAACTCGTGCAGGATCGTTGTTTGTCACTTAAACACAAATGTTTTCTCTCAAACTCACCTAGAATCACACTCGGGTAAGAATCAAGAAGAGTTGATCACAATATGAAAAGTAACTAAGAACACAGAAAGATAATTTCAAGATACTTTTATATATTGATTTCCAACTCAAAATACAAAGACTCTTACAAGCAGATTTTTTCTATCTTTTTTATGAATTACAAGGAGAACCTATATATAATACTATCTACAGCAGGATATACTTTGATACCAGCTGGGATCCTATAGCTAAAGTCTATACTACAAGACTAAAGATTAAGGTATCTCGGATAAAGTCTTATCTGAGATTAGGTAGTCTGGACATGTCCCTGACTTACCTTTTGTCACCAACTAAAGATGGTAACTGTAATATAATGAAAAGGTAAACAATGGAATAAAATATAGTCAACAACATGGTTCTTTAGGAAGAAGCCATGCTGTATCAGAAGTCTGCAGCGGAGTGTCAGAGACCATACTTGTGTTCACTGGTTATAGCAGTGTCTTCCGAAGGTTAAATGGCTTCGGAAGAGTAAGTACTTCCGAAGCCACTTTATACTTCGAAAGAGGCTGCTTCTTCCAAGGCTTGGAGACTTCTTCATTTCATCATACTTCGAAAGTGGTCTTTACTTTATTCTTCTAAGTCTTGAACTTCGGAAGTATGTATTTGTCTTCGGAAGTAGAGTTCTGTCTTCGGAAGTTGGACTTTCCCTTTGTCTTTGGAAGAACTCTACAACCTTCGGAAGTTCCATGAAGAGCTTCGGAAGCCTTTGCATGCAGCATCAAAATAACTTAAGTGATATAGTTTTGGTTACATTATTCTTCTTCTTGATCTAACAAACTCCCCCTAGGCTGATGCTACCAAAACTTCACTTACCTCGACTTCTCAAAACTTTCAGCACCAAGGAGAGCAAATATTTGTCTGTCTCCTTGTTCTTCCCTGATGTGATGCTGAGAAGTTTGTACAGCTCCTTAGTAGACAGGAAATCTAGTCTGTCACCTTGGATAACATGTACCCTTTGTTGTTGCCCTCTGAAAAGAGAGTTGATAGAACTGTAATCATATTCCCATCGAACTATAGGTTCCAATTCAGGACCTTCCACCATCTGTAGAAAGGCAGGACCTTTGGTGGGAGATCTTTCCTTGTCTTCCTGTCTTTTCAACTTCAACTCTTCTTCAATCTTTGCTTTTGCAGTTAACTTAGCCAAATGAAGACTGCTGAGATGATTTCTGACGAGTGCAGCAGTTTCAGAGTTGGAGGGGTTGGAGAATGGTTTCTCTGCTAGCTCAGCAATGTCAAATCTGCTGGAGTGTAATAGAGAGGTTGCATTGAGTCTGTTGACTTCACCATTCTCTCTTTCCACAACAAAGTTGTGAGAAGGTCCATCGAACCTCCACTGGATTATCTTCCTTCTAGGCACAAGAGGCTGACTAGGAATCTTGTCCTCTTTTCTTGTATCCAGCAGAGTCACCAGTTTCCTTCCGAGCTTCTTTTCTTCCTCATTTAAAGAGTCTGAATTGAGGCCCAAAAGTCTTACAGCCTGGTCTAAAGTTCCTCTAGGCAAATCAAGGACTCTGTCTCTTGTGAGGGAACTTGAAGATCTGTCTACATAGGTAATGTTGATAGAGTCTTCTACACAGGAAACTTCACTCAAAGTGGTGCAGTTAGTGAGCTTCATCTTGATTGCCTTAACTCATCAAGGGAGAGATGTTGAGAAGGCTGAAGGATGGTTTGGATTGTAATTGGGTAGGTTTAGGTTCAGAGGTTCTGGCTAGTGTTTTGGGTTGGATGATAGGAAGTTTAGGAGGTTGAGGTGAGGGAGTAGTAGAGGTAGTGATGTGGGTTCAGGGGTGAAGGGTTCAGGTTTAATAGTGAATGGTGAGGGAGGGTTCAAGTTGTGGTTGGGTAGAAGCAGTGAAGGTCATCCCTTTTACCCTTCTGTACATCTCTTTCCTTTTCCCCACCGGATGTCAGCCTTAATTTCACTGACAATCCGTTGGAGTGTCCTATCCAACATAGGACCCACCTGCCTACCTAGAAGCCATGAGCCCGGAGATAGTCCTTCATCTAGGCTTTCTCAGTAAGCTTCTTCGAGGCAGTGACCCTAGCCTCTTCTTCTTTCTTCTTCTCCTCTCTTTCCTTTTCTTTAGCAGCCTTTTTCCTTTCTTTCTCTCCATTTGATCCTGCTCTTTGTTGAAGAGCCAGAGGATCGTGTGATCGTTGTGTGGAGAGAGTTCTTGAAGATCAAAACTCTGGAGAGTAGGAATTTTTCCTGTCTCTCCTCAGCTACAATTCATCCTCCTTCTTTCTTTTCCTTTTCCTCTAAGGCCAACCTGGCTTCTTCTTTAAGGTCAACCCGTTGCCTTCTCCAGATCCACCAACTCCTCTAATGGTAGCAGGAGTGTTTCTTCATTGGCGCTCCCATTTCATGAGCTGGTCAATGATCTGCTCTCTTCTTGTTGATGACAACCTCCTGATTGGAAGCAACTGCTTTTGTGCTAGCACCTAGACTTCTCAGTCTGAAGTCTTCCTTCTTCTTAAGTTTTCAATCTTCTCCCTCCTGAATCTTCTCCAACAGTCATCTTCCTTCTACCTTGTTAGGATCATGATCTACGTTTGATTGATTAGAGAGTATAGCAGCGGAATTCTAACAATGAATTAGCCAATTCACAACGAAAAGATATTCAATGAAGAACAAAACGGTTATAGATAGAGAGAATTCTGCAGATATATTTCATTCAATATTCGCTTTCGTGGTAACGGAATGTCACACTTACAATTAGGTCGACACCTCTTATATAAGAGATGTGACGTCTGCTGATGTCACTTGATAGTGACATCTAACAGAATTATTCCAACTGAAACACAACTACTGAAGATGTCAAAACAGCTGACATCTTCTTACAAAAATACTAAGTGTTATCAGTTACTACAACTACTGAAAAACATAAAACTACTGACACTACAACGACTGAAGAACAAGCTCTTCAGTCGTTTTACAAAACTACTGAAAGTAAAAACATAAAACTACTGATATCACAACTACTGAAGAAGTACTCTTCAGCTGTTGTGACAAACTACTGAAACTTCAGTACTTGGTCTTCAGACTTGAACTTCAGACGTTTCATCAGCTGATGACTTCAGTAGATGTCATCAGCTGATGTCTTCAGTCTTTGTCTTCAGACTTTGTACACCAGTTGTTGATCTTCAGCACTTGTAGACTCTTCAGCTGTTGTACTTCAGTACTTTGGTCTTCAGCTTCAGCACTTGTGTTCTTCAGCTTGAGCTTCAGCACTTGTGTTCTTCAGCTGTTGAGCTTCAGCACTTGTGTTCTTCAGCTGTTGACTTCAGCACTTTAGTCTTCAGCTGTTGAAGTCTTCAGCACTTGTCGAACTGCTGATGAAGCCTTCAGCAGTTTTGTGATATCATGTGGGACTTAGAGGTTTTCTGATCTTGGCTCATTGGTTCTTTTGGTCCAACAAACTCCCCCTGAACCAATGCAGCCAAAACCTCTAATTGATTTATTTTCCCACTTATTGTTGGCAGAATGGTTGGTCTTTTTCCTTCTTGATCAGTTGAGAAGATGACCCATATAAGCACTGGCCTGGGAAGAAATCTCAGAGATCTGTTTGGCAAGGTATGAATGGGAACTCTGTTTTGGGGAACTGGACACAGAGTTGTTACCCCATTCATGAGATCTACTTCCCCATTATGAGTCTGTACGACTCTCGAACATAGGCCTCAAGGAGAACAACCTGTTCCTCCTTGGAGAGTTCTTCTACTCCTCCTTCAAAAAGAACTCTGGACCATAGTACTCAGATAAGTACTTTACAGTCCTGCCATTCTTCAACTCCACAGTAGTTACCTCCCTATAGACAAATTCATCAGGATGAGTGCCTCAAGGAGTAACTGGAGCTCATTCTTCTTAATGTCTTCAAGCTTCTTATATAATAACCCCTTTTGATCATCTTGTTTTCCAGTAAGGCTTGAGGGGTCATTTTTGATTGATGAGCCTTCTTGAATTCATCGATTATTTCCCATGGTGAGACTACAATGGCCAACATGATTGTAGAGTCTATTGTTTTTCTAACCTGGCCATTGTATCTTGTGGAATGGATCTTTTGTGGATTCTAGAACTCACCTTGGGGTCTGGCCATACTCTCACTCTCTCCTTCTGATACTGAAATGTGTGTCTGAGAGTGTACAGCCTCTGAGCATGCCCTTTCATGGCTTGTATAGATGATGACTGAGGAAATTCCTTGTCAACCATCTTCAGTAGTTGCTCATCGTGCTGCTTCTGCTGTTCTTCATCTTCTATTTTGACTCTAACCGTTTCCCTTTGAGAGTCAGGTGTGATCATGAGTTGACTCCTGGGTTCTGGTAGCTTTAGAACAGCAGAGAGTGGCAGACTATCATCTTCATCCTCTTCTTCTTCATCTTCTTCTATCCTCAGCACCCTTCTCCTCCTTCTAGGTGCATCACTGTGATGGTTGGGTTGGTTTTGTGGTAAAGGAATTGGTTTTGAAGGTTGAGGATGTTTGGATTTGGGTTTTGAGATTGGTTTGGAGATTTGAGGGGTAGGCTGTTTTTGAGTGGGTGATTGGGAAGGTTGTTCAAGCATTTTGGTTGTGAGTTTGGCTTTTGTAAGTCTTGCCATTTCAAACCTTTTTCCAGCCCCAGCCTCATCAAGTGCTTCAATGATTATCCCCTTATGAAATTGCTCAGACAAACAGATTCTGGTGGCTATAGCCAGAATGCTGTCTCTGGTCCATGAACGAATCTCCATCAGTGATCTTCCTAAGTATTTGGCTATGAATCGAATCATGATCTCCAATCTCTCTTTCTCCAGCACATCATATCCAGCCCATCTGTTTGAATTTCCTCTACTTCCAACCTCCTGATCTCACTGTCTAGTGTGGCTGTATCAAAGCCTTGCTTGAAGAGTTGCTCAATGATTTTGTCCATGGATCGGCTGTGTGTATCATCTGCATCTTTTACCAGCTCTTCCAAGGATTTTTTTCAGCATTCGTTTGATCACCAGCACTTTTCTTTCTTTTGTAAGTGATCAGTTGTTGTTCCTTTCCTTTTCCAACTCCTGGTTTTCTCTTGTGCCTTCTCATCCTCAGTTCTTTTTCTTTTCTTTTCTTTCACTGCAGTACTCTCCCCCTTTTTGGATGCATTGGTGGCAGGGGTTTGTACCGCAGAAAGTTTCTTTTGCACAGCATCATCAATGAGTGGTTGTAGACTTGAGGAGATCCTCTCATCAATGGCTTTATAAACAATGTCATTGATGATGGGAGTGATGAGAGGTAGGGATTGTTGGAATACAGCAACCATCTGCTCTGGGGGTTCTGTCCCGGAGAGATAGTGCCAAAAGCAGAAGCTGGAGGCTCAGTGAAGTGAGAGGGTAAAGTGTTTGGGGGACCTTCAAATGAAGGTGCCATCTGTGGGTTGGGGGGCAGATGGACTTACATCCTGAGACTTCTTGGCAAGCAGTTCTTGTAGTCTGCTTACCTCAGCCTCCAGGATGGTGTTGTGGGCTAGAACGTCATAGAAAAAGCCCAGGTCATCATCAGCAGATGCTGAATCACCTGACCTCCTGCTTGTAGCAGGATGTACATGCACTGGGTGTAGACCAGTTTTAGCATGTGCCCCTTTTTCTTGGAACTGGAGACTTCCAGCCTCAGGACTATGTCCTTCATCAGCTGTTGCCTCTAGTGAGGTCTTAGCAATGTTACCAGCCTCATTCTGATCATGTGCTGATGCAGAAGAGGTGGCAGCCTCACTAGATGTTCTAATCTCCCTATCCACACTAGGAGATAGAACTTGTAACCCCCGTGTTGTGGGTTGTTGGGTAGGAGGAGAGCATGCAACTGAGTCAGCACGTTTGCAATATTATGGTTGGACTTTGGGGGCGGTTGCATGGGGAGATGGGGTAGAAGCAGTGTGCACCTGGGGAGGATGGTGCTCTTCAATGGCAATCTCCTCAAGTGAGGAAGATCCCAGATGTGTGGGTACCCCTTGTGTGGTGGCTGCAGGCTCCTTTTGAGAGGAATCCTGAGCGGCTATGGCTGGTAGAGTCTCTGATACTGCTGGGGGGTTAAGCCAGCAAGTATATCCTGCGTTGGTGGTACAGGAGCATCTTCAGGGGACTCATCTCCCTGAATAGCTGTTTTGGGTTGTTTTGGTTTTGGTTTAGTGGGACTTTGGTTCTGGTGGAGGAAGCTGTGGGTTCCCTGTGCTTGGGCTTTAGCATTCGGGCAGCTTCTTTGAGTGTAAGGTCTGAGTTGTGCCTGGAGTATACCTCAGCCAAAACAGCTGGTGCAGGGACTCCAAGGCCAACAAGGCCACCATCAGATTTTAATTCATCTAAAATAATGGCCATCAGAAACCTGGGATATAATGGCCATCGGTTTGCCACAGGTTTCTGAGCCAAGTTCTTTATTTCTAGAAACACGATTTCAGAAAAATTTAGCGGTTGGTGTTCTAGAATAGAATACAATACCTGTTGCCATTGGGATGACATTTGATCCCAAGAAGATGTCTTGGAGGCTAAGCAGACATTTACCATGTGAAAAATAACTTTCTCAGCGTCATGGAAATGTTTCTTTAGAATGGTTGTAGCCCGAAGATCACCTTCATACCCATGATTGATAAGACATATCTGTTATGCCCTTTGGGTATTCAGTCACAGCGGTGGAGTCGTGTAAGTGTAATGCCTGACGAATGATGTCGGCTGTAACGACCACTGGTTTCTGGTTGACAAGGGACCGAACAGAGATCTGACCGGTAGACTCATCAGTATGAACAAAAGCATTTGACCAGAATTGACTGAGGGATTCAGGGTAGATGGTTGGATTCAAGAGAAAGGCTGTGCGATATGGGGATCCACCATTAAGTCAATGGCATTATCATATTTGTTCCAGAAAGCCGACTTGGTAAGGTAAGCAACGCAGTTATGTCGTGGTTTCAGACTCATGGTCGCCATGTTTGAGAGAGAGAAGTTCAGAAAATAACGGCTAATGAAACATTAGAGAAGAGGACAGGTATTTATAGGGTAGGGTGAGAAAATGACTGAAGGGTTGGTGTTAGTCATCAGTAGTTTTAAACCGACTGTTGACATGGTATTACCCTTTCAGACGTTGAAACAGCTGAAGTCGTGGTTTTAGGCATCAGCAGTTAGAAAACTAAAGACCATGGTTTTGACTTCAGATGATGAAACAACTGAGGACTTGGTGTTTGTCATCAGTAGTTGTGAACTACTGAAGACAGTGGTTTTGTCATCAGTTGTTGTAAACAGCTGAAGACTTGGTGTTAGTCATCAGTAGTTATAAAAACTACTGAAGACATGGTTTTGCTTCAGTTGTTTAGAATGAAACAGCAGTTGTAGAAACAACTGAAGAGAAAGTTCTCTTCAGTAGTTTTCGTCAATTCATAGCCTTTCAGCTGTTTCATACTGTCCTCAACACTTACTCATCAGACTTTGCATCTGCTTTTCAGGTGTTTCATAGGACGTCAGTACTTATCTGTTTGTACTGATTTCAGTAGTTGTAACTACATCAGTAGTTGTAACTACATCAGTAGTTTAGAACAGATAAAGTACTTCAGTACTTGTGAGGCATTTAGCCGTCAGTAGTTATAAAAACTACTGAAGGTGAAAGGACTCATCAGTACTTATATGTGACATGGTTACCAATGATCACCAGTACTTTTACTGAAATCATCAGTAGTTGTCACTTATTCTAGCTGCAGCATACCAAGCCTTAACACAAGGTTTTGGAAAGTAGAACTATCCAAAGGCTTAGTAAAAATATCTGCAAGCTCATCAGCACTAGGCACAAACTTAGGATCAATCAGACCTTTTTCAAAACAATCCCGAATAAAGTGATGTCTGATCTCTATATGTTTGGTCCTAGAGTGCTGGACTGGATTTTTGACAATACACAGAGCTGAAGCACTATCCATTAATAATGGAGTCTTAGTCTCTGTAATGCCATAATCCAGAAGTTGGTTCTGAAGCCAGAGTACCTGAGAAGTGCAACTTGCAGCAGCAATGTACTCGGCTTCAGCAGTTGATGTAGCAACAGATGTTTGTTTCTTACTCTGCCAAGAAATCAAACAGTTGCCTAGGAATTGACAACCACCAGAAGTTGACTTTCTAGTTAACTTGCACCCTGCATAGTCACTATCTGAAAAAGCAACTAATTTGCAAGAGTGTCCAGTGGAATACCATAAACCCAGAGATTGTGTACCTTGCAAATATCTAAAGATTCTCTTGACTGCAATCAAATGAGACTCTTCAGGAGCAGCCTGAAATCTAGCACAAACACATGTAGCAAACATAATATCTGGTCTAGAAGCTGTTAAATATCAAGGACCCAATCATACATCTGTAAAGTGTTTCATCAACAGCTTTACCTTTCTGATCAGCATCCAGTTGTGTGTGTTGCACATGGGAGTAGAACAGGGCTTACAGTTTTGTAAATCAAACTTATTCAAAAGATCTTTTGTATATTTTGACTGATGAATAAAGGTTCCATCAGCCTTTTGTTTAATTTGCAAGCCTAGAAAGAACTGTAATTCTCCCATTGCACTCATTTCAAACCTCTTTTTCATTAATGTTGTAAAATCATCACACAACTGGGGATCAGAGGATGCAAAAATGATATCATCAACATAAATCTGAACAAGTAGCTTATGCTGATCCACCTTCTTAATAAACAAAGTTTTATCAATGGAGCCTCTAGTGAAATTATTCTTAAGAAGAAAAGTGAAAGTGTCTCATACCAGGCTCTAGGAGCTTGTTTCAACCCATAAAGAGCCTTATCAAGTTTATACACCCATTCAGGATGTTTATTATCCTCAAAACCTGGTGGTTGACACACATAAACTTCTTCCTTTATTTTACCATATAAAATGCACTTTTGACATCCATTTGAAAAACTTTAAGATTGTGGAATGCAGCATAGGCTAAAAACAATCTGATTGCCTCTAGTCTGGCTACAGGGGCAAAGGTTTCATCATAGTCAATACCTTCTTCTTGTGAAAACCCCTGTACAACCAGTCTAGCCTTGTTCTTAACAATAAGCCCATTTTCATCAGTTTTATTCCTAAACACCCATTTAGTGCCTATTGCACACTTACCTGGGGGAAGAGGAACCAGTTCCCACACTTGCTGTTTCTTGAACTGAAGTAGCTCAAGCTGCATGGCTTCAACCCATCCATTGTCTCTCAAAGCAACATGGTAGTTCTTTGGCTCTAGCTGACTGATGAAGAGAGCATAGAAGCAGAAGTTAGACAATTGACTTCTTGTTGAAACACCAGCATTGATATCACCAATAATCTGAGACATTGGGTGATTCTTCAGTTCTTGATAAACAATGAGATCTGTGCAAGTGTTTGTAGGACCTTCAGCAGCAGCAGATGTTGATGCAGACTCTTGAAACCAAGAATTAGATGGTAACTCAAAAGATGTAGAGGAATCAGAGATCTCATCAGCATTTGTTGTGGATGGAACTGCTGAAGCTACAGGAACATCAAATTTAGCAGACACAGGCAGTTGGTCACTAAACTTGAATAGGTGAGTATTGATATTATCATCATCATCATCAATACCACCAGGTGGAAGACATGCTGCAGAAGATGATTTATCCACATGATCTGCAACAGCTGGAGGTTGATAAGGAACATATTGCAGTATGTCCAAATCAAACAACTCCACAGGTTTTGTGGAATCTTGTCCATAGGAGATTCATTAAACTTCACATGCAAAGTCTCTTCAACTATCTTTGTTCTGCAGTTGAAGACTCTGTATGCCTTGCAAGTAGATGAATAACCAACAAAATACCCTGCATCCACCTTAGGATCAAATTTTGGAGTTGATCCTTTGTGTTGAGAATAAAACAGGGACACCCAAATGCTTTGAAAAATGAAATTAGAGGAGCCAAGTGATGGAGAACTTCATATGGAGTCTTCATCAACCTCTGATTTACTAAGACTCTATTCTGCACATAGCAAGCTGTGTTAACAGCTTCAGCCCAAAAGGTCAGTGGCAAACCAGAGTCAGCCAGCATGGACCTTGCAGCTTCAATTAGGGTCCTGTTCTTTCTCTCCACTACTCCATTTTGTTCTGGAGTCCTTGGTATGCTAAACTGCCTTTTGATTCCCTTTGAAAGATAGAAGTCATCAAGTGTATGGTTTCTGAATTCAGTTCCATTGTCACTCCTAATACACTTGACTGGAAGGGAATACTGCTTCTCAACATACAACACAAAGTGAATAATCTTCTGAGCAACCTCATCCTTTGAATGTAGAAAGAAAGTCCATACAAATCTGGAGTAATCATCCACAATTACCAGACAGTATTTCTTCTTTGCCATGCTCATTACTCTCACAGGACCAAATAGATCCATATGCAGTAATTGCAAGCAGGCAGTGGACTTAGGCTCTTCAATAGGAGGGAATGAGACTTTGTGCTGTTTTCCTTTTAAACAAGCAGTGCAGGTTTCATCACAGTGGAACTCCTTTATTGGTAAGCCTCTAACTAAACTATTGTGGATTAGCTGATTCATGTTTTTGAAATTAACATGACCCAGCCTTCTGTGCCACAGTTTAGATTCTTGAGAAGAGGCTTTGGAAAATAGGCAAGGATTGCCTCTGAGATCTATTTTCTTGGAAAGATCTAAGGCATACACTCTTCCTGTCCTGTTGGCTCTCAGGAGAGTGTGATCATCCAACACTTATCAATCAAATGCAGAACTTTGGATGACAGAATCCTACAGTTCTGACTGGTGAAAAGAGCAACATGGCCTTTATCACACATTTGACTGACACTCAAGAGATTGTACTTGAGATTTTCCACATGATTAACATCATCAAACTTTATTTCTCCATTGGAGACAAAGCCGTTGCCAATGATGTAACCCCTAGCATCATTGCCAAAAGAAACACCCCTTCTTTCCTTGAGAGTAGTCATGAAGAAGAGAGCTGTTCCCAGTCATGTGCATAGATCCCCCACTGTCTACATACCAGATGCTACTTTGGCATGTTGAAGAACCCTGCAATAATAAACAATCAGTTAGTTTTGGAGACCCAAACCTTTTTGGTTTTGGGCCTGGTCTCATCAACAGATGGTAAACTAACAGGTTTATTGGAAACAACAGCCTGAGAGGAAGAAGATGGTGAAGAAGAGGAATCCTTTGGCTTGGACCTCCTTTTCTGTGGTTTCAACATAGGAGCATCTAATTGGTTAACTCTTCCCAATAGATGTTGAACCATCATAACCAGCTGTGTCTGATTTTGTGATAAAGCTTTCAGCTCATCAGACACATTGCCAGTGGAGTTTGATAAGTTCCTATGTTGCACCTTCTTCTTCTGAGCAATCTCAGCTGTTACCTGTTTAACCCCTTCCTTTTTGGATTTCTTTGTGGACTTAAGGGTTACAGGATTTGATGTTGCTGATACAAATGTGGTCTCAAACTCAGTTTTCATTTTAACCATTTTCTCTTTAATTTCCTCTTTATGTTTGAGTTTGGATCCTTTTTGTACCAGCAATCATCTGTAAGATGATTGAACAAACCACATACTTCACATGGTTTCTTCTTCATCTTATGTTGATCATCAACTAAAGAGGGATGAACAACTGAAGACTTGCTCTTCAGTGCTTTGGAAGCATTGTTTGCTTTCTTGACTTCCTCTTTAGTAGTCTTCAAACTCTTTCTACTGACAGTTTTCTTCTTTTCAGTACTGGCAGTAGTTGGAGTTTGAACTTCAGGTGTTAAATCTTGCTCTCTAGTCCTTTCAGGACTTTCAGAATTAACTCCTGAGTTGATCAACTCATTGATCATGTGAGTGTCAGCAGTGGAACCATCAACATCAGCTGATAGGTTCTGAGAGGGCTTAGTGCTGACTTCTACTTCTGATTGTGCTGATCAGAAAGTAGATCACATGATGAAATGGATTGGTTATTACTCTCACCATCAGATTCTACCTCTGCTCTGGGAGTAAAATCTGTAGGTGGAGCAGTGTGATTGTAACCAATGCCAAACTTCACATTGGAAGCAGATTGCTTACTAAGAAGCATTTCAAAACCTTTGCATGATTGTACCCATCGATCACACTCTACCTGGGTGACTGCAAGGGTTTCTTGAGATCTTTATACTTCTCTAGAAGTATCTCTTCCCTAGCCTTATCATCAGTTATTTGGCATTTAAGTTTGTAAATCTCATCATTCTTATCATTAAGCACAGACTCAAATTCAGCTTTGCTTTTGGAAATTATTTGTTCTAGCTCAATGTTCTTGTTGATTAAAGCTACATTTGCTTCTCTAATAGATGCAAATGCTGCTATGCATGTTTCAGAACATAATTTGGCTTTTGCCTCAGAGGATACCTGTGATACCTTTGGTGTAGAGGCATTAGTGGATGAAGTATCAGCAGAATCCAAAGCCATAAGAGCTAGATTTCCAAAGGGACTTTCACCACCATGTTGACCAGCACCTGAGAACAGTTGTTCATGACCAGACAAGTCATCTGGTAAACTGCTCCAGTCAACAACTCCTGGGGTGAAGAAGCTGTGTTGTTGAGGTTGAGTTTGTTGATGAGATTGGGAAGGTTGTGGTTCAGGCAATGCTTGTGGTTGTTGTGCAATTGGAGCTTGAACAGGATTTGGTTGAGGCATATAATAGCAGGGATAAGGATATGACATTTGACCCTGGGGAACAAGTATGCAGGAGACCTAGGATGTGAATGATGACCAGAACCAGCAGGATGTTGCCCTCTGTTTTGTGGACTAGTACTAGGAAAAGTCACAAAGGGTGCAGAAGAGTTAGATCCAGTTGATCTACACTCTCTTGCAAAGTGTCCCAGCCTTTGGCATTTGTGACACCTCAACTTACTCTTGTCAAAACCAACTTTGGTTTTGCCAGAGAGTCCAGGAAATTTCCTGCCAGTTCTCTTATAGAACTTCTGAGATCTGATATTAATCAATGCCATTTGGCTCAGAATATCCATCTCTTCTAGATCATCATCAGCTATTCCTTTCAATCATCCATGATGAAGCATAGATTGTCACTATTACTGCCAGAATGACTCTCAATACCAACAAATGCATGATCAGAACTATTTGAAGAGAAATCAATGCTCATCATAATTGCTTTCAGATGCAGCATATTCTGACTCATGACCAACCAAGGCAGTATTCCCTGGTACAAAGTCATCAGTGAGCTTTCCTGATGAGGACAGTTTCCTCTTCTGCTCTATCTCTCTTTCGAATGTAAGCAGTTTCCCATGAAGTTGGGTGAGAGATAGGCTATCCAGATTTGCACTGGAGCGTAGGACAATAGTGTATGTGTCCCATCTCTCAGGCAGTGATCTGAGGAACCTGTTATTCATCTGGCTATTGGTGTATTCCTGTTTCACCATTTTCAGCTCAGAGATCAAGCAAAAAACGCTCAAACTGTTGAGTCAGTGTCTCACCCTTTCTATGAGAGAATGTCTCATATTGTTGGGCAAGGATTTCTCTGTTGTTTGCTAAGACCTCATCTGTGCCACCGAATTGTTCCTTCAGGGCATTCCAGAGATCATGAGCAGTTTCATGATGCATAAGCCCTGAATAGATTTCATTAGGCAGTGCCATGGCCAGAATTCCATGGGCTTTAGCATCAATCTCAAACAGTTTCCGATCTTCATCAGAGTATTGTTCCTTCTTCTTCGGAACCATTTGATTGGTTTCCGGATTGTTCACCATAGGCTTATGTGGTCCATGTACCACAGATGTCCAACAACCTGAACTGTTAACAGACAGGTGATGAAGCATTCTTCGTTGCCATATGTTATACTCGGTCCTAACCAGCATCGGGGGCTTGGTTGAGGAACCGGTATTGTGAGGATCATTAGAAGGAGTAGTCATCTCAGATTCAATCAAATTCAATTAAGCTAAACAGATTTAGAACAAAACACAACAACCAATTGAACCAAGAGAGATCTCAAATAAATGAACGAAGCGTCAGAAATTCAATAATCTATAACCAGTTCTTGCGAATATGCTAATTCAATCAAACATAGATATCAATTAGCAGTTTCAATGATCAATTGTTAGATCGATCAATGATTAACCAGCTCTGATACCACTTGTTAGGATCAGTGATCTACGTTTGATTGATTAGAGAGTATAGCAGCGGAATTCTAACAATGAATTAGCCAATTCACAAGAACGAAAAGATATTCAATGAAGAACAAAACGGTTATAGATAGAGAGAATTCTGCAAATATATTTCATTCAATATTCGCTTTCGTGGTAACGGAATGTCACACTTACAATTAGGTCGACACCTCTTATATAAGAGATGTGACGTCTGCTGATGTCACTTGATAGTGACATCTAACAGAATTATTCCAACTGAAACACAACTACTGAAGATGTCAAAACAGCTGACATCTTCTTACAAAAATACTAAGTGTTATCAGTTACTACAACTACTGAAAAACATAAAACTACTGACACTACAACGACTGAAGAACAAGCTCTTCAGTCGTTTTACAAAACTACTGAAAGTAAAAACATAAAACTACTGATATCACAACTACTGAAGAAGTACTCTTCATGTTGTGACAAACTACAAACTTCAGTACTTGGTCTTCAGACTTGAACTTCAGACGTTTCATCAGCTGATGACTTCAGTAGATATCATCAGCTGATGTCTTCAGTCTTTGTCTTCAGACTTTGTACACCAGTTGTTGATCTTCAGCACTTGTAGACTCTTCAGCTGTTGTACTTCAGTACTTTGGTCTTCAGCTTCAGCACTTGTGTTCTTCCTGTTCAGCTTCAGCACTTGTGTTCTTCAGCTTTGAGCTTCAGTGTGTTCTTCAGTCTTCAGCTGTTGAGTCTTCAGCACTTTGTCTTCAGCTGTTGAAGTCTTCAGCACTTGTCGAACTGCTGATGAAGCCTTCAGCAGTTGTTGTGATATCATGTGGGACTTAGAGGTTTTCTGATCTTGGCTCATTGGTTCTTTTGGTCCAACAAACTCCCCCTTAACCAATGCAGCCAAAACCTCTAACTGATTTATTTTCCCACTTATTGTTGAAGAATGTTGGTCTTTTTCCTTCTGACAGTTGAAAGATGAACCCATAGAAGCCCTAGGCCTGGACAAATCTCAGAGATCTGTTTGGCAAGGTAATGATGGGAAACTCTGTTTTGGGGATCTTGACACAGAGTTTTACCCCATTCAGAATCTACTTCCCCATGTAGTCTGTACGCTCTTCGAACAAGGCCTCATGAGAACCTGTTCCTCCTTGGAGAGTTCTTCTACTCCTCCTTCAAAAAAGAACTCGAACCATAGTACTCGATAGTCTTTACGTCGCCATCTTCAACTCCACAGTATTTACCCTCCCTATAGACAAATTCATATTCAGTATGATTGCCCTCAGGAGTAATGGAGCTTATTCTTTCTTACTGTCTTCAAGCTTCTTATATAATAACCCCTTTTTCTAATCTTTGTTTTCAAGTAAGCTTGAGGGGTCATTTTTGATTGATGAGCCTTTGAAGTTCTTCTGCTCCAAATTAGATCATGCAGCAATGACACTTGGCTGCTCATAGAAGATCTTAATAGAAACTTGGTGCAGAGTCTGTAAGATTATTAAGCATCCTTGGATCAATCTAAAGAGAGTGACCTGAGATGTTTTAGGCGTAGAAATGATGGGAGAGGAAGATATTGAAGTGGAAGGCCGTTCTGTGGTTCCTTGTGTGTTTTTGTCTTTGAACATTCTCCCCTTTTTTGTAGCATCATCTGAGAGCTAGATGAGCTGGAGGAGGAAATCAGGAGACCTGAACAGGTACGTGCCTAACAGACCTCTCTGTCTGTTTCTCAGCTAGTTGACCTTGAGATTGTCAATCTCAAGTTACTGAATGGCAGATCTTGCTCTAAAGTCCTAACCTGAGATTCCAGATTTGAGACTTTAGAAAGAAGATCTTGAATGAGTAGTTGCATGCTTCCCTCATCTTCTTTCGAAGAATCACAAGGAGATGAGGTAACATACTATATGTTCATCCTCACCACCAGATGTGGTTTCTTGGCACCCTGGTTTCCCATGCTTAATGATGTCTCTTTCTGAGTCATCAAAGGCTCGGTTGCCATAGATTCAGTTTGAGAAATGTTACCATTGTCCATAAGGTCCATTGAGGCACCTTCTGTAGTGGCAACTGAATCTACATGAGTTTGTCACTTAAACACAATCGGTGTTTGTCACTTAAACAAAATGTTTTCTCTCAAACTCACCTAGAATCACACTCGGGTAAGAATCAAGAAGAGTTGATCATAATATGAAAAGTAACTAAGACACAGAAAGATAATTTCAAGATACTTTTATATATTGATTCTCAACTCAAAATACAAAGACTCTTACAAGTAGATTTTTTCTGTCTTTTTTTTATGAATTACAAGGAGAACCTATATATAATACTATCTACAGCAGGATATACTTTGATACCAGCTGGGATCCTATAGCTAAAGTCTATACTACAAGACTACAGATTAAGGTATCTCGGATAAGTCTATCTAAGATTAGGTAGTCAGGACATGTCCTTGACTTACCTTTTGTCACCAACTAAAGATGGTAACTGTACTATCATGAAAAGGTAAACAATGGAATAAAGTATAGTCAACAACATGGTTCTTTAGGAAGAATCCATGCTGTATCAGAAGTCTGCAGCGGAGTGTCAAAGACCATACTTGTGTCCACTGGTTATAGCAGTGTCTTCCGAAGGTTAAATGACTTCAGAAGAGTAAGTACTTTCGAAGCCACTTTATACTTCGGAAGAGGCTGCTTCTTCCAAGGCTTGGAGACTTCTTCATTTCATCATACTTCGAAAGTGGTCTTTACTTTATTCTTCTACGTCTTGAACTTCGGAAGTATGTATTTGTCTTCGGAAGTAGAGTTCTGTCTTTGGAAGTTGCACTTTCCCTTTGTCTTCGGAAGAACTCTACAACCTTCGGAAGTTCCATGAAGAGCTTCGGAAGCCTTTGCATGCAGCATCAAAATAACTTAAGTGATATAGTTTTGATTGCATTAGCCTTCTTCTTGATCCAACAAACTCCCGCTAGGCTGATGCTACCAAAACTTCACTTACCTCGACATCTCAAAACTTTCAGCACCAAAGAGAGCAAATATTTGTCTGTCTCCTTGTTCTTCCCTGATGTGGTGCTGAGAAGTTTGTACAGATCCTTGGAAGACAGGAAATCTAGTCTGTCACCTTGGATAACATTGCCATGGAGAGATGTTATCTCTTGGAGAGGGTGTTGTAGATCAACTTCATTGCCATGGAGAGATGTTATCTCTTCATCAGTTTAAATAAAAGGTTAGTGAAAGATAGGATGGTTAAACCTACTGACCCGAGACTTTGGTCAATGTCTACAGGCATTGAGCCTCTGGTGGGTTGTCCCTTGTTGGCTGCTCAGGGGAGTATAGAGACTCACCCTGAGGGCTTTCAGCTTGGGTTGTGGGCTCATAGGTTTGAGACTGAGGAGACTCAGGACCCAAATTGAGGTCAATTGTGAAGGATGGTTGGACCTCAGGCTGAGTGGGAGCCCTTTGTTCCACTCTAGCCTTTTTGGATTGAACAGGAGGAGCTTGTTCAATCCGAGTAGATTGAACAAGGGTTCGTTTGGGATGTCTTTGATAAGTGATGGTGATGGGTAGTGTTGGCATAGTGGGGGTAGTTGTTGGTGTGGGTTCATCACCTGTGGGATTAACAGGGATGTCACCAGGAGCCGTTGGCTCAGTCATACCTGGAAGAAGTGCAATATCTCTTCTTGTGAAGTTGGTGGACACTCTCTTCAAAGTCTTGAAGATGGTCGGCCTCATCTGGGGAGCAGTCAGAGCAGCTGCATAGAAAAGCATGCTCTGGTCTAGCTCACAGTTGATTATATGCTGGAGAAACCTGGGATACATGAAGAAGGTGTCTTTCTGAAGATTTCCCATGAGGTTAGTCAGCACAAATCTTGAATAGTTGAAGTGGAGGCCTTTTACCAACCCATGAACAAGGCACCCAAGTTCAAATGGGATTTGATCCCATCCGCCAGATTTATTCGACAAGCAATGAAGAACCACGTGTAGCAGGAACTTCCATTTGTACGAGAAGTTAAATTTGTAGACAGTTGACCTGCTAACATCTCCTCCATATCCCATTTGGAGATAAGAATGGTCCAAGTCTGCTTTAGGAAATTCCGTTGGAGCGCCCTCATCATGAAGCTATAAATGCTCCCTGATGAGCTGTTCAGTAATGACCAACTCCTGGCCACAGATACTCGATCGAATGACACGGACCCTGTTTAGGGTTTCAATCTGACCGTTTGCCCAAAATTCAGACATATGGTTTGTGTAAATTGTGGGGTTAACAGTCAGAGCGGTGTGGTATGAAGATTGGTTAGGAAGGAGATGATATTGAGAAGTCGGCATCTCTTGATGAATCAAGAAGTGCGACTTGATTGTGCTATGGGTTAAAGGCCATTTGGAAAGGTGAATTGGAATGATTTGAGCTGGGTAAAGATGATTAGAAGAAATTTCTAGGGCTGTAAAGTTTGCAAGTAAGAGAGTGAAAGTGAATAGTCGAGATTATTTAAAAGATTGTGGAGAGGCGGTAATGGGGGTTAGGATAAGGTGATGTGATGGTTTAGTGGATGAAATGACAGTGCCGGTAAGGTTAAGAATCAGTTAAATAATCCGACATCATTAACAAAATCTTTGTTTTTTACAGTGTGGGGCCTAAGAAATTTATGTTACACAGTGAGATCTCTCTTCCGAGTGTATGTTGGACCAAAAGAACCAATGAGCCAAGATCATAAAACCTCTAAGTCCCACATGGTATCACAACAACTGCTGAAAGCCTCATCAGTAGTTTGACAAGTGCTGAAGACTTCAACAGCTGAAGATCAAGTGCTGAAGACTTCAACAGCTGAAGAACTAAAGTACTGAAGTACAACAGCTGAAGAACACAAGTGCTAAAGCTGAAAGACCAAAGTACTGAAGTACAACAGCTGAAGAGTTTACAAGTGCTGAAGATCAACAACTGACGTACAAAGTCTGAAGACAAAGACTGAAGACATCAGCTGATGATATCTACTGAAGTCATCAGCTGATGAAACATCTGAAGGTCAAAGTCTGAAGATCAAGTACTGAAGCCTCAGTAGTTTGTCACAACTGCTGAAGAGTACTTCTTCAGTAGTTGTGATATCAGTAGTTTTATATTTCTAGTTTCAGTAGTTTTATGTTTCAGTATTTTGTAAAACGACTGAAGAGCTTGTTCTTTAGTCATTGTAGTTTCAGTAGTTTTATATTCTGCACTTAACACTCTATTATGTTCTCAGTAGTTGTGAACATTTCAGTAGTTTGTTAAGAGTTAGTTATTTTTGTATTAGATCTGCCAGTTGTCACTTTCCGTGATAACAGCAGTGATTGTTGCACTCTATATAAGGAGTGACAACCTATTGTAATTGTGTGTGGATGAATGAATGGAATGAATAAGTGAATGATTTGAATGATTTAATTAAGAACATTCCTTATCTATAAACATTCCTTGAATCAGAAATATATTCTCTCGCTATAACCGTATGTGCTCTTAATGCATACAAGCATCGACTTCTTGCTACAATTTGTCTAATTCCTGTTCGTATTCCGCTGCTTTAAACTCTAATACATCAAACTTGTGATCGCTGATCCTGTCAAATGGTATCAGAGCAGGTTAATCATTGATCGATCTAATAATTGATCATTGAAACTACTATTCAAGATCTAAGTTTGATTGAATTAGCTTTTGTTTTTGCAAGAAACGGTTATAGAGATTGAATTTTCTGTATTTCTGCTCATTCATCCTGAGATCTTTTCTTGGTTTTCATTGAGTTTGTTGTGGTCTGTGTAAAACTTTTAAAAGCTTGAATTAATTGTTATTGAACTGAAAATGACTACTCCCTCCAATGATCCTCACAATACTGGTTCCTCAACCAAGCCACCGATGCTGGTTAGGAATGAGTATAACATATGGCAAAGACGAATGCTCCATCACCTATCTGTTAACAGTGCGGGCTGTTGGACATCAGTGGTACATGGTCCACACAAGCCTATGGTGAATAACCCGGAAACCAATCAAATGATTCCGAAGAGGAGGGAGCAATACTCAGATGAGGATAAGAAGTTGCTTGAATTGATGCAAAAGCCCATGGAATTCTGGCCATGGCATTGCCAAATGAAATCTATTTTGGGCTAATGCATCATGAAACTGCCCATGACCTCTGGAATGCCTTGAAAGAATAATTTGGAGGAACAGATGAGGTCTTGGCAAATAATAGAGAAATTCTTGCCCAACAATATGAGACATTCTCTCATACAAAGGGTGAGACATTGACTCAACAATATGAGTGATTCTCTTGTTTGATCTCTGAACTAAAAATGGTCAAACTTGAGTACACAAATATTCAGATGAATAACAGATTTCTCAGATCACTGCCTGAGAGATGGGACACATATACTATTGTCCTACGCTCCAGTGCAAGTTTGGACAAACTATCTCTCACCCAACTCCATGGGAACTGCTCACTTTTGAGAGAGAGATAGAACAGAAGAGAAAGCTGTCTTCATCTGGAAAGCTCACTGAAGACTTTGTACCAGGCAACACTGCCTGGTGGGTAATGAGTCAGAATATGCTTCATCTGAATGCCAGTATGATGAGCATATTAATTTCTCTTCAAGCACTTCTGATTCTGCATTTGTGAGTATTGATGGTCAGTTTACTGGGTGTAATAATGACAATTTATGCTTCATTATGGATGATCTCAAGGGGATTGCTGATGATGACTTAGAAGAGATGGATATTTTGAGCCAAATGGCCCTGATAAATATCAGATCTCAGAAGTTCTATAAAAGAACTGGAAGAAAATTCCCAGGACTCTCTGGCAAAACCAAAGTTGGTTTTGACAAGAGCAAGTTGAGGTGTCACAAATGCCAAAGGCTTGGACACTTTGCAAGAGAGTGTAGATCAACTGGATCTAACTCCACTGCACCCTTTGTGACTTTTCCTGGCAATAGTCAACAACACAGAGGGCAACAACCTGTCACTTCCAGTCATCATCCTCAACAACAATCTCCGGCATATTTTGTTCCTCAGGGTCAAATGCCATATCCGTACCCTTGTTATTACATGCCACAGTCAAATCAACTTCAAGTTCCTATGGCACCACAACCTCATGCACTACCAGAACCTCAGCCATCCCAATCTCATCAACAACCTCAACCTCAACAACACAGCTTCTTCACCCCAGGAGTTGTTGACTGGAGCAGTTTACCAGATGACATGTCTGGTCATGACCAACTGTTCTCAGGTGCTGGTCAACATGGTGGTGACAGTCCTTTTGGGAATCTAGCTCTTATGGCTTCGGAGTCTGCTGATACTTCATTTTCTAATGCCTCTACCCTTAGGTATCACAGGTATCCTCTGAGGCAAAAGCCAAATTATGTTCTGAACCATGCATAGCAGCATTTGCTTCCATTAGAGAAGCAAATGTAGCTCTAATTAATAAGAACATTGAGCTAGAACAATAATTTCCAAAACAAAGCTGAGTTTGAGTCTGTTCTTAAAGATAAAAATGATGGGATTTATAAACTGAATTGCCAAATAATTGATGATAAGGCTAGAGAAGAGGTACTTCTAGAGAAGTACAAAGATTGTCAAAGAAACCCTTGCATTTACCCAAGTAGAGCGTGATAGATGGGTACAATCATGCAAAGGTTTTGAAATGCTTCTTAGTAAGCAATCTGCTTCAAATGTGAAGTTTGGAATTGGTTACAATCACACTGCTCCACCTACAGATTTTACCCCAAGAGCAGAGTAGAATCTGATGGTGAGAGTGATAACCAATCCATCATCATGTGATCTACCCTCTGATACAGCACAATTAGAAGTAGCAGTCAGCATCAAGCCCTCTTTGAACTTATCAGCTGATGTTGATGGTTCAAATGCTGACACTCACATGATCAATGAGTTGATCAACTCAGGAGTTAATTCTGAAGGTCCTGAAAGGACTAGAGAGCAGGATTTAACACCTGAAGTTCAAACTTCAACTGCTGTCAGTACTGAAGAGAAGAAAACTGCCAGTAGAAAGAGTTTGAAGACTACTAAAGAGTAGTCAAGAAAGCAACAATGCTTCCAAAGCATTGAAGAACAAGTCTTCTGTTGCTTCACCTCTTTAGTTGATGATCAACCTAAGATGAAGAAGAAACCATGTGAAGTATGTGGTTTGTTCAATCATCTTACAGATGATTGTTGGTACAAAAGAGGTTCCAAACTCAAACAAAAAGAAGAAATTAAAGAGAAAATGGTAAAAATGAAAACTGAGTTTGAGACCACATTTGTTCAGCAACATCAAATCCTGTAACCCTTAAGTCCTCAAAGAAATCCAAAAAGGAAGGGTTTAACAGGTGACAGTTGAGAGTGCTCAGAAGAAGAAGGTGCAACATAGGAACTTATCAAACTCCACTGGCAATGTGTCTGATGAGCTGAAAGCTTTATCACAAATCAGACACAGCTGGTAATGATGGTTCAACATCTGTTGGGTAGTTAACCAACTAGATGCTCCTATGTTGAAACCACAGAAAAGGAGGTCCAAGCCAAAGGACTCCTCTTCTACACCATCTTCTTCCTCTCAGGCTGTTGTTTCAAATAACCTGTTAGTTTACCATCTATTGATGAGACCAGCCCAAAACCAAAAAGGTTTGGGTCTCTAAAACTAACTGATTGTTTATTATTGCAGGGTTCTTCAACATGCCAAAGTAGCATCTGGTATGTAGACAGTGGGGGATCTATGCACATGACTGGGAACAACTCTCTTCTTCATGACTACTCTCATGGAAAGAAGGGATTTGTCTCTTTTGGCAATGATGCTAGGGGTTACATCATCGGTAAGGGCTTTGTCTCCAATGGAGAAATCAAATTTGATGACGTTAATCATGTGGAAAATCTCAAGTACAATCTCTTGAGTGTCAGTCAAATGTGTGATAAAGGCCATGTTGCCCTTTTCAGCAGTCAAAACTGTAGGATTCTGTCATCCAAAGTTTTGCACTTGATTGACAAGGTGTTGGATGATCACACTCTCCTGAAAGCCAACAGGACAGGAAGAGTGTATGCCTTAGATCTTTCTAAGAAGATAGATCTCAAAGGCAATCCTTGCCTATTTTCCAAAGCCTCTTCTCAGAAATCTAAACTGTGGCACAGAAGGCTTGGTCATGTTAATCTCAAAAACATGAATCAGCTTACCCACAATAGTTTAGTCAGAGGCTTCCAATAAAGGAGTTCCACTGTGATGAAACCTGCACTGCTTGTTTAAAAGGAAAACAACACAAAGTCTCATTCCCTCCTATTGAAGTGCCTAAGTCCACTGCCTGCTTGCAATTACTGCATATGGATCTATTTGGTCCTGTGAGAGTAATGAGCATGGCAAAGAAGAAATACTGTCTGGTAATTGTGGATGATTACTCCAGATTTGTATGGACTTTCTTTCTACATTCAAAGGATGAGGCTGCTTAGAAGATTATCCACTTTGTGTTGTATATTGAGAAGCAGTATTCCCTTCCAGTTAAGTGTATTAGGAGTGACAATGGAACTGAATTCAGAAATCATACACTTGATGACTTCTATCTTTCAAAGGGAATCAAAAGGCAGTTTAGCATTCCAAGGACTCCAGAACAAAATGGAGTAGTGGAGAGAAAGAACAGGACCCTCATTGAAGCTGCAAGGTCCATGCTGGCTGACTCAGGTCTGCCACTGACCTTTTGGGCTGAAGCTGTCAACACAGCTTGCTATGTGCAAAATAGAGTTTTAGTAAATCAGAGGTTGATGAAGACTCCATATGAAGTCTCCATCATTTGGCTCCTCTGATTTCATTTTTCAAAGCATTTGGTGTCCCTGTTTCATTCTCAACACAAAGGATCAACTCCATAAATTTGATCCTAAGGTGGATGCAGGGTATTTTGTTGGGTATTCATCTACTTGCAAGGCATACAGAGTCTTCAACTGCAGAACAAAGATGGTTGAAGAAACTCTACATGTTAAGTTCAATGAATCTCCAAAGGACAAGATTCCACAAAGCCCTGTGGAGTTATTTGATTTGGACATACTGCAATATGTTCCTTATCAAACTCCTGTGTTGCTCCTGTCAACAGTTCACCACCTGGTGGTACTGCTGATGATGATGATGATTGCAGTACTCACCTATTCAGGTTTAGTGATCAGCTGCCTGATTCAGCTAGACCTGATGTTCCTGTAGCTCCAGTAGCACCATCCACAACAAATGCTGATGAGATATCTTCGAATTCAACCTCCTTTGAATTACCATCCACTGATTGGTTCAAGGAACGATTCACCATCACCATCTGTTACTGCTGAGCCTGCTACAACACTTGCACAGATCTCATTGTGTATCAAGATCTGAAGAATCACCCTATGTCTCAAATCATTGGTGATATCACTGCTGGAGTATCAACAAGAAGTCAATTGTCAAATTTCTGCTTCTATGCTCTCTTCATCAGTCAGCAAGAGCCAAAGAATTATCACATTGCTTTAAAGGACAATGGATGGGTTGATGCCATGCAGCTTGAGCTTCTTCAGTTCAGAAACAGCAAGTGTGGGAACTGGTTCCTCTACCTCCAGGTAAGTGTGCAATAGGCACTAAATGGGTGTTTAGGAACAAAACTGATGAAAATGGGCTAATTGTTAAGAACAAGGCCAGACTGGTTGTTCAGGGGTTTGCACAAGAAGAAGGTATTGATTATGATGAACCTTTGCCCCTGTAGCCAGACTGGAAGCAATTCGATTGTTTTTAGCTTATGCTGCTTATCAAAATCTTAAAGTTTTTCAAATGGATGTCAAAAGTGCATTTTTGTATGGAAAAATTAAAGAAGAAGTTTATGTATGTCAACCTCCAGGCTTTGAGGACAATAAACATCCTAATTGGGTGTATAAGCTTGATAAGGCTCTTTATGGGTTAAAACAAGCTCCTAGAGCCTGGTATGAGACATTATCAAACTTTCTTCTGAAAATAATTTCACTAGAGGCTCCATAGATAAGACTTTATTCATTAAGAAAGCTGGGCAGCATAATCTACTTGTTCAAATTTATGTAGATGACATCATTTTTGCATTCTCTGATCCAAAGTTGTGTGATGCCTTTACAAAGTTGATGCAACAGAAGTTTGAAATGAGTGCCATGGGAGAGTTACAATTCTTTCTGGGGTTGCAAATCAAACAAAAGGCTAATGGAATTTTCATTCATCAGTCCAATATACAAAAGATCTTTTGCAAAAGTTTGATTTACAAAACTGTAAGCCTTGTTCTACTCCCATGTGCAGCACCACACAATTGGATACAGATCAGAAAGGTAAAGTGGTTGATGAAACACTTTACAGATGTATGATTGGGTCCTTGATGTATTTAACAGCTTCTAGACCAGATATTATGTTTGCTACATGTGTTTGTGCTAGATTTCAGGCTGCACCTAATGAGTCTTATCTGATTGCAGTCAAGAGGATCTTTAGATATCTGCAAGGCACTCCATCTCTAGGTTTATGGTATTCTACTGGACATTCTGGTAAATTAGTTGCTTTTTTCTGACAGTGACTATGCAGGGTGTAAGTTGACCAGGAAATCAACTTCTGGTGGATGTCATTCCTAGGCAACTGCTTGATTTCTTGGCAGAGCAAGAACAGACCTCAGTTGCTACATCAACTGCTGAAGCAGAGTACATTGCGGCTGCAAGTTGTACATCTCAGGTACTCTGGCTTCAAACCAACTTTTGGATTATGGCATTACAGAGACTAAGACTCCATTGTTAATGGATAGTGCTTCAGCTCTTTGCATTGTCAAAAATCCAGTCCAGCACTCTAGGACCAAACATATAGAGATCAGACATCATTTTATGGGATTGTTTTGAAAAAGTCTGATTGATCCTAAGTTTGTGCCTAGTGCTGATGAGCTTGCAGACATTTTTACTAAGCCTTTGGATAGTTCAACTTTCAAAACCTGGTGTTAAGGCTTGGTATGCTGCAGCTAGAATAAGTGACAACTACTGATGATCTTAGTAATAAGTACTGATGATCATTAGTACCTATGTCCACATAAGTACTGATGAGCTTCTTTACCCTCAGCAGTTTTTATAACTACTGAAGGCTAAATGTCTCACAAGTACTGAAGTACTTCATCTGTTCTAAACTACTGATGTAGTTACAACTACTGATGCAGTTACAACTACTGCAATCAGTAAAAACAGATAAGTACTGATGTCCTATGAAACAACTGAAATCAGCCAAAAAGACTGATGAATGTGTTGAGGACAGTATGAAACAGCTGAAAGCTAAGAATTGACGAAAACAGCTGAAGAGAACTTTCTCTTCAGTCGTTTGTACAACTGCTGTTTCATTCTAAACAACTGAAGCAAAACCATGTCTTCAGTAGTTTTATCTACTGATGACTAATACCAAGTCTTCAGTTGTTTACAACAGCTGATGACAAAACCACTGTCTTCAGTAGTTTCATAACTACTGATGACAAACACCAAGTCCTCAGTTGTTTCAATCATCTGAAGTCAAAACCACGGTCTTCAGTAGTTTTCTAAACTACTGATGCCTAACACCACGACTTCAGCTGTTTCAACGTCTGAAAGGATAATACCATGTCAACGGTCGTTTAAAACTACTGATGACTAACACCACATCCTTCAGTCTTTTCTTACCCGTACCCTATAATATCCCTAACCTAAGCTCTCAATGCTTCATCTTCTTCAACCTAACGTTCCTCTCCAAAACTTCCCTCTTCTCAATGGCGTCCATGAAAATTAAACCGCGACACAACTGTGTTGCCTACCTCACTAAATCGCCCATCTGGACTAAGTTCGATACTGCTATCGATCTTATGGTTCAGTCCCAATACAACACGGCATTTCTTCTGAATCCCACACTACATGCCGAATCCCGCACCATTTTGGATGAACGTTACTATTACCACTGGGGAGAACAACACACCATCTCTCCAGTCGGTCGTAAACAACAAAGAAGTAGTCATCACTCCTGCAATAATCCGCAAAATTCTTCATCTGAATGATGCTAGTTCTCCTGCTGGATATCCGAAGGGCACCACAGATCTATCCTTTGCCCAACATGGATATCAAGGCGATCTCAGTGCCTCCACTATCTTGAAGAAACACTTTAATGACGCTGAGCGCCTAATCTTTCACATGGTGAATGTGTTTGGCCCCTAAGACGTCGTCTTGGGATCAAATGTTGACAAAATGGCAGCAGGTAATGTATTCTATTCTTGAGCAACAACCACTAAACTTTTCAGAAATAATATTTTCCGAGCTCAAGGCATGGCTCAAAAACTAACTGCCAACCGTTGGATACTATATCCACGGTTCATAATGGCCATCATTACAAACCAGGTTAATGCTGAGGGACTTGTTGGCTTGGGAGTCCCTGCTACGGCTGTTCTGCCGGAAGTATACTCCCGGCACAACTCTGACCAGACACTCAAAATGGCTGCCAAGCTGCGAAAACCCACGCAGCTGGAACCCACAGCCACCACCTCCAAATCAAAAGTCCCCACCAAACCCACCAAAAAGAAACCCAAAACGGCTACTCAGGGAATTGAGTCCCCTGAGGATGCCCCTGCAACACAAACGCAGGATATATCCACTAGTCCAACCCCCTAGTGGATACAATGACTCTTCCAGCCATAGCCGCTCAGGCTTCCTCTCAACAGGAGCCTGCAGCAACCACACAAGGGTACCTACATATCTGGGATCTTCCTCACTTGAGGGATTGCCATTGAAGAGCACCAACCCCCCAGGTGCACACTGCTTCTATCCCTTCACCCCAAACAACCACCCCTCACAGCCCAACTTTAATAGTTGCACAAGTGCTGACTCAACTGCACTCCTCACCCCCTCCCCAGAAACCACTGACTACTGGAATACCTCTACAATTGAGGGGGAGGAACACAGTGCACTTGAGAACCCACAGCACAGGGGTTTACCACTTCTATCTCCTGGTGTAGACAAGGAGCTTAGAATATCTAGTGAGGCTGCCACCTCCTCTGACTCAGCACATGATCAGAATGAGGCTGGTAACTTGCCAAGACCTCACTAGAGGCAACAGCTGATGATGGACACTGTCCTGAGGCTGGAAGTCCCCAGTACCAAGCACAAGGGGCACATGCACAACTGGTCTACACCCAGTGCATGTAAATCCTGCTCTAAGCAGGAGGTCAGATGATTCAGCTTCGGCTGATGATGACCTGGGCTTTTTCTACGATGTTCTTGCCCAGAACACAATCCTTGAAGAGAAAGTCAGTAGGCTGCAAAACCTACTTGATCAACTCTCCCAAGGAGAAAGACCATCTGCCTCTACCCACCCCACAGATGGCACCTTCACTTGAAGGTTCCCCAAACACTGAGCCACTCCAAACTCAACCACCTGCCTCTGCTTCAGGCCCTACTTCTCAGGAACAGAACCCTCCTGAGCAAATAGGTGCTGTACTTCAAAATTCCCTCCCTCTCATCACACCCATAATCACTGATATTGTGACAAAAGCCATTGATGAGAGGCTTTCCTCAACTTTACAGCCCTTGATTGATGCTGCTGTCCAAAAGACTCTTTCTGCGGTACAAACCCCTTCCTCCAATGCATCCAAAAAGGGGAGAGTACTGCAGTGAAAGAAAAGAAGAGAAAAGAACAGAGGAAAAGAAGAAGAGAAGCAAGCCCAAGAGAGGAGAGAAAAAGCAACCTCTGCTCACTTACAAGCGAAAGAAAGTGCTGATGATCATACTGCTGAAGACAAATCCTTGGAGGAGCTGGTAAGAGAAGCTGACACTACACACAGCCGCTCCATGGATAAAATAATTGAACAACTCTTCAGGCAGGGGTTGACACAGCCACACTGGATAGTGAGATCAGAAGGTTAGAAGTGCAAGAGATACAAACCGATGGGCAGGGTATGATGCTCTGGAAAAAGAGAGGTTGGAAATAATGATCCGCTTTATTGCAAAATACTTGGAAGATCATTAATGGAGATTCACGCGCATGGACCAGGGACAGTATTCTGGCTATAGCCACCAAATCTGTCTGTCTGAGCAATTCAACAAAGGATTATTGTGGAAGCCCTTGATGAGGCTGGGGCTGGTAAAGGTTAGAGATGGCTAAACTCACAAAGGCGAAACTAACTACAAAGATGCTGGATCAACCTTCCCTTCCACCCACTCAAACAGATCCTATCCCTCAAATATCCCAACCAATCTCTCAGCCAACATCCAAACATCCTCATTCTTCAAAACCAATTCCTTCACCACCCAACCATCATCCAGTGATGCACCCAGAAGGAGGAGAAGGGTGTTGAGGATGGAAGAAGAAGACGAAGAGGAGGATGAAGATGATAGTCTGTCACTTTCTGCTGTTCTAAAGCTGCCAAAACCCCAAAGTCAACCAATGATCACACCTGACTCTCAAAGGAAATGGTCAGAGTCAAGATAGAAGAAGAAGAACAGCAGAACAGCACGATGAGCAACTGTTGAAGATGGTTGACAAGGAATTTCCTCAGTCATCATCTATTCAAGCCATGAAAGGGCATGCTCAAAGGCTGTACACTCTCAGGCACACTTTTCAGTATCAGAAGGAGAGAGTGAGAGTATGGCCGGACCCCAGGGTGAGTTCTAGAATCCATAAAAGAGCTATTCCTCACAGATAAAATGGCCAGGTATGAAAAACAATAGATTCTACCATCATGTTGGCCACTGTAGTCTCACCTTGGGAAATCATTGATGAATTCAAGAAAGCTCACCAAGCAAAGAAGACCCCTCAAGCTTTACTAGAAAACAAGATGATTAAGAAGGGGTTGTTATATAAAAAGCTTGAAGACATCCAGAAGAATGAGCTCCAGTTACTCCTTGAAGGCAACCATCCTGATGAATTTGTATATAGGGAGGTAACTACGGTGGAGCTGAAAATGGCAGGACCATGAAGTACTTATCAGAGTACTATGGTCCAGAGTTCTTCTTCGAAGGAGGAGTAGAAGAACTCTCTCAGGAGGAACAAGTTGTTCTCCTTGAGGCCTATGTCCGAGTCATACAGACTCATTATGGGGAAGTAAATCTCATGAATGGGATAACAACTCTGTGTCCAGTTCCCCAAAACAGAGTTCCCATTCATACCATGCCAAACAAATGTCTGAGATTTCTTCCCAGGCCGGAGCTTACATGGGTCATCTTCTCTACTGATCAAGAAGGAAAAAGACCAACACTTGCCAACAATAAATGGGATTATGAATAATTTAGAGGTTTTGGCTGCATTGGTTCAGGGGGAGTTTGTTGGACCAAAAGAACGAATGAGCCAAGATCAAAAAACCTCTAAGTCCCACATGGTATCACAACAACTGCTGAAAGCCTCATCAGTAGTTTGACAAGTGCTGAAGACTTCAACAGCTGAAGATCAAGTGCTGAAGACTTCAACAGCTGAAGAACTAAAGTACTGAAGTACAACAGCTGAAGAACACAAGTGCTGAAGCTGAAAGACCAAAGTACTGAAGTACAACAGCTGAAGAGTTTACAAGTGCTGAAGATCAACACTGACGTACAAAGTCTGAAGACAAAGACTGAAGACATCAGCTGATGATATCTACTGAAGTCATCAGCTGATGAAACATCAGAAGGTCAAAGTCTGAAGATCAAGTACTGAAGCCTCAGTAGTTTGTCACAACTGCTGAAGAGTACTTCTTCAGTAGTTGTGATATCAATAGTTTTATATTTCTAGTTTCAGTAGTTTTATGTTTCAGTAGTTTTGTAAAACGACTGAAGAGCTTGTTCTTCAGTCGTTGTAGTTTCAGTAGTTTTATATTCTGCACTTAACACTCTGTTATGTTCTTAGTAGTTGTGAATATTTCAGTAGTTTGTTAAGAGTTAGTTATTTTTGTATTAGATCTGCCAGTTGTCACTTTCCGTGATAACAGCAGTGATTGTTGCACTCTATATAGGAGTGACAACCTATTGTAATTGTGTGTGGATGAATGAATGGAATGAATAAGTGAATGATTTGAATGATTTAATTAAGAACATTCCTTATCTATAACATTCCTTGAATCAGAAATATATTCTCTCGCTATAACCGTATGTGCTCTTAATGCATACAAGCATCGACTTCTTGCTACAATTTGTCTAATCCTGTTCGTATTCCGTTGCTTTAAACTCTAATACATCAAACTTGTGATCGCTGATCCTGTCAGTGTAAAACATTTCCGAAGGTAACTTGTCTTCCGAAGGCAATTCTTACTTCCGAAGCCAATTCTATGCTTCCAAAGGTTAGAGTTGCTTCCGAATGGAGAATTTTTAAGTTTCGGAAGTAGATCTGATATGTAATCAATCGCTTCTTCCGAGAAGAAAGTTATCCTTTGAGAAATGTTGCTTCGGAAGATATATTAATGTCTTTCGAAGGTTAATTTCTTTTCGGAAGGAATTTACACTTAGAAAACTTCAGAGAGAATCCCTTGTAATAGGGCTTAAATTGTATTGACACAAGACTTACATCTTAAAAAGGTTTTTCAAAAGAGATTAGATTAATCAACGTTTATCATCCCAATAGCTGCTATGAGATACTTAAATCTTTGTTCATCAAAAGCTTTGGTAAACAGATCAGCATATTGTTCATTTGAATCAACTTTGATTAACCTGATTAGATTTTTCTCATGAATGTTTCTAATGAAATGATACCTGATGTCAATGTGCTTAGTCTTGGAGTGCTTCACCGGATTTTCAGTAATGGAGATAGCACTGTTGTTGTCAATATGGATAGGAGTACTCATAAAGTTGAATCAATAGTCTAACATCTGATTTTGAATCTATAGCAGTTGAGCACAGCAGCTAGCAACAGCAATGTATTCAGCTTCAGCAGTTGATGTGGAGACACAGGATTGTTTCTTGCATTGCCATGAGATGATCCTTCCACCAAGAAATTGAATCCTCCTGATGTTTATTTCTTGTCAATATTGCAGCCGCTGTAGTCACTATCAGAGTAACCATAAAGATTGAAATCCCTATTTCTGGGATACCAGAGACCTAGTTTAGGTGCTCCTTTGAGGTATCTGAGGATTCTGTTAACATCAGCTAAGTGAGACACCTTAGGAGCAACCTGATATCTTGCACAAATGCAAGTAGCAAACATGATATAGGTCTACTTGCTGTAAGATACATCAGAGAACCAATAATTGCCCTATACTGATGTTGATCAGTATCCTCCCCCTCAAGGTCAGGACACAGATTATGGTTTCTGGGTATGGGTGTCTTGGCAGGCTTGCAATCCTTCATCTCAAATCTTTCTAAGATGTCAGAGACATATTTAGATTGATTAATGAAGAACCCTTCCTTTAGTTGCTTTACCTGAATTCCACGAAAAAAATCCATTTTTCCCATGGAGCTCATCTCAAACTTCTTCTTCATAATGCTCTCAAAGTCCTTGCACATTTGGTCATTTGAGGAACCAAATATGATGTTATCACCTAGACTTGTACAAGCAAAATGTCTTTTCCAGACTTTCTAATGAAGAGAGTCTTGTCAATGGTACCTCTAGTATAGCCATTCTTTAGAAGAAACTGAGACAGAGTCTCATACCACAGCCTAGGTGCTTGGTGCAGCCCATATAGAGCTTTATCCAATTTGCACACATAGTTGGGATGCTGTGGATCTTCAAATCCCGGAGGTTGGCATACATACACTTCCCTGTCTATATCCCCGTATAGAAAAGCACACTTGACATCAAGTTGGTATACTATGAAGTCCTTGGATGCAGCATAGGAAGGAAGATCCTAACTGCCTCAAGTCTTGCAACTGGTGCGAAGACGTCAGTATAATCGATTCCTTCCTCTTGAGTGTATCCTTGAACCACAAGTCTTGCCTTATTCTTGATGATCAAGCCTCTATCATCTCTTTGTTTCGGAAAGCCCATTTGGTGCCTATGGGTACTTGACCAGAGGTAGCGGATATAGGTTTCATACCTCTCTGTGCTTGAAGCACACCTCTTCCTCGACTATTCAATCCAGCTACTATCTTTTAAGGTTCATCTTCTACCTTCTTGGGTTCATCTGAGATAGAAAGCATGAGTCACATTGACCCTTCCCTATGAGTTTGTCCTCTTGTTCTCACACCCTCAGAGTCATACGATCCCCATCATGTTGCGATGAGTTGTGAGTTCGAACCAAGGAGGAATCTTCCGTTGCAGAGATAGATCCAGGTTGGACATATTCAGTTCAAGAACAGAACACTTTGTCAGCTGTTGTTTCAAAGTCATTCAATGAGGACTGATTGAATGAATGAGAAGCATCATCGATGGTGGTTGTGAGGTAGTATTACAGTTGCATGTTCCTTCAAATACTATCTCCTTCTGCCTGGTGTTGTGGTGGATCACGGATGAGCTTGAGGCTCAGTAGGTGACTCACTTGTTGAAACTTCACTATTCCTTGATATAGTTAAATTGTCGGATCTGTGAATAGTGGAAGATTGATTGTATTCCAGCACTTGGAGAATTTGGTCTAGGCCTGGGAAGCTCAAACAGTTGAACATTAGCAGCAGCATCAGCATCAGTTTGAGCACCTATTCCAACTGAAACATTCTCACAAGAGGGTTTAGAATAGTTTGGAAACAATTCTAAATCAAAATATGTGATCAGGCCATTCCCCTAACACAAGGAGTGTGCTCATTAACAACATATTGGATGACTCCTCAAATTGTTGATTCTTAATGTTGTATACTCTGTAAGCTTTGGAACTAAAAGAGTATCCAACAAAGATAGCATCATCCGACTTTTCAGCAAATTTTGCTAAATTGTCCTTTGTGTTAAGTATGGTACACTGCTGCCAAAGGACCTTAGAAAGCCAATGAACGGTGGCCTCTTGTTCCATAGCTCATAAGGGGTTTTTCCATGGGGCTTAACTACAAGAACTCTGTTTGCACATAGCATGCAGTGCTGACTGCCTCTGCCCAGAATGTAGAGGTAGCTTTGAATCAGAAATATAGTTCGAGCAGCCTCAATAAGTGTCCTATTCCTCCTCTCAGCAACACCATTTTGTTGAGGAGTTCTGGGAGCACTATATTGTCTGGCAATCCCTTTTGAGTTACAGAATGAGTCAAGAACGAAGTTCTTAAACTCAGTACCTTGATCACATCTAATTATTTTAACCTTGTGATCAATTTGATTTTCTATTTTAAGAATAAAAGATTTTAAAGTGTTAGCAGTTTCATCTTTAGTTCTTAAAAAGAATACCCATGTGAATCTTGTAAAATCATCACTATCACAAGGCAGTATGATTTCCTTCCATGCTCATTATACTCGTGGGACAAAAAGATCCATGTGCAATAAGTGCAATGGAGTAGTGATAGAGTTAACACATTTGGATTTATGAGATGTCCTGTGTTGTTTCCTTTTCAGGCATGAACACAATTGTCTTTGCAAAAAAAACTCCTTTTTAGGCAAACCATGTACCAAGTTATTTTAGCCAATTATTCATTGTCTTAAAATTTACATGACACATACGTTTATGCCACAGTGTTGACTCATCACTATCAGCTTTGGAAGAAAGCATGATACTTCACCCATTGGGGAAGCATTGTTCATATCAAGCTTGTACATATCCCCTTTCCTGGGAGATCTAAGAAGCACCAATTCCAGAGGAATTGTCATCCCTGGTTTGAGGATAATGCACTCATGTTTTGTGAAAAGCATTTGGTGCTTTTGATCATAGAATTGAGAAACACTTAACAGATTGTGTTCAAGCTGTTTGACAAAGTTAACTTTGTCAACGGTTAACATACCATTGGATATACTCCCTCTGCCAGAAATATATCCTCCGGCCTCACCTCCAAACTGGACAGGACCTCCATCATAATGTTGAAATTGTTGAAGGAGAGATCTGTTCCCTGTCATGTGCCTGGAGCATCCACTATCTACAATCTATACATTGTTGTTCTTGTCAAATGGATGTTCCTGCACATAAGATGAGAATTTAGTTTTGTTTGGAAACCCAAGCTTTATTGGTCTTGGGTTCTTCCAAAGATAATGACATGAGTGAACCAAATGATATGCATGGGGGTTCAACAGAGGTCTTTGAGGAAGAGGTTGGGCTGTGGCTGTAGATCTTCCTTGATCTTCCAGTCCACCCTTTGGCTGATCTGGAGGATGAGCTTGTTGAAGCTTTTACAGCATGGTCTTCTTCCGAAGCTTCTTTCTTTTCGGAGAAGTCCTCACCACCTTTTCTTCCAAAGCAGTCTTCTTCTGGGATGGTTTAAGGGAGCTTTTTGTTCTTCCGAACCTTAGTAGCTTTTGCTTCGAAGAGCCATTTTCCCTTCGGAAGAAAAAGTTTCTTCCGAAAGCAACTTGGCTTTGGAAACTAGCTTTCCCTTCTTCAACTCTTGAACCGTATGGAAAGGTCCAAAAATGTGAAACCTTCCCTGACTCCTTCTTTCCTAACATTATTTGCATAATGTGTGCTTGCAGGATTGTAGTAACAATCTTTTGCCATATGATTTTGCAGGCCACACATGATGCATGCAATGTTAGTCTTTTGGGGAAGTGAGGGTTGCTGTTTCTTGGTTTTCTTTTCTTTGTCAGCAACCTTTCCCTTCAACTTCTGATCCTTTGGTAGGACAGGAATGCTGGTAATACATTCCTTTCCTGAATCAGAAGTACCCAACACTTGGAAACCAGCTGAAACAAAGACACCCTTCTATTTGGGGTCAATTTTCAGTTTGGATTCAGCCACTTTCTTAGTAGTTCTCCTAGTAGCTTTAGCTCTGCTTCTTCTGGCTTTGGTGGTTAGGATTTGATCATCACAGGAGGCGATAGGTGTATCTACTTGTTCCTTCCCTGTGGTGGCCACTATTGGTGCCTCATTCTTTAACTCTGGAAAGAAAGGGTCAGCAGTTGGAACATCTTGCTCTTCAGTACCACATCTAGGTGTCTGATAGACTCATAGGAGTGGTGGAGCAATTTCATTGGTTCCAACCCTTCTTTGTTCTGATACAGAGTTTGGAATGGGAGGATGATGCAAGAATAGCTTGGAAGTTTGCTCAGAGATAGCATGCTTCCTGGCCTGAGCCTCATAGTGACAAGCTGGGCTTGAGCCTCAGACAATTTGTATATCAGATCCTTGATTTGAGTCTTGTAGTTGGTGTGTTCATGTTTCAAAAGAGATACAGTTTTCTCAAATCATCAATTTTCTTTTGATAGTCAGATTCAGCTCTTTTAAAATCAGATTTTAGAATATTTAAAGACTCAATGTCAGATCTGATTTCCATATTGTAATCCTGATAGAGTTTAACTTTAGCTATACAGGCTGGAGTGCAGAGATGTTCATATACCTGGGCATCATCTGTTCCGGCCATGAGAGCTTGAGCAGGAGTCACATCCTGTACCATGAAGCTCCAGTCAACTTCTTGACATTGCGGCTGTTCAGTTGACTTCTCAGTGGGCTTTGAGGTGAGGGATGTGTGGAGGCTGTGGGGTTCCCGGATTGGTCTTGGGAGCCTTGCATTCCTTGCAAATGACCAGTTGGTTACAGTTGTAACACTTTGCTATGGTTTTGTCAAACCCGAACTTGCTGGTAGTTGGGTTCTGAGGGAAGTGCCTTCCAGTTCTCTTAAAGAACTTCTTTGCTCTGTAAGTTAAAAGAGTCATTGCTGGACAATGTCCATGTACTCTACGTATCTGGGCTGAAGCACTAAGATCATCAAAGCAGTATTGAAAATCTCCTGAGTGTGTCCACCTCCTAAGACAAAGGCACAACTTTCCTGGAGGAGTTGTTTTGAGCCTGTTGAGACCTTGGAGTCTCAGGATAAGTGATGTAGGGACCAGATGAGTAGAATGACTGCTGATAAGTCAGGAAGTGCTGAGGTTGAGGGGTTAATGAGCCTTCAGCAACCATTAAAGCGTTGCTAGCAGGAAGACTCGTGGATCTTCTTGTTTGATGGCCCTTCTTACTCTCCATCTCTAGACGGTATCCATCAAGGATTCCATAGAGCTCAGTCATGGAAAGAGTGTTCAAGTTTTCTGTTCTTTTGATAGAGACACAGTAGAATGTCCACTCATTTGGAAGAGCACTCATGAACTTTCTGGTGAGATCTGTAAGTTCAGGAGTGATCTTTACAGACTGAAGGGAAGAGATAAGATCCATGTACCTGAAGTACTGCTGGCTGAGGGTCTCTCCAGCAATATGAGTGAAGTTCTCGAAATGCTGCTTAGTGAGTCCTTCTTTGAGTCGTTGGAGCAAGAATACATCTGAGCAAGTGCATCAAACAATTCTTTGGCAGTCTGCAATGCTCAAACCCCACCATAATAGAGTTCGGTATTGCAGTCATGAGAAAGTCATGGCACCATTTCCACCAGGTGAAGCCACCTTTGGTTTGTCGGTCCATTGACAATCGATTTCCACATCTTGCTGTCTTGGTATCTAATGAAGCCTTCCATTCTTCTACTCCAAGACCTGAAGTTTTCAGGGGTGATGATTAGCGCTTGGTCATCGTCCCCATTTCTACTTCGGATTTGTTGAGGGCCATTTGAGGAGTGAGATGGTAGGGAGGAGTGAAAACAGGTTGATTTGGATGGTTAGATCATGCAATCAAGAGCCTGAGAAGCTCTGATCAATTCAGGATCGGGTTGTCACTTAAACACAAAGTTTTCTCTCAAATAACTTAGATCAAACTGGGTAAGAATCAAGAAGAGTTGATCACAATATAAAAGTAACTAAGACACAAAAAGATAATTTCAAGATAACTTTATATATTTGATTCTCAACTCAAAATACAAAGACCTACAAGTAGATTTTTCTGTCTTTTTTTAAGAATAATTAAGGAGAACTTATATATATATTATCTACAGCAGTATACTTTGTACCAGCTGGGATCATATAGCTTAAAGTCTATACTACAAGACTAAAAGATTAAGGTATCTCGGATAAAGTTGATCTGGATTAGGGAGTTAGGGCATGTCCCTGAATTACCTTTGTCACCAAACTAAAGATGGTTAACTTGTATTATCATGAAAACGTAAACAGGGGAATAAAGTATAGCAACACATGGTTCTTTAGGAAGAAGCCATGCTGTTATAAGAAGTCTGCAGTGGAGTGTTAGATCCATACTGTGTGACAGGATCAGTGATCACAAGTTGATGTAACAGATATAAACGCAGCGGAATACAAACACGAATTAGACAAATTGTAGCAAGCTAACGATATATGTGAGCATAAGATCGCATACAGTTATAGGGAGAGAATATGTATTTCTGATTTCTGGGAATGTTTATAGATGAGAATATTTCTAATCGAATCAATCATTCATTCCATTCAATTCATCATTCATCATTGATTACAATAGGTTGTCACTCCTTATATAGAGTGCAACAGTCACTGCTGTTATCACGGAAAGTGACAACTGGCAGATCCAATACAGAAATAACTAATTCTTAACAAACTACTGAAATGTTCACAACTACTGAGAACATATCAGCAAGTTAAGTACAAAATATAAAACTACTGAAACTACAACGACTGAAGAACAAGCTCTTCAGTCGTTTTACAAAACTACTGAAACATAGAAAATAAAACTATGATATCACAACTACTGAAGAAGTACTCTTCAGCAGTTGTGACAAACTACTGAGGCTTCAGTACTTGATCTTCAGACTTTGACCTTCAGGCGTTTCATCAGCTGATGACTTCAGTAGATATCATCAGCTGATGTCTTCAGTCTTTGTCTTCAGACTTTGTACATCAGTTGTTGATCTTCAGCACTTGTGAACTCTTCAGCTGTTGTACTTCAGTACTTTGGTCTTTCAGCTTCAGCACTTGTGTTCTTCAGCTGTTGTACTTCAGCACTTTGGGTCTTCAGCTGTTAAGGTCTTCAGCACTTGATCTTCAGCTGTTGAAGTCTTCAGCACTTGTCAAACTACTGATGAGGCTTTCAGCAGTTGTTGTGATACCGTGGGGACTTAGAGGTTTTCTGATCTTGGCTCATTGGTTCTTTTGGTCCAACAAACTCCCCTGAACCAATGCAGCCAAAACCTCTAACTTATTATACTCCCACTTATTGATGGCAAAATGTTGGTCTTTTTCCTTCTTGATCAGTAGAGAAGATGACCCATGTACGCTCCGGCCTGGGAAGAACCTCAAATATTTGTTTGGCAGAGTATGAATGGGAACTCTGTTTTGGGGAACTGGACACAGAGTTGTTATCCCATTCATGAGATTCACTTCCCCATAATGAGTCTGTACGACTCTCTTGTGTAGGCCTCAAGGAAGGTGATTTGTTCCTCCATGGTTAGCTCTTCAGCACTCCTTCAAACAAGATTCCGGCCCATAATACTCAGACAGGTATTTGGCCTGTTTCCCATTCTTTAGCTCCACAGTTGTTATTATTCTGTAAGCAAACTCATCGGGTGATTACCCTCTAGGAACAACTGGAGCTCATTTTTCCTGACTTCTTCAAGCCTCTTGTAACTAACCCCTTTTTCAATTTTGTTTTCCAAATCTTCTGAGGGGTTAGATTAGCTTTGTAGGCCTCTTGAAGTCTTCTAGGATTTCCCAGGGTGAAACTACAAAGACCAGAGAGATCACTTCATCTACGATCTTTTTCACCTGGCCAATGTATCTCCGAGGTATATTGTTCTTATGAATTCGTGAGAGACCCTGGGATCAGGCCAAATCCTCACTCTTTCCTTTGATATTGAAAGGTATGCCTGAGAGTGTAAAGCTGGGCTTGCTCCTTCATATTGATGATGGAAGATGTGGCTGCATAAGCTTTGTCAACTCTCTTCAGCAATTCTCATCATGCTGTTTATGAAGCTCTTCTTCTTCTAGCTTCACTTTAACCATTTGTCTCTGGACTTCAGGAGTAATTGCTGAGGAGTGACTTGTGGCCTTAGGCAACTGAATCACAGCTGAGAGCGGCAGCTGTCTTCTTCATCTTCTTCATCTTCTTCTAGCCTCAATATCCTCTCTTCTTCTTCAAGGGTATATCATCGGCTATGGGTTTTGAGGGTAAGGGAGTTGGTTTGGTGGGTGTGTTTGGGTGGTTTTGGTGTGGGAATGTTGACAGGCTGTTCTAGCATCCTTGAGGTGAGTGTGGCTTTTGATTGCTTGCTAGCTCAGTCCTGCTCCCAGCACCCACTTCATTCAAAGCTTCAATAACAAGCCCCTTAGTATATGCTTCAGACGAACAGATCTTGGTGGTGATTGCCAAGATACTGTCCCTGGACCAAGCTTTGATCTCAATCATTGATCTTCCAAGATATTTTGCAATAAATCTGATCATGATTTCTAGCCTTTCTCTTTCTAACACTTCATAACTTGCCCATCTATTCTGGATTTCTTCAATCTCTAGTCGTCGAATCTCAGAGTCAAGTTTGTTGGTGTCATGGCCTTGCCTAAACAGCTGATCAATGATGTTGTCCATTGATCTACTGTGTTCGGCATCAGCCTCTTTTATCAGTAGCTCCAAGGCTTTATCTTCAGCAATGTGCTCATCAGCACCTTTCTTTCGCTTGTAGGTGAGCATTGGTTGCTGTTCTTTCTCCTCCTTTTGGGCTTGCTTCGCTTCTTCTTTTCCTCGGATCTTTTCCTCTTCTGTTCTTTCACTGCAGGACTCTCCCCCTTTTTGGTTGCATTGGAGGAAGGGGTTGAGACCGCAGAAAGAGTCTTGTGGACAGCAGCATCAACCAAGGGCTGTAATGTTGAGGAAAGCCTCTCATCAAGGGCTTTGATCACTATATCAGTGATTATGGGGGTGATGAGAGGGAGGGAATTTTGAGGAGTACAGCACCTATTTGCTCAGGAGGGTTCTGTTCCTGAGAAGTAGGGCCTGAAGCAGAGGCAGGTGGTTGATTTTGGGGTGGCTCTGTATTGGGAAACCTTCAAGGGAAGGTGCCATCTGTGGGTGTATGAGGGTGGCAGATGGACTTGCATCCTGAGACATCTTGGCCAGCAGCTCTTTGAGTCTGCTAACCTCATCCTCTAGAATGGTGTTTTGAGCAACTACATCGTAGAAGAAGAAGCTCAGGTCATCATCAGTTGATACTGAATCACCTGACCTCCTGCTTAGAGCAGGATTACATGCACTGGGTGTAGACCAGTTGGTGCATGTGCCCCTTGTGCTTGGTACTGGGGACTTCCAGCCTCAGGACAATGTCCATCATCAGCTGTTGCCTCTAGGGAGGTCTTAGCAATGTTACCAGCCTCACTCTGGTCATGTGCTGAGTCAGAGGAGGTGGCAGCCTCACTAGATATTCTAAGCTCCTTCTCTACACCAGGAGATAGAATTGGGAAACCCCTGTGCTGTGGGTTCTCAGGTGCACTGTGTTCCTCCCCCTCAATTGTAGAGGTATTCCCAGTAGTAAGTGGTTTCTGGGGAGGGGGTGAGGAGTGCAATTGAGTCAGCACTTGAGCAACTATTAAAGTTGGGCTGTGAGGGGCGGTTGTTTGGGGTAAGGGGGTAGAAGCAGTGTGCACCTGGGGTGGATGGTGCTCTTCAATGGCAATCTCCTCAAGTGAGGAAGATCCCAGATAAGTAGGTGCCCCTTGGGTTGCTGCAGGCTCCTGTTGAGAGGAAGCCTGAGCGGCTGTGGCTGGAGGAGTCATGGTATCCACTAGGGGGTTTGGACTAGTGGATATATCCTGCGTTTGTTGTGCAGGAGCATCCTCAGGGGACTCAATTCCCTGAGTAGCCATTTTGGGTTTCTTTTTGGTGGGTTTGGTGGGGACATTGGATTTGGAGGTGGTGGCTGTGGGTTCCAGCTGCGTGGGTTTTCGCAGCTTGGCAGCCAGTTTGAGTGTCCGGTCGGAGTTGTGCCGGGAGTATACTTCTGGCAAAAAGCCGTAGCAGGGACTCCCAAGCCAACAAGTCCCTCAGCATTAAGCTGGTCTATTATAATGGCCATTATGAACCGTGGATAGAGTATCCAACGGTTGGCAGTTAGTTTTTGAGCCATATCTTTGAGCTCTGAAAATATTAATTCTGAAAAATTCAGTGGTTGTGCTCAAGGATAGAATACATTACCTGCTGCCATTTGGTGGACATTTGATCCCAAGACGATGTCTTAGGGGCCAAACATACATTGACCATGTGAAAGATCAGGCGCTCAGCGTCATTAAAGTGTTTCTTCATGATGGTGGTGGCACTGAGATCACCTTGATATCCATGCTGAGCAAATGATAGATCTATGGTGCCCTTCGGATATCCAGCAGGAGAGGTAGCATCACTCAGTTGAAGAATTTTACGGATTGTTGCAGGAGTAATCACTACTTCTTTGTTGTTGACGACTGACCGGAGGGATCGTGTGTTGCTCTCCTCAGTTGTAACATTAACGTTCATCCAAAATTGGTTCAAGGATTCGGTATGTAAACGGGGTTCAGAAGGAATGCCTTGTTGTATTGGGACTGAACCATAAGATCGATAGCAGTATCGAACTTAGTCCAGATCGGCGATTTTGTGAGGTAGGCAACACAGTTGTGTCGCGGTTTAATTTGCATAGACGCCATGGAATTTTTGGAGAGGAACGTTAGGTTTGAAGAAGATAAAGCATGGAGAGCTCAGGTTAAGGGTATTTATAGGGTACGGGTGAGGAAACGACTGAAGGATGTGGTGTTAGTCATCAGTAGTTTTAAACGACCGTTGACATGGTATTATCCTTTCAGACGTTGAAACAGCTGAAGTCGCGGTGTTAGGCATCAGTAGTTTAGAAAACTACTGAAGACCGTGGTTTTGACTTCAGGATGATTGAAACAACTGAGGACATGGTGTTTGTCATCAGTAGTTATGAAACTACTGAAGACAGTGGTTTTGTCATCAGCTGTTGTAAACAACTGAAGACTTGGTATTGGTCATCAGTAGTTATAAAACTGCTGAAGACGTGGTTTTGCTTCAGTTTTAAAATGAAACAGCAGTGGTACAAACGACTGAGGAGAAAGTTCTCTTCAGCTGTTTTCGTCAATTCAGCTTTCAGCTGTGTTTCAAACTGTCCTCAACACATTCATCAGTCTTTATGGCTGATTTCAGTTGTTTCATAGGACATCAGTACTTATCTGTTTTTACTGATTGCAGTAGTTATGACTGCATCAGTAGTTGTAACTACTTCAGTAGTTTAGAGCAGATGAAGTACTTCAGTACTTGTGAGAAATTTAGCCTTCAGTAGTTATAAAAAATACTGAGGTTAAAAGAGCTCATCAGTACTTATATGTGACAGGCACTCATGATCATCAATATGAATTACTGAGATCATCAGTAGTTGTCACCTATTCTAGCTGCAGCATACCAAGCCTTAACACCAGGTTTTGGAAAGTTGAACTATCCAAAGGCTTAGTAAAAATGTCTGCAAGCTCATCAGCACTAGGCACAAACTTAGGATCAATCAGACCTTTTTCAAAACAATCCCTTATAAAATGATGTCTGATCTATATGTTTGGTCCTAGAGTGCTGGACTGGATTTTTGACAATGCAAAGAGCTGAAGCACTATCCATTAACAATGGAGTCTTAGTCTCTGTAATGCCATAATCCAAAAGTTGGTTTTGAAGCCAGAGTACCTGAGATGTACAGCTTGCAGCAGCAATGTACTCTGCTTCCGCAGTGGATGTAGCAACTGAGGTCTGTTTCTTGCTCTGCCAAGAAATCAAGCAGTTGCCTAGGAATTGACATCCACCAGAAGTTGATTTCCTGGTCAACTTACACCCTGCATAGTCACTGTCAGAAAAAGCAACTAATTTACCAGAATGTCTGTAGAATACCATAAACCTAGAGATGGAGTGCCTTGCAGATATCTAAAGATCCTCTTGACTGCAATCAGATGAGACTCTTTAGGTGCAGCCTGAAATCTAGCACAAACACATGTAGCAAACATAATATCTGGTCTAGAAGCTGTTAAATACATCAAGGACCCAATCATACATCTGTAAAGTGTTTCATCAACCACTTTACCTTTCTGATCTGAGTCCAGTTGTGTGGTGCTGCTCATGGGAGTAGAACAGGGCTTACAGTTTTGTAAATCAAACTTTTGCAAAAGATCTTTTGTATATTTGGATTGATGAATAAAAATTCCATCAGCCTTTTGTTTGATTTGCAACCCCAGAAAGAACTGTAATTCTCCCATGGCACTCATTTCAAACTTCTGTTGCATCAACTTTGTAAAGGCATCACACAACTTTGGATCAGAGGATGCAAAAAATGATATCATCTACATAAATTTGAACAAGTAGATTATGCTGCCCAGCTTTCTTAATAAATAAAGTCTTGTCTATGGAGCCTCTAGTGAAATTGTTTTCCAGAAGAAAGTTTGATAATGTCTCATACCAGGCTCTGGGAGCTTGTTTTAACCCATAAAGAGCTTTATCAAGCTTATACACCCAATTAGGATGTTTGTTGTCCTCAAAGCCTGGAGGTTGACATACATAAACCTCTTCTTTAACTTTTCCATACAAAAATGCACTTTTGACATCCATTTGAAAGACTTTAAGTTTTTGATAAGCAGCATAAGCTAAAAACAATCGAATTGCTTCCAGTCTGGCTACAGGGGCAAAGGTTTCATCATAATCAATACCTTCTTCTTGTGCAAACCCCTGAACAACCAGTCTGGCCTTGTTCTTAACAATAAGCCCATTTTCATCAGTTTTGTTCCTAAACACCCATTTAGTGCCTATTGCACACTTACCTGGAGGTAGAGGAACCAGTTCCCACACTTGCTGTTTCTTGAACTGAAGAAGCTCAAGCTGCATGGCATCAACCCATCCATTGTCCTTTAAAGCAATGTGATAATTCTTTGGCTCTTGCTGACTGATGAAGAGAGCATAGAAGCAGAAATTTGACAATTGACTTCTTGTTGATACTCCAGCAGTGATATCACCAATGATTTGAGATGGGGTGATTCTTCAGATCTTGATACACAATGAGATCTGTGCAAGTGTTTGTAGCCGGTTCAGCAGCAACAGATGGTGATGGTGAATCATTTCCTTGAAACCAATCAGTGGATGGTAATTCAAAGGAAGTTGAATTCGAAGAAATCTCATCAGCATTTGTTGTGGATGGTGCTACTGGCGCTACAGGAACATCAGGTCTAGTTGAATCAGGCAGCTGATCACTAAACCTGAAGAGGTGAGTACTGCAATCATCATCATCATCAGCAGTACCACCAGGTGGTGAACTGTTGACAGGAGCAACAGCAGGAGTTTGATAAGGAACATATTGCAGTATGTCCAAATCAAATAACTCCACAGGACTTTGTGGAATCTTGTCCTTTGGAGATTCATTAAACTTAACATGTAGAGTTTCTTCAACCATCTTTGTTCTGCAGTTGAAGACTCTGTATGCTTTGCAAGTAGATGAATAACCAACAAAGTATCCTGCATCCACCTTAGGATCAAATTTGTGGAGTTGATCCTTTGTGTTGAGAATAAAACAGGGACACCCAAAAGCTTTGAAAAATGAAATCAGAGGAGCCAAATGATGGAGAACTTCATATGGAGTCTTCATCAACCTCTGATTTACTAAAACTCTATTTTGCACATAACAAGCTGTGTTGACAGCTTCGGCCCAAAAGGTCAATGGCAAACCTGAGTCAGCCAGCATGGACCTTGCAGCTTCAATGAGGGTCCTGTTCTTTCTCTCCACTACTCCATTTTGTTCGGAGTCCTTGGAATGCTGAACTGCCTTTTGATTCCCTTTGAGAGAGATAGAAGTCATCAAGTGTATGATTTCTGAACTCAGTTCCATTATCACTCCTAATACACTTGACTGGAAGGGAATACTGCTTCTCAATGTACAGCACAAAGTGGATAATCTTCTGAGCAGCCTCATCCTTTGAATGTAGAAAGAAAGTCCATACAAATCTGGAGTAATCATCCACAATTACCAGACAGTATTTCTTCTTTGCCATGCTCATTACTCTCACAGGACCAAATAGATCCATATGCAGTAATTGCAAGCAGGCAGTGGACTTGGACACTTCAATAGGAGGAAATGAGACCTTGTGCTGTTTTCCTTTTAAACAAGCAGTGCATGTTTCATCACAGTGGAACTCCTTTATTGGTAAGCCTCTGACTAAACTATTGTGGCTAAGCTGATTCATGTTTTTGAGATTAACATGACCAAGCCTCCTGTGCCATAGTTTAGATTCTGAAAAGAGGCTTTGGAAAATAGGCAAGGATTGCCTTTGAGATCTATCTTCTTAGAGAGATCTAAGGCATACACTCTTCCTGTCCTGTTGGCTTTCAGGAGAGTGTGATCATCCAACACCTTGTCAATCAAGGGCAAAACTTTGGATGACAGAATCCTACAGTTTTGACTTGTGAAAAGGGCAACATGGCCTTTATCACACATTTGACTGACACTCAAGAGGTTGTACTTGAGATTTTCCACATGATTAACATCATCAAATTTGATTTCTCCATTGGAGACAAAGCCCTTACCGATGATGTACCCCTAGCATCATTGCCAAAAGAGACAAATCCCTTCTTTCCTTGAGAGTAGTCATGAAGAAGAGAGATGTTCCCAGTCATGTGCATAGATCCCCCACTGTCTACATACCAGATGCTACTTTGGCATGTTGAAGAACCCTGCAATAATAAACAATCAGTTAGTTTTAGAGACCCAAACCTTTTTGGTTTGGGCCTGGTCTCATCAATAGATGGTAAACTAGCATGTTTATTTGTAACAACAGCCTGAGAGGAAGAAGATGGTGTAGAAGAGGAGTCCTTTGGCTTAGACCTCCTTTTCTGTGGTTTCAACATAGGAGAATAGTTGGTTAACTCTACCCAACAGATGTTGTACCATCATCACCAGCTGTGTCTGATTTTGTGATAAAGCTTTCAGCTCATCAGACACATTGCTAGTGGAGTTAGATAAGGTCCTATGTTGCACCTTCTTCTTTTGAGCACCCTCAGCTGTCACCTGTTTAACTCCTTCCTTTTTGATTGCTTTAAGACTTAAGGGTTACAGGATTTGATGTTGCTGATACAAATGTGGTCTCAAACTCAGTTTTCATTTTTACCATTTTCTCATTAATTTCTTCTTTTTGTTTGAGTTTGGAACCTCTTTTGTACCAACAATCATCTGTAAGATGATTGAACAAACCACATACTTCACATGGTTCTTCTTCATCTTAGGTTGATCATCAACTAAAGATGGTGAAGCAACAGAAGACTTGTTCTTCAATGCTTTGGAAGCATTGGTTGCTTTCTTGACAGCATCTTTAGTAGTCTTCAAACTCTTTCTACTGCCAGTTTTCTCTTCAGTACTGACAGCAGTTGAAGTTTGAACTTCAGGAGTTGAATCCTGCTCTCCAGTCCTTTCAGGACCTTCAGGATTGACTCCTGAGTTGATCAACTTATTGATCATGTGAATGTCAGCATTTGGACCATCAACATCAGCTGATAGGTTCAAAGAGGACTTGATACTGACTGCTACTTCTGATTGTGCTGTATCAGAAGGTAGATCACATGATTGATGGATTGGTTATCACTCTCACCATCAGATTCTACCTCTGCTCTTGGGGTAAAATCTGTAGGTGGAGCAGTGTGATTGTAACCAATTCCAAACTTCACATTTGAAGCAGATTGCTTACTAAGAAGCATTTCAAAACCTTTGCATGATTGTACCCATCTATCACACTCGACCTGGGTAACTGCAAGGGTTTCTTTGAGATCTTTGTACTTCTCTAGAAGTACATCTTCTCTAGCCTTATCATCAATTATTTGCAATTCAGTTTATAAACCTCATCATTTTTATCTTTGAGCACAAACTCAAACTCAGCTTTGTTTTTGGAAATTACTTGTTCTAGCTCAATGTTCTTATTAATTAAAGCTACATTTGCTTCTCTAATGGAAGCAAATGCTGCTATGCATTGTTCAGAACATAATTTGGCTTTTGCCTCAGAGGATACCTGTGATACCTGAGGTGTAGAGGCATTGGAAGATGAAGTATCAGCAGACTCCAAAGCCATAAGAGCTAGATTCCCAAAGGGACTGTCACCACCATGTTGACCAGCACCTGAGAACAGTTGATCATGACCAGACAAGTCATCTGGTAAACTGCTCCAGTCAACAACTCCTGGGGTGAAGAAGCTGTGTTGTTGAGATGAAGGTTGTTGATGAGATAGGGAAGGCTGAGGTTCTGGTAATGCATGAGGTTGTGGTGTCATAGGAACTTGAACTTGATTGACTGTGGCATGTAATAACAAGGGTACTGATAGGCATTTGACCCTGAGGAACAAAATATGCCGGAGATTGTTGTTGAGGATGATGACTAGATGTGACAGGATGTTGCCCTCTGTTTTGGACTGTGCCAGGAAAAGTCACAAAGGGTGCAGTAGAGTTTGATCCAGTTGATCTACACTCTCTTGCAAAGTGTCCAAGCCGTTGGCATTTGTGACACCTCAACTTGCTCTTGTCAAAACCAACTTTGGTTTTGCCAGAGAGTCCTGGGAATTTTCTTCCAGTTCTTTTGTAGAACTTCTGAGATCTGATATTTATCAAGGCCATTTGGCTCAAAATATCCATCTCTTCTAAGTCATCATCAGCAATCCCCTTGAGATCATCCATAATGAAACATAAATTGTCATTATTACCTCCAGTAAACTGACCATCAACACTTACAAATGCAGAATTAGAAGTGCTCGAAGAGAAATTAATATGCTCATCATACTGGCATTCAGATGAAGCATATTCTGACTCATGACCCACCAAGGCAGTGTTGCCTTGTATAAAGTCTTCAGTGAGCTTTCCAGATGAAGACAGCTTTCTTTCTGTTCTATCTCTCTCTCAAAAGTGAGCAATTTCCCATGGAGTTGGGTGAGAGATAGTTTGTCCAAACTTGCACTGGAGCGTAGGACAATAGTATATGTGTCCCATCTCTCAGGCAGTGATCTGAGAAATCTGTATTCATCTGAATATTGGTGTATTCAAGTTTGACCATTTTTAGTTCAGAGATCAAACAAGAAAACCGCTCATATTGTTGAGTCAGTGTCTCACCCTTTCTATGAGAGAATGTCTCATATTGTTGGGCAAGAATTTCTCTATTATTTGCCAAGACCTCATCTGTTCCTCCAAATTGTTCTTTCAAAGCAATCCAGAGGTCATGGGCAGTTTCATGATGCATTAGCCCAGAATAGATTTCATTGGGCAAAGCCATGGCCAGAATTCCATGGGCTTTTGCATCAATCTCAAGCAACTTTTATCCTCATCTGAGTATTGCTCCCTCCTCTTCGGAACCATTTGATTGGTTTCGGGTTATTCACCATAGGCTTGTGTGGACCATGTACCACTGATGTCCAACACCCTGCGCTGTTAACAGACAGGTGATGGAGCATACGTCTTTGCCATATGTTATACTCATTCCTAACCAGCATAGGAGGCTTGGTTGAGGAACCAGTATTGTGAGGATCATTGGAGGGAGTGGTCATTTTCAGTTCAAAAAACAGTTTAGTTCAAGTTAAAAAAAGTTTTAGACAACCACAACAAACTCAATGAGAACCAAGAAAAGATCTCAGGATGAATGAGCAGAAATACAGAAAAATTCAATCTCTATAACCGTTTCTTGCAAAAACAAAAGCTAATTCAATCAAACTTGGATCTTGAATAGCAGTTTCAATGATCAATTATTAGATCGATCAATGATTAACCTGCTCTGATACCATTTGACAGGATCAGTGATCACAAGTTTGATGTATCAGAATATAAAGCAGCGGAATACAAAACGAATTAGACAAATTGTAGCAAGCAACGATATATGTAAGCATTAAGATCGCATACGGTTATAGGGAGAGAATATGTATTTCTGATTTCTAGGAATGTTTATAGATGTAGAATATTTCTAATCGATCAATCATTCATTCCATTCAATTCTCATTTCATTCATTGATTACAATAGGTTGTCACTCCTTATATAGAGTGCAACAGTCACTGCTGTTATCACGGAAAGTGACAACTGGCAGATCCAATACAGAAATAACTAATTCTTAACAAACTACTGAAATGTTCACAACTACTGAGAACATATCAGCAAGTTAAGTACAAAATATAAAACTACTGAAACTACAACGACTGAAGAACAAGCTCTTCAGTCGTTTTACAAAACTACTGAAACAAAGAAAATAAAACTACTGATATCACAACTACTGAAGAAGTACTCTTCAGCAGTTGTGACAAACTACTGAGGCTTCAGTACTTGATCTTCAGACTTTGACCTTCAGGCGTTTCATCAGCTGATGACTTCAGTAGATATCATCAGCTGATGTCTTCAGTCTTTGTCTTCAGACTTTGTACATCAGTTGTTGATCTTCAGCACTTGTGAACTCTTCAGCTGTTGTACTTCAGTACTTTGGTCTTTCAGCTTCAGCACTTGTGTTCTTCAGCTGTTGTACTTCAGCACTTTGGTTCTTCAGCTGTTAAGGTCTTCAGCATTTGATCTTCAGCTGTTGAAGTCTTCAGCACTTGTCAAACTACTGATGAGGCTTTCAGCAGTTGTTGTGATACCGTGTGGACTTAGAGGTTTTCTGATCTTGGCTCATTGGTTCTTTTGGTCCAACATGTGTCACTGGTTATAGCAGTGTTTCTGAAGGTGTAAATGGCTTCGGAAGAGTAAGGACATCTGAAGCCACTTTATACTTTCGGAAGAGGCTGTGATTATTCCAAGTTGGAGACTTCTTCATTTTATCTACTTCGAAATGGTCTTTATTATCTTCTTAGTCTTGAACTCGAAAGTATGTATTTGTTCTTTGGAAGTAGAGTTCTGTGTTCGGAAGTTGGACTTTCCATTTGTCTGCGGAGGAACTCTCAACATTGGAAGTTCCATGAAGAAGCTTCGGAAGCCTTTGCACGCAGCATCAAAATAACTTTAAGTGATATGTTTTTGGTTGCCTTAGCCTTCTTGATCCAACAACTGTAATGATATAGAGCATACGGAAAGCTGTTTTGGGAATCATGTCCTTCACTTTAAGTGATGATAGCCGATCGAAGGTCGATTCTTGAAAAACCAACTACACCGTGAAGCTGATCGAAAAAATCATCTATTTTGGTAAGGGGTTAGCGGCTTTCACTGTCAACTTATTCAATTCATGGTAGTCAATACAAATCCTCATAATACGTCTTTCATCTCACAAACAAGACCTGAGCACCCAAGGAGAGATACTCGGTCTGATGAACCCTTATCAAGCAGCTCTTGCAACTGCTCCATCGCTCCTTTCATCTCCGTCGTAGCTAACCGATACGATGCCTTGGAAACAGGTTGGGCACCTGTATAAATCAATCTGAAATTCAATCTCTTCTGTCAGGTGGCACTCCTGGTAAGTCTTCTGGGAAAACGTTCTGAAAAGGTAACACACAACTGGTAACATCAGACAGTTGTGGTCTTGGCGTGTCTACATCCTTACATAAGCCAAATAAGCGCTACATCCCCGCCTCATACATTTTCCCGCCAACGCCATCGAGATCACTTTTGGAATTGTCGTGACCCGCATCACCATAAACCGTCACCGAACTTCCGTCAGGCGCTGATAGCTGAATCATCTTTTGTGACACACAATGTTTGCCTTTGAAGTCTGCTAACTATCCACCCAAGAACCAAATCAAAACCACCTAAGGTCATTACAAACGGTCTAACAGGAACTTATGACCCTCAAGTTCCACGTCACAGTTCTCTATCATCTCGGAAATCTGGTAGACTACCTAGTAGTTTCTACATCAAAGGGGGCATCAACATGTCTACTACTAACGGCAGCTTAGCACAGAAAGTAGCAGAAATAAAACTTTTACTGGCACCAGAACAAATAACACAGAAGCTAAAGTTTGGTTCACTAGAAACATACCGGACACAACGTCGGGTCCGTCTAGCCTCCTCCTGTGTCATGGGAATGCCTAGCGTTTGCCCTTGGTCCTTCACCTCCAGTTTTCTACGTCCCGGAACCCTCGGCCCTTGGCTTCTTACACTCTATTCATATGACCTCTTCACCACAGTTAAAGCACTACACGGCGGTCGTCCACCCGTGCCTTCTTTTACCGTCGAGGCATCACCCCGACCAAATCACTTCCCATTCCAGTTTCTATCACTTTCACCCTTCCGATACCTTCAGCCACCACCACCACACCCCTTTTGTCATATAACCTTCCTGCCAAATCCACCGCCGACCTATACGTGCTCGTCGGGCGGCAATCATGTGCCTGCGAATATCCACTGGCAATCCCTGAATGTACCTCTTGATCTTTCGAGACAGAGGTGTCACCTGATCCGGCACAGACGTGCCATTTCCTTAAATTTGGTGGTGTACTATGGTGTGTCATCGTTCCCGCTCCAGTTGCAGAAACTCCCTCTCGACCTTATCCATTTCCGATGAGGAAAAAACTCCTCGATCACAAACTTCTTCAACTCTAATCATCTCATTCTTCCGATCGCCCGACTACCCTCGGCTTGGACTACATTGTCACCAGCACAGCAGAGAGCGAGTCTACAAAAGAGTGGGTAGTGAAGTTAACTTTCTGGTCCTCTCGGCACTCGTTGATATCAAGTACAGCCTCATTTCCCTCACCCACGGGTGAGCAGCAGCAGCAGTGTCGTTACCATCGAAAGTAGGGGGCTTGCATCTCATAAACATCCCGTAGTTACAGCCTCGTACCTCCTCCTGGACAGGCTCTGCTTCTTCCTCTTCTTCTTCATCATCAGACAGAACCGTCTCAGTATCGAGCTATCTTCTTTTGCCCGTAGGTCTACTCCTTTCCCTTCTCTCCCCTTCTCTTACTGCCTTTATCACTTCGGTCACCACAGACGGTAGGATCGTCTGCATGACTTGATGCACTTCCTCCACAACTGCCTCCTTCACTGAGGCTCTCAGGTTAGCACTCTCATCTCCGCCCTCCGGATGAGGGGTTTCTGGTTCTTCATGAACCACCTTTTCGGCCCTAGGCCTTCCTCTCGTAACCCGTGGTTCAGCACCACGTCCGCCACCACGCGACGCTTTAGATGATCTACCACCGGCCATCCTCTAACTCACACTGAAAGATTTAAACACCAATACGGTCATTCAAGGAAACGGCTCAGGTTATGGCAAGTATAGTAAGTCCCTAATTACAGTGGCCAGTTGTGATTAGCCACTTACTTTACTCTTCATACCCCAAGCATTACCTGTCCTGACTACATCAGTATTTAAATCTACATACAACACATAATCACATACCATGCGCACATAAAACCAATTAACTTTACGAAAATACCTGATGGCACGCAGCTACTCAGATTGGCATCCCATTCCCTTTCCGTCCCATTCTCAGTTTAAGTTAAGGTTCATTTGAAAATTTACCCATTTCACTTAAACTTTGGCTCTGATACCAACTTGTAAGGCCCCGTTCCCGGGACGCTTACAGCTGGTCAACCATTGCACATAAAACATACATTTACAGTTATTTTAAATAAACATTCGTAGCGGAAACATTCAAAAATGGCATTTCATTTCATCATAAAAACTTTTGCAAAATAATGCATCATTTTTCGGTTACAAAATTTCATTTGTTGTATTACATCACAAAATTTCGTCTGCATTAACCCTTTCTATCCACATTTACTTCCAAACACTTAGGCATATTTAAAAACTTAACAAGTGGGTCTAAAACATCATATTCGATTTCCATGCACCATTCATCATGTTCTAAGCTTAAATCTTACCCTCTAAGCCTTAGAAACACAATCATACATCATCAAGCATGAACATTGTCACACATGACATCATCATACCACATTCAAGCATATGGGTCCGAAACCCAGTTAAATAAAAACATACATTCATGCATTTCGAGCCCCAAAATCAGTTAAAAACCAGTAAAGGAGGGGTCCTAGAACTCACCTTTGCAGCTCTTGAGTATGGCTTCTTCCAAACTCGTTTGCAAATTTAATTCAACCTCCTAGAAACCCACTAAAAACATACCCGAACATATACAAACACACATAAGCATAAACCCGAGGACATAACCGGTTAAGAACATCATAAAAACACGAATTCTCACCTTGAAATTTGAATTCTTTCTTCTTGTTCTTCTTCAAACCCGAACTCTGCTCTCTCTCTCTAAAATTTCAAACTCAAAAGGGAAAACTAGCATAGCATGGGCGGCCATGCTACTTTTGTACTACATAAAAAGTAAATTTGTAATTTTTACATGTTAACCCCTCATCTTGGGTTAAATAGCATTTCTTTATTTTCCTTCGCTTTATTCTTCTCTTCCTTTGACTTTAAAATAACCGGGTGTTACAAATGTTTGGAAGATGAACATTGCATAGAAGAGAGATTCTTTAGATTACTAAATAGGTAGTGTTTAATTGTTTCATGTGTGCATGAACTTGGTACTAAGTAGAAGTTTCTTTGAAAGTTTCATACTCTGCACCAAAAAATATTCTAAGTATGAAATCTTCCAAAGCCAAGACCAATATCTACCAAAACCAAAAGTGAAGTCTTCCAAAGCTTCCAAGACAAAATCTTCTAAAGCAATGAAGTGAAGGTAGATCTGAAGACTTTGAAGAACATGCTTTCTCTGATGTACTTTTCATAAAGCTGACCAACTTTCTGCTACAACTCTGAAGGCTCACCAACTTATACAAGTTGGTGAATGGTCCATGCTTTTTGTAATTGTACATTGAGGTCTTGAGTCTGTAACTTTCTACTTTATGTACTTTTATCCTTTTTGTAATATAATAGGATTTGAGCTATGGCATGTCATAGTCACTAGTCAAAAGAAAATTTGTCTTTTGAATTTACATTGATCTTGTTGTTGTCTAGATTAGTGTTTCCAGCTGGGCTTCAAAGTATAACCGATTGTATGATGTAGTATAAAGTGTCTCACATCCTTGTATCTTATGCTTATGCTTGTGTAACACTTGTAAAAGAACTTGAGAAGCAATATACAGTAAACTTAAAAACCTTTACTTTGTTTTTGTCTTCTTAAGCTTCTGTCTCTTGTTTACTTGTGTTCATTGTATCATAATACAAGTCTTGGTTCCCTATTTGATATGTTAAGTGTTCTAACACTCTCCTTATTGAGACTAAGTGTATTGACCATCCCTTAAATGGTCTCGCACAATTGTTAATGTATTCTATGGTGATGTTTGTTGTTGGAAGACTTATTGCCAACACTTATGTCACACCCTCAAATTCCACCTGCAGGGTTTTACCTAGTGGGGCTTGACAAACCAGGATCTTAGACACGGTCATATCAAGTGTCATTGTATGTATTTAAAATAAATATTTGAACTTTATTACGAGTAAAACATACTTTGGGTGATAAGCAATGTGGAAGCATAAAGTAAAATCCCAACCCAATTATACTAATTGCGCTAAACATGATGCCTAGTGAAAATAGTTAATGCAAAAGAAAACAAGTTTGTAATACATAGCATAAGTGTAACCTCAGTCATGTGACCTTACCATAAGCATTCCTATGACCTTAAAAACATGCTAAAGTATGTCAATATAATGTTGGTAAATTCACATATTTAAATAACAAGTATGTATGAAAGTGTTTGTATGGTAAAGTGATTTAAGCATATCAATTGGCAGCTACCCTATAATCAAATTACCTACAGTTTGAAACCAAAGCTGAATGTTTGTAAATGTTAACGTGACTAATGGAGGTTGGATTTATCAAACCTAGTAGTACTACTCAGAATTACCTTGTTAGTTTGTTACTAACGTTTGAGAATGTAAGGATTTTTTTATATGTTTGCAGTAACGTAACATGCAATAAAACAATAATATAAAAAATACTATAAATATAGTTTGTATGTTTGCTTCCCCTAAAAGAAAAGAATGTAAAACATGGGTTATGAAAATTCACCATAGAGTGCGTAGATGAAAATAAAAGCAAATGCAAAAGTTAATAGTTACGTAACATATGTCGGTCTGTAAGTGTGTGTTCATAATGGTCTGTATGAATCCTCATTGTATCTAAACAATATTAAATGTTTATGTGTTTGAGAAAAGCAAATCATGTTTGGCAATTTTGACTTTTTGACCAAAGTTTACATGGGAACGTGGGGATCAAATAAAGACTATGTACCTGTAATTATTTAAAGATGCACCATCAAAAGCTGAGGATACCAGTTTAGACTTTTGAGGTGGAATTCCTTGAACAAGGGAATGATGTGACAATAAGAAATATTCGTCTGTCTTTTACTAGAGTTAGCTAAATTTTAGAACAAAATTTCTTTCAACAAAAGAATGATGTGACACCCGACATTTTTCAGGTCGTTTTCTCACAATACGAACCATTATTTTCAGATCATACATGCATGAAGTTAATATGGTTTACTTAAATGTGACCTTGATTACACAAACACTCACAAACTTGCATGTAATGGTAAGTCGAAGAATTATTGAATCACACACGAGTTTGTCTTCGAACGTCGATTTATCAAAATAACTTTCAAACAATCATAGTTGGTGTGATATTATATATTATGTGATAATTTGTAGTTTGTTTTTTAAAATAATGAATTTACAAGCATTAAACCTAATTTAAACTTAGAGTGTTGACTTTTGAAAAAAAATAATAATAAAAACTATACCCTAACCCCTGCCCTATAACCTGACCTATTGCCAATACCTCATCCCCAACCTTCTTAAAATTTTGCAATCATGTGTTATCAAGCAATTACATCACCATACAAGTAAGTTTAAAGGTTAAAGTTCACTCTTTTAGTTCTTTAAAGTCTAGTAACCTAGATGATCTAAGCACACATCAAGACTCGAACTTTATTGATATTGATCATTGATTTTGTGTTATAATACGTTGTTATGATTGCTTTATGGTTTTGATTTGTGAAAATTGTTGATTTGGGTCGAAGACCTAGAATTTCCTGTTAATGAAAGTTTTTATTAGGTTTCATAGTAATATCATAATCTTTATGGAATTAAATAGATTTAGTAATTCTAGGTTATTAGCTGATATTACAGAATGAATGTTTAGGTTTTAAACTTTTTTAATTGGTTTGTATCCTTCCTATAAAAGAAAGTTTTTTATTGGGGAATTCTAAGTAATGAATTTGTCATGTTTGATGGGATTTGATGGTTTACATGTAATGTTTAGAACATAAGAAAATGTTAGATTACTAAATTGTGAAAAAAATGGCATGTGATGTCAACTTGTTAATTATAGAAACTTTTTAGGACATGATTTTATGAATAATACATGTGTTAAGTATGTAATGAGGCAGATTATTTGAGTTGTGTTAAAAGTGTTCATAAAGACATATTTTGAGAAATTTTATTGCTTATTGAACAATTAACATTCTATGGTTCTAAATTAGAAAACATTTAAGTCAAGTAACTTGCAATAGATTGGTAATATATGAATTACATGTGAAATTTGAATGCTTGATTTGTTATGTGATTTAGTTGGGAAATTGAATTACATATGTTTAATAAAGTCCAAGTTTCCCAAAATAGACTCTTTCCAAAAATATATTTCTGACATTCACTTTACATATAACTATAATTGAACAATTTGATTGGAACTAAACATGTTTACACTAAATTGAGTCACCAATGGGTCTTTGACTCAAACTGGTCAACTTTGGTCAACAAAATTCAACTTTGATAAAAAAGGCAAACATGAATAGCTTATTTCAAACATACTAATATTTAATGTTGTTTTGATATAACAAGATTCAAATAGACTATTATGTAAATATACTTATAGACCTATATTAATTAGGTCACTATTAGCTTTTGCATTTGCTTTAACTTTTATTTACGCACTCTAAGATGAGTTTTATGGCTCATATTTTATACTTTTACCTTTTAGGAGAGAAAACATGCAAACTATGTTTTTAGTGCTTTTTGTATTATTGTTTTATAGCATGTTATGTTAAGCCAAAAACATATATAAATCTTTACATTCAATAATCATTTGTAACTAGCTAACGAGGTAATTTGGAGTAGTTTACTACGATTTTGTAAACCTGTGTTAGTCGCATTAACTTGACTAGAGGTTGAACGTGAGTTTATGTAACGCTCGATTATTTTTAAAGGCTCAAAAGAAAGAATAATAGGTGATGAAAAGAAAGAAACACCATTTAACCCAAATTGAGGGGTAAAAGGTGTCCAAAAGGGACAAAACTTTCAAAAAGATGGTATAAAGTGGGCACGGCCATGAACACCCTCTTCACACTCACCTTTCTTTTCGGGTTTTTAGAGAGAGAAAAGAAAGAGCTGAAAACTTTTGGATATTTAAAGAACAAGAAGAAGAATCTGAATTTAAGGTAAGAACTTGGTGTTTTGAGTGTTCTTAACCGACCTTTGCCTCAGTTGTATGCTTATATGTGTTGTGTGTTCATTTGTGTGTGTTTTTGGTGGGTTTTAGGTGTTGAAAACGGGTTTTAAAGAAAGTCATACCCAAAAGAGATGCTAATTTGAGTTCTAGAACCCCTTTTTTACTTGTTTTAAACTAATTTGGGGCTGGAAATGCATGTATGAACATTTTTATAAAAAATGGGTTTTCACCTGTATGTAAATGTGTATGTGTTTTGTGGGTGGGGTTTGATTTGGGTGTTATTATGGTTATGATTATGCTATGAATATGTTTCTATGGCTTAGAATGTAATATTTGAGCTTAGAACATGTTAGATGATGAATTAGGGATTAAATTATGTTATTTAAGTATAGTTGACTGCCCATGCGCCTAAATAGTGGCCCATGCACCTAAATAGTGGCCAATGCGCCTAACAAAATAAACTGTGTAGTGTTCCCATGTGCCCAAATAGTGTCCATGTGCCTAGAATTAGGCTGAAATTGACTAAGTGGTCAGACGCCTAGAAAGCCCATGCGCCTGCATTGTGCCCATGCTCCTAAGACTTAGATTTATTTTCTGATTTTTAGGGAAAAAGGGAACTGTAGGCTTTGACTTGGGATGTTCTCGGGGGGTGAAGTAAGTTGACTTTTGATGATGAATGAGGTTGTTATGGTATGTATGATGATTGCTATATCATGTACGATGGTGCTTTGTATGGTGATGTTTTGTATGTTCCTTGTTATGTACGTTTATTTTCTGTGGCTTTACTTTGAATGTTGATGAATGAAATGAAAAGTATTATGTAACGTAAAGAGGAAGATAATGAAAATAGGAACGTAATGAAAGAATACATGCATTAATGAATGAAAGATAAGTAAGAAAGTCTTGTAAGCACTGTACGGAGGTTCACACCCAATGAAGGGTGTTAGCTCAACTGTGTGTGGGTTAGCTACCCCGGAAGGAGGCACACTGGGGTCTAATCCTTGTGATTGACCATACGTATGGGATCGTTACCGCTTGTCCCAGGTACTGGAGCCAGCTTCGTGCATAATGTTCGAGGTCTTTAATAGACCTCAGGCCCAATAACCAGCTTCATGCACAATGTTCGGGGTATAGCATATGGCATTTGTTTGGAATGAAAGAGAAGTGATAGTGATGAGTGTACTTGCCCTAAGTACTCGATTCAGCTTCGTGCACAATGTTCGAGGTCTTTAATAGACCTTAGGTCTAGTAACCTCGTGTATAATGTTTGGGGTACTATACATGTCATCGGAAGTAACGAATGAACGGAAGATAAGTAAGGAAGATTATGAATGAAAGTGAATGATACGATAATGATGATGTAAGATGAATGAACGAATGTTAACGAATGAATGATGAAGATAATAATGATATTATCTATGTGTACGTATGATGCTTGATCGCGTAAGAATGTAAAGAATAGTTTTAAACGAAAGTAAAGTATATTTTATTTTAAAACTAGAACTCACTCAGCAACGCTGTCTTTTATGTGTTTCCAGTTGGCAGGTAATGGTTGCTGAGGATGGCACGGGGTGGCTACTTGGCTTATTTTGGATGACATCCATTTTGTATAATGTTTTTGTGATGTAATGCAACAAGTTATTTTGTAATCATTCAACTATGTGTTACTTTGCAAAATCAATGTAGATACATGTGTACCTAGTTTAGGAGCTCAAATGTAAATTGTCTTTCATGTGTTACATATATGTAACAAAATGGGTATGAATGAAATGTAATGTGTTGATAATGCTTATAATGTTTAATATTTCATTGATTATTGTGTGATAATGCATATTGAACTAACTATATAGGTTTGTGATTGTTTACATAGTTCTTAGTCAATAATGATTGAGAAACATGCTTAAACTTAATCGTGTGAAGCTCTCATGTGAATGGACCATGCTAATGGACCATACGCATGAATACTTCATGCTAATGGACCAGTCGCACGACTGAATCAGGAGACTGGATCAGTCGCACGATTGAGACATACGATTGACTCAGTCGCACGACTAGAAGACCCTAACCTATAAATACGACCTAATTCGTGGAAAAACGTAACTATTCGAATCCCTACGCACTAAATCGTACCCTAACCATCCAGAGACCTAAGATAACGTGTTCCAAGTTCATAGATCGCAGTAAATCATCTTACAATCGTTCTTAACGTTTTGATTCATTCTTAGATCGATTATACTTGCGTTCTCACTAATTGGATCGCCAATCAAATAGGATTCCACACTATTTGGTTTGGTACACATGCAAATCAGTTAGTACTCCATACCGAAAACAGTCCTAACAAGTGGTATCAGAGCTTTGGTTCTTGATTTGCGTGTGATTCAATCGATTGTGATATAAAAATCACGTTTTCACTCAAAAACGCAATCTTTTTATGTCAAACAGTTTTTTCGACGTCTCCTGGTCAAAAATTTAACGTTTTTCCGGCATACGGCAATTAGGGTTAGTGAGAAATTCGTGTTTTTGCGTCAAAGTGTTCAAAACCTTCGTTTTTGCAAAAATAGCAGCCTTCAGTCGTACGATTGACTCAACCGCACGACTGAACCCATTCATATCTCTCATACGCACGATTGGCTCAGTTGTTCATCCATTCATACGACTGAAGATCATCATTCGCATTGCTCATCCTCACCTGTCTGATCGCCCGATTGAACCATCTGCATAAGTTCAGTCGCACGATTGAACCATCCGCATTGTTCAATCTCACGAATAATCCAATCGCATTCTTTCATTCGCACAAGTACAACAGTTTGTTCTAAAATCCAAAGTAAATAGAAATTGAATATCAGTATTCAGCGTTCACCGCAGGTAGAGATTCACGGATCCAGAATCTATTGCTTCTGGAAAATGAAGTGGGAAATCACAATAAGCCCCCTAAGCTCATAACGTTAGATGATTACCTACAATGGAAGCGAAGGTTCGAGATCTATCTAAATAGTGTAGATCCTAATCTGTGGGAATCTATAGAGACAGGGTATAGCATGCTGGTCGGTGCTGATGGAGTTAAACTTACCTTAGGAGGGATGACTGATAGCCAAAAGGTAAAGTACAATGCAGAAAAGAAGGAGTATGATCTGCTAACTCAGATTATTCCTAAGGATATATTCCATCAGTTTTTTGAGAAAAAGCAAGCAAAGAAGCTATGGGATGCTCTAGAAAAGCAGTATGACGGGAATGCATCGTTAAAAGATCTAAAGGATAAGGCTTTGAAGAAGGAGTTTGATAACTTCTCGTCAATAGGAAAAGAGAGTTTGGATGATGTTATAGACCGCATCTACCACTGAATGAGTGAGCTACACACTCATGGGGTTGTTACGTCCATGGAAGACAAGGTGTCGAATTTTGCAGATAGATTGCCAGAAAAGTGGGTTTCATTTCTGTCAAACCTCAGACAGAATGATATGCTGGCGAAGTGGATATCAACGATTTCATTCTGAAACTAAGATAAGAAGAGTTGAGGATGAAGTACAGGTCTCAAAATTCATCATATGATTAGAACCCGTCTCTTTACAACTCAACCTTTCAAGCAAAAATGTCTGGAGCGCCACTTCAAACAGCATTTGTGTCAAGTTCAACTACTCTGTCTCAAGCCACTACTTCAGGATTTGACATGCCAGGGTCGTCTTGCACCCAATATATAGCAACTGAAGCAAATGCTACAAACTTGAAGACCGAGAATCTCGGTAACGTGACTATAGAGGTAGCAAAGGAGCATATGGATCTCTTAGCAGCTGTCGTTCACTCATATGACAGACTAGTTGCAAGGAAGATTGGAAACTGCCATCTGGCAGATGAAGACTACGAGCAAGTAGATGAGACTGAGCTGGAAAGAATGGATATCATGTGGGCATTGGCAAGTGTTGTCTGGAGGGCAAAGAAGTTTGTTAAGAAGACATGACAAAACCTGATTGCCACAAAGGATACAACCTTTGGTTTTGACAAAACCAAAGTTACCTATTTTAATTGTGAAGAAAAAGGGCACTTCAAACGTGAATGTGTTAAGCCCAAAAAGACAGGTAAAGGTAATCCATTCTCATCCTTCAATCATTAAGATAAACCCACAAGTAGTCCTACATCCTCAAGCAAGGATCCTAATGCCTTGACTGCTCAAGATGACGAAGGGCAAGATTGGACCTTCGATTTGTATCTCCAAGAGAATCCAACATTATGTGTGTTGAGGGTTTGGATGACGACTCTGCAAGCGAAGGTGATGTAGCAGTTGAACTCGCGATGTCAAATAATGAAGAAACTGCAAATGTGGTCGATCACCTGAATGAAGAGGGTTCAAGCACAAAATGTTCAGAATCACCTGAACCAGAAAAGTCAGACTTTGCTATGATGGTTGATTCAACTGAAGCTTCTCAGGTAAGTTCCCCAGACCAACTTTTTGATAATCATGCCTGTTGTTAATGTAATAAATTAGGGATAGCATAGATTAAAATTTGCTAGGCTATAAGATCATAATGATAGCTTAGTAAAGGACTTGCAACTGTGCATAGAAGAAAACAGGATTTTAAAACAAAATGAGCACATTTACAAAGAGAAAATAGAACTGTTAAATAAACAACTAAGAGAAACCGAAGTTGTGGCTTTTAACCAAGCTAATGATATTAAGTTCAATTTAAACTCACTTGAAGAAACTAAGAAACAAAAAGCAGTTTTGGAAGTGGAAGTAAACTCATTAAAACAAAAACTGCACAGTTGGACTAGTTCTTCTCACATAGTCTGTCACTTAGTGAGAGAACGCAACAACAGGGAGGGTTTGCGTTACAAAGTGGTTCCACCACCACAGGAGACCTTGTTGAATGCTAAATGCAAACCAATTAATAACAACCCAATCAAGCATCATGTGGTGTCCACTCCTCTTGAAAGTGATCCAGATTCCACAAGTAAACCCATTGAATCAGTCACTAAACAAAAGGAGACCACTTTAAAGTCAAAAGGTAAAATGCCTATTGTTAATATGGATGAACAATTTAAGAAAGTTAAGGTAAAGTCTGGTTCAAATACGTCTAATTCTGAACCTAAAAAGACCAAACAAGTTAACCAAACGCGTTCATCATGTCTAAGTCCAGATAAACAACAGAGTAAAGATGTTAAAAAATTCAAACAATTAACTTTGTTAAACAAGATAAAACATCTAAACAAAAAGTGTCAAAACCTAACCAAGTCAAAGTCACACGAGTGTCACACACTTCTCCACAGAAACATCCATACCAACATGTCGAAAGTAGATCATGCTACAACTACGGAAAGTATGGACATATCACGTCTAACTGTCCTTACTATCAGACACCTAGGAAGAAAGTTGAACTTCATGATCCCAAACCCAGTTCTTCTAAAAGGAGCTTTATGACTCCATCAAGAAGACTTGGTGGACATAAAGTTCAAACCATAAGCCAATCATCTGTTTATCAGAAACAGGCCTTACACAAAACTGGCTTATGGAAAGAAAAATCTAGTTCAATGTCTGATAATGAAAACAAGAAGACAAATGATCTTCCCTCACCCTCAAATGAACAATGGGTGGAATTTATGATGTGTGATGCGTCTGGGACACCCAAGCTGGTTAAGGCTTGGGTCCCTAACCTCAACTAATGATTTCCTTTGAATGTGCAGGGTGTTCGCTATAGCACTACCACAAATACCTGGATCGTAGATAGCGTAGCATCTAGGCACATGACTGAGACCCTGGCACTCCTGTCAAACGTCAAACAAATTAAAGGAGGTCATGTTTCATTTGCTGGAAACAAAGGAGGATACATTACAGCTCAAGGGGAAGTAGGGAACCAGAAAGTGAAGTTTGATAAGGTAAACTATGTTCAACACTTCAAAATAATTTGCTTTCTGTATCCCAAATTTATGACAAAGGCTTTAAAGTAGTATTCGACAACAAGAAGTGTTGTGTTCTGAAAAAGGCCTATGTGATCCCGGAGGACCAAGTCTTAATGTCAGCTTCAATATAATGATCTTTATGTCTTTGATCTATCAAAGGCCTCTACAATGCATCATCAAGTTTAGTGCTTCTTGTCAAAGGCTACAGAGAAGGATTCGATCTCCTGGAATAGGAAAATGGGACATATCAATCCACGGAAGATGAATCACTTGATCCAGAATGATCTAGTGCGAGGAGTAAATGTTAAAAACTTCCAATTACCGGATTTTGTGTCACCTGCAAGAAAGGCAAACATACTAAGAAGTCTCATAAGGAAAAGAAAGTTCATTCCATAGAACTGCCTCTTGAGCTTCTTCACATGGATCTGTTTGATCTAGTCAGTACAAGGAGCAATGCCGGCGACATGTACTGTTATGTAGTTGCAGATGACTACTCAAGATTCTCTTGGGTATGTTTCTGAAATCCAAATCAAAAACATTGAGTCATTCAAAGAGTTAGTAACTACATTGGAGTCTCTCTACAAGCTGAAGGTAAGACAAGTGCGCTCAGACAATGGTACCGAGTTCAAGAACCAATGGATGGAGGAACTCTGCAAAGAAAAGGGAATTGTGCAACAATTTACTTTTGCCTACACTCCACAAATAAACTGAGTTGTTGAGAGAAAGAATCGTAGCTTGATAGAGACAGCACGGACGATGCTAGCAGACTCGAAACTGCCCTTCCAATTTTGGAATGAGGCGGTTGCAAATGCATGTTACACGTTAAATCGAGTCCTGGTGGTAAAACATCATGGTAAGAGGTGTTACGAGCTAGTTCAACGACGTAAACCAAATCTAGAGTATCTCGAACTGTTTGGCGCACCTTGCACCCTTCTAAAGAAACTCAGGAAGGCAAGTTCAGCGAGAAGGCTGACGAAGGAATCTTTCTAGGATATAACATACTGAATAAAAGAATGTATACTAACTCAACGGGTGAAGTAGAAGTGTGGTGTAACGTGGACGTTCAGAGATACACCACCCCCCCCCCCAGCTGGAAAAGGACCCGCATTCTTTTTCGATTATGATGGATTCCTTAAGTCCTTCAACATCCCTCTCTTCGCTCCTAAAGATGAGTTAGCAACCAAAATGATGTATGATGTCTTAAACACACCATCACAAGACTCAACAACATTTGGTTCACAAGGTGAGTCATGTACTCATTTAGGGGGAGCACTTGACGTAAGTGACTCCTCCGACGACGATGAAGCCGTGAATAATGATCAGGTCAATCAGGAGGAATAGGTTCCTACTACTGCAAATCCACAAGCATCTGATGTTGATGCCTATGATTCTTCGGGACCTCACACTCCTACTACCTCAGATCCGGAACCACGAGTTCACAATCTCAATAATGAGGTAGTCGTTCCCACTACTCCCAGATCACGCTTAAATGTCTATCATCCTCTAGACAATGTCATTAGGGATGTTAGATCAGGAGTTCAGACAAGAAATCAGCTATATTCGGCTGATTATTCCTCAATCATGGAAAAAGGCTACCTTCATGACGGTGCTTATCGATGTTTTATCTCTCAATTTGATCCAAATATGTAAGTGATGCCTTAAATGATGAGGCTTGGGTGAGTGCCATGCAAGAATAACTTCTTCAATTCAAGAAGTTAGGTGTATGGACAATGGTGGATAGACCTAAAGGTGCTAAGGTCATTGGCACCAAATGGGTCTTGAAATGCAAGAAAGATGACCAATGGGTCATAATCAGAAACAAGGCTCGACTTGTAGTTTAAGGATTTCAACAAGTCAAGGGAATTGATTATAATGAAGTCTTTGCACCTGTGGCAAGAATGGAAGCAATTCGTATCTTCCTAGCCTATGCATCGTATATGAAGATTAAAGTCTACCAACTGGATGTAAAGAGTGCATTTCTTCATAGTGAAAACCGAGAGACAGTGTATGTCAGTCAACCGAGGGATTTAAGGATCCGTATCATCGGGATAGAGTTTACAAGCTAGAAAAAGGTCTATACGGGCTTCATCAAGCCCCCAAAGCATGGTACGAGAAGCTCTTGACTCATCTTGTGAAACACGGGTTTGAAGAGGGGTGATTGATTGTACATTGTTTATCAAAGAAAAGGATGGTGACTTATTGCTTGTACAATCTATGTTGATTACATAATCTTTGGTTCCAAGAACAAAGACTTATGTAAAGAATTTGAAGCAGTAATAAAGGTTGAATTTGAAATGAGTGCCATGGGAGAGATGAAATTCTTTCTCGGGTACTGGTGGATCAGACACCACAGAGGATATTTCTACATCAGACAAAGTATGAGGCGATATTCTCAGTCGGTTTGATATGGAGAATGCTTCCGTAGCTTGGACTCCACTTGCTACAAACCATGATGTAGCACCCGACGAGAACGGCGATCTGGTGGATGCTACCATGTACCGAGGAATGATAGGATATCTCATGTATCTCACTGGCTCACGACCTGACATCATGTACGCAATGTGTCTCTGCTCAAGATATCAGGCGAAACCAAAAGTCAATCATCTCATCAAAGTCAAAAGGATATTTCATTATCTGAAGGGTACACCAACACTTGGGTTGTGGTATCCTCATGATGATGACTTTGAACTTATAGCGTATAGTGACTCGAATTATGGCAGATGCAAAATGAATTACAAATCAACCTCAGCAGGTTGTCAGTTCTTTGGGAGAAGATTAGTCACGTGGCAGTGTAAGAAGCAGACTTCAATTGCCCTGTCAACTGTGAAGTTGAATATGTTGTTGCGGCAAGCTGCTGTTCTCAAATCATCTGGATTCAACAGCAAAGGCGGGACTATGGTTTGAAATTCTCTAACACTCCTATTTGTTGATAATTCTACTGCTATAACCGTAACAAAAAATCCGGTCCAACATCCTAAGACAAAACACATCGGCATTAAATATCACTTTATACGTGATTATTTTGAAAAGAATGTAATCGATGTTGTTAAAATTAATACGGATGTTCAATGCGCTGACCTCTACACAAAAGCCTTTGATAAACCAAGTATTCTATATCAGTAGAGGTCAACGGTGTTAAAAAGAAAAGTGATGTGATTTCCGACGATGAAAGTACTTAGTTCGACAAGTAGATTGAATTTTACTTTTAATTTCTATTTTTTTGTGTTTTTTTTTTTTATTTTATTTCTTCGCCTATCAAAATCCTAAACGCAAATTTTTTCGGTTTTAGAATTTTAGGGGGAGAATAGGTTAGGTTAGTATTTAATTTCAGTACACAAAAAAACAAGAGAGGAGGACAGGCAAGCTAAGAGAAATGAGATCGTATCTATGATACTGATTCAATGACTATGGAAAATGATAGTACACAGGAACAAATAGTTTAGGACTTTAAAAGGAGAAATTGTTTAAAATGCAAAACTCGAAGTATAAGTTTGAGAAGTCTAAGCAACAATAAAAGAAAAAATGATAGTAAAACTAGCTATTACTAAGGTAACACGGAAAAAGTAGACCTAGAGGTTGCTAGACCATTTGATGATGTGTCGGTAGATTCAACAAAATAAATAAGTAGACCTCGTTGGTGATGTCAAGCTCAAACTAAGTTGTTCAACAAGCTGTGGGTTATCATCTTATCCCTGGTTAACACAATCAACAAAGTTCCAATAAGGGGTGACGAGCAAAATAAACGCCAAAAATGTGTGCGGATGACCATAAAATGAGCAAAGCACATGATGAAAAATGCAAAAAGCAATCAAGCTAATAACCTATGTTGTTGGTGCGATCTGTTCAAAAAGAATAATACTGCTCAAACAAGAAGATAGGTTGTGTGCCTCTCTGCTGTGTGGTGGCACTGACCTGAGGATAAGCATAACCTAAATATTCTAGAATTCATTGGTGTTTGTGCCTCTCTGCTATGCGGTGGCACTGACCTGAGGCTTTGCAACTCTTTGAAAGCTCTAGAATAGTTTCTTCTTCACTACTACCTATAGACCGCTAAAAAATCTCCTGAGGAATGTTGATTACCATAGAAGCGTGGGATCCACAAATGCTTGTTGAAATAATTAACCTTAAATCATCACCAATCTATATCAAAAGTATGTGTATGGATTTAAGAGGACAAGTATACTGACAATCATCGTGGCTGCAACTCTTGAAAGTCAACACCACTATGTGCATCTTGTGGTACTAGTATGATTTCCTAGACTTGCAAATGACTCTCGATGAAAACAAGAATCTAGCACAAAAGGTTTTGGTAAAATGTCCCGAATGATTTGATTTACCTGTATGATTTCATAATGAATCGTTCCACTTATGGTCAAAATAACTTGAAGCTGCCTGTTCGAGAAATAAATTTGTGAGATATCTATCTTCGGATTTCCACCTCACACAAAATTTACAAAAATATGTTTTTAATTCTGTCTTTCAGTTCTAGTAGTTTCATTTGTTTAATTTTTTCAGTTTAGTTGTTAAAAGTCAGACTATGCATTGGAATTATGTCTGGGATTTAATCACTAAAAGGGTCACGTCTGAGGTGACCAAACGGGTTTTCTAATGTTAAAAGGATCACGTCTGAGGTGATCAAAAGTTTTCGAAGTTAAAATGGTCATGCTTGTGATGATCGAATGGTCAAAATGTCGTATCAATAAGAAAAAGAATAAATGAATGAATGGTCATAAAGTCAATATCATAAGTAGAGGCCATTCGCACAACTGGACCATGAGTATGGACCAGTCATATAATTGGACCATACTTATGAACCAGTCAACCAAATGGAGCATGAGTATGAACCATTCACACGGCTGGCTTAGAAGAAGGAGCCAATCGCCTGAATAGGGTTGACCGAATGAGTTAGTCGCCCGACTAAAACCTAGTCGGCCGACTGAATGTGACCGACTGAGCCAATCGCACGACTGAGATCCAATCGCACGACTGAGATCCAATCGCACGAATGAAAAGAGTGAATGGATCCAGTCACCCGACTGAAACCGGATTCAGTATAAATAGGGCTAAAGTCGGTCGTATATGTTCATCACTCCTCAATCGCCCTAAAATCGCCCGATAGTATTTTTACTTTGCCCAAAATTGATTAGATCGATTACTTCTCACCACTTAGCTACTTATGAGTTTTTACTTCATCTGCAGGTAATATGCGACCCAAATCACAACAAATCTGTGGTGAAAACAAACCCTAACTGGGCTAAGCCGATTAAAATCAAGAAAATAGAGTTAACTTTCATACAGACCAAATAAACAACAAAATTGGGTAAAATGAAAGGCATACAACAACCATTAACAATCCTGCGAGTCTAAAGAACCTAAACACAACGTCGAATTGCAAGTATTGACTTAGATTAAGGATAAATGTGTCGAACTAGTCACTCCGAATGAACTTCAATCACACGATTGAACCGGGCGAAGACTCAGTCCGCCGAATGAGCGAGGCGTATCAGCTCAGTCACCCAACTGAGCTCAGTCGCAGGCTCAGTCGCCTAACTGAACTCAGTCGCATGCTAAGTCTCCCAATTGAATTTAGTCGCATACCAAATCAACAGACTGAACTCAGTCATATGGTTTAATTGCATGATTGAACCAGAATGATCTCAAACAGTTTAAAGTGAAATGGCTTTTGTTATGTGCTGATCTAATATGTATGTGTCTTTACATAATCATGGCTGATAGGTGGATCATCAACACCAGCACAATATTTGTGCTCACTTGGATGCCACCACTCGGAATGCTACTGAGTTTGCTGGGATTATTGCATTCTAAGGAGATCGAGGATATATCGAGCGATATCTACACCCTGCACATTGTTAGAATCAGTGATCTACGTTTGATTGATTAGAGAGTATAGCAGCGGAATTCTAACAATGAATTAGCCAATTCACAAGAACCAAGAGATATTCAATGTAAGAACAAAAACGGTTATAGACAGAGAATTCTGCAAATAATATTTCATCCAATATTCGCTTTCGTGGTAACGGAATGTCACAATTACAATTAGGTCAACACCTCTTATATAAGAGATGTGACGTCTCCTGATGTCACTTGATAGTGACATCTAACAAAATTTATCACAAACTACTGATAGTTAACACAACTACTAAAGATGTCAAACATCTGACATCTTCTTACAAAAATGCTAAGTGTTAACTATTATTACAACTACTGAAAAGAAACTACTGAAACTATAACAACTGAAGAACATACTCTTCAGTTGTTTTATAAATACTGAAACAAAGAAAACTACTGAAAGGTAAACCATCATAACAACTGAAGAATGCTTCTTCAGCTGTTGTAACAAACTCTGATGGCTTCAGTACTTGTACTTGAGCTTCAGCTGTTGTCATCAGCTGATGTCTTCAGTCTTTATACTTCAGCTGTTGTACTTCAGTACTTTCAATCTTCAGCTGTTGCAGTCTTCAGACTTTGTTAAACAGCTGATCAAGTCTTCAGCAGTTGTTGTGATGTCTGTGGGACTTAGAGGTTTTTCTGATCAGGCTCATTGGTTCTTTTGGTCCAACCCCTGAACCAATGCAGCCAAAACCTCTAAACTTATTAGAGTTGTCCCACTTATTATGGCAGAAATGTTGGTCTTTTTGTCTTCTAGATCAGCTCAGAAGCGACCCCTTTTAAGCACCGGCCAGGGAAGAAGTCTCAAAAATTTGTTTGGCAAAGTATGAATGGGAACTCTGTTTTGGGAAATTGGACACAGAGTTGTTACCCCATTCATGAGATCTATTTCCCCATGATGAGTCTGTACGACTCTCTTGTGTAGGCCTCAAGGAAGGTGATTTGTTCCTCCATGGTTAGCTCTTCAGCACCTCTTTCAAACAATGATTCAGGCCCATAATACTCAGACAGGTATTTGGCCTGTTTCCATTCTTTAGCTCCACAGTTGTTATTATTCTGTAAGCAAACTCATCCGGTGATTACCCTCTAGGAACAACTGGAGCTCATTTTTCCTGACTTCCTCAAGCCTCTTGTAAACTAACCCCTTTTTCACTATTTTGTTTTCCAGCATCTTCTGAGGGGTTAGATTAGCTTTATAGGCTTTCTTGAAGTCCTCTAGGATTTCCCAGGGTGAAACTACAAAGACCAGAGAGATCACTTCATCTACGATCTTTTTCACTGGCCAATGTATCTCTGAGGTATGTTTTTCTTATGAATTGTGAGGACACCCTGGGATCAGACCAAATCCTCACTCTTTCCTTTTGATATTGAAAGGTATGCTTGAGAGTGTAAAGTCTGAGGGCTTGTTCTTCATATTGATGATAGAAGATGTGGCTGCATAAGCTTTGTCAACTCTCTTCAGCAATTCCTCATCATGTTGTTTATGAAGCTCTTCTTCTTCTAGCTTCACTTTAACCATTTGTCTTTGGAATTCAGGAGTAATTGCTGAGGAGTGACTTGTGGCCTTAGGCAACTAAATCATAGCTGAGAGTGGCAGCCTATCTTCATCATCTTCTTCATCATCTTTTAGCCTCAATACCCTTCTCTTCTTCTTCAAGGTATATATCAGGCTATGGGTTTGAGGGTAAGGGAGTTGGTTTGGTGGGTTGTGTTTTGGGTGGTTTTGGTGTGGGAATGTTGACAGGTTGTTCTAGCATTTTTGAGGTGAGTGTGGCTTTTGATTGCTTGGCTAGCTCAGTCCTTCTCCCAGCACCCGCTTCATTCAAAGCTTCAATAACAAGTCCCTTAGTATATGCTTCAGACAACAGATCTTGGTGGTGATTGCCAAGATGCTGTCCCTGGACCAAGCTTTGATTTCGATCATTGATCTTCCAAGATATTTTGCAATAAATCTAATCATGATCTCAAGCCTTTCTCTTTCTAACACTTCATAATGCCCATCTATTATGGATTTCTTCAATCTCTAATCGTCGAATCTCAGAGTCAAGTTTATCGGTGTCATGGCCTTGCCTAAACAGCTGATCAATGATGTTGTCCATTGATTTGCTGTGTTCGGCATCAGCCTCTTTTATCAGTAGCTCCAAGGCTTTCTCTTTTTCCTTCTCTTTATCGGTCTCACATTCAACTCCAACTCCTTTCCACTACTATCCCTTCTGTTTCTTTCTCCTTTTCTTTCTCCTCTGTGCTCCTCTTTCTTTTTGCTTTCACTGACTTAATCTCCCCCTTTTTGGTTGCATTGGTTGCAAGGGGTTGATTGCCAGAAAGCTGTTTGCCCACAACCTCCTCTATCAATGGTTGTATTACTGAGGAAAGCCTCTCATCAATGGCTTTGATCACTATACAGTGATTATGGGTGTGATGAGAGGGAGGGAATTTTGAAGGATAGCAACTATTTGCTCAGGAGGGTTCTGTTCCTGAGAAATAGTGCCAGAACAGGTGGCTGAGTTGTTGGGAGTGGCTTAGTGTTTGTGAGACCTTCAGATGAAGGCGCCATCTGTGAGGTGGTAGAGGCAGATGGTCTTTGTTCCTTAGAAGTTTTGGCAAGCAGCTCTTTGAGTTTGCTCACCTCCTCTTCCAGGATGGTGTTTTGGGCGATTACATCGTAAAAAAGCCCAGGTCATCATCAGTAGTTACTGAATCACCTGACCTCCTGATAGGATCAGCATGAACGTGCACTGAGTGTAGCTCAGTTGTAGCATGTGCCCCTTTGTCTTGGAACTGGGGACTTCCTGCCTCAGGACTTTGTCCTTCATCAGCAGTTGCCTCTGGTAAGGTCTTAGTAATGGTACCAACTACAACTGATCATATGCTGAAACAGGAGAAGTGGCAGCCTCACCAGAAGTTCCAATCTCCATTGCTACACTAGGAGAAGGAACATTGTAATCCCTATGCTGTGGGTTCTCAGCTACACTTTGTCCTCCCCCCAATGGTAGAAGTATTCCCAATTGTAATTGGTATCTGGGGAGGGGGTGAGGAGTGCAACTGAGTCAGCACTTGTGCAACAAGTAATGTAGGACTTTGGGGGGCGGTTGCATGTGGTGATTGGGTGGAAGCAGATTGCACCCGGGGTGAATGGTGCGCTTCAATGGTAACCCTCTCAAGGGAGATAGGTTCCAGCAGTGTAGGTTCCCCAATGTTGGTTGCAACAGGATCCTGTTGAGAGGATACCTATGCGGCTGTGGGGTGAGTCAGTGTCACAACTGGGGGGTTAAGACCAGTGTGGTTCCTGTGTTTGTGGTACAGGGGCATCCTCAGGGGACTCATCTCCCTGAGTAGCCTTTTTTGGTTTTTGGATTTGAGGGTAGTGGGGACTTTGGTTCTGGAGGTGGTGGCTGTGGGTTCCAACTGCGTGGGTTTTCGCAGCCTGGCAGCCTGTTTCAACGTTTGGTCAGAGTTGTGCCTGGAGTATACTTCAGGCAATACAGCCGTGGTAGGGACTCCGAGACCAACAAGTCCCTCAGCTTTTAGCTGATTCTCTATTATGGCCATAATGAACCGAGGATATAATATCCAGCGGTTAGAAATAGATTTTGAGGCCATGTCCTTAGTTCCAGAAAAATGATTTCAGAGAAGTTTAGGTTCTGTTGCTCAAGGATAGAGAATAGTACCTGCTGCCATCTTGTAGACATTTGATCCCAAGAGGAAGTCTTAGGAGCCAAACATACATTTACCATGTGAAATATGAGACGTTCAGCATCATGGAAATGTTTTTTCAGTATGGTGGAGGCACTAAGGTTTCCCTGATATCCATGGTGGGCAAAGGATAAATCAGTTGTGCCCTTTGGATATCCAGCAGGAAAAGTGGCATCATCCAGGTGTAGGGTTTGACGAAGTATATCGGGAGTGATGACCACTTGGTGGTTGTTGACGATCGACCGGAGAGACTCTGTGTTGTTCTCCCCAGTGGTGAGGGTGACGTTCATCCAAAACTTGTTAAGGGATTCGGCATGAAGGATTGGATTGAGAAGAAAGGCCGTTTTGTAGGGTGACTGGACCATAAGATCAATAGCATTATCGAACTTAGCCCACAATGGCGATTTGGTGAGGTAAGCTACACAGTTGTGTCGCGGTTTGAGCTACATGGTCGCCATTAATGAGAGAGAAGTTTGGGAGATATGAACATTAGGTTTGAAGAAGATGAGGCTCTGAAGGATTAGTTCGGGGATATTTATAGGGTAGGGGTTAGAAAACGACTGAAGGGTTTGGTGTTAGTCATCAGTAGTTTTAAAACGACTGTTGACATGGTATTACCCTTTCAAACGTTGAAACAGCTGAAGTCGTGGTTTTAGGCATCAGCAGTTATAAAACTACTGAAGACCATGGTTTTGACTTCAGATGTTTGAAAACAACTGATAACTTGGTATTAGTCATCAGTAGTTGTGAAACTACTGAAGACATGGTTTTGTCATCAGTGTTGTAAACAGCTGATGACTTAGTATTAGTCATCAGTAGTTGTGAAACTACTGAAGACATGGTTTTGTCATCAGTTGTTTAGGATGAAACAGCAGTTGTAGAAACAACTGAAGAGAAAGTTCTCATCAGTAGTTTTCGTCAATTCATAGCCTTTCAGCTGTTTCATACTGTCCTCAACACTTACTCATCAGCCTTTTTGTGTTTTCAGTTGTTTCATAGGACATCAGTACTTATCTGTTTTGACATCATCAGTAGTTACAACTACATCAGTAGTTGTTACTTTATCAGTTGTTGTAACAGAAGCAGTACATATGTGATATGGTCACAATGATCGTTAGTACTTATTTACTGAGATCATCAGTAGTTATCACTTATTCTAGCTGCAGCATACCAAGCCTTAACACAAGTTTTTGGAAAGTAGAACTATCCAAGGCTTAGTAAAAATATCTGCAAGCTCATCAGCACTAGGCACAAACTTAGGATCAATCAGACCTTTTTCAAAACAATCCCGAATAAAGTGATGTCTGATCTCTATATGTTTGGTCCTAGAGTGTTGGACTGGATTTTTGACAATACACAGAGCTGAAGCACTATCCATTAATAATGGAGTCTTAGTCTCTGTAATGCCATAATCCAGAGTTGGTTCTGAAGCCAGAGTACCTGAGAAGTGCAACTTGCAGCAGCAATGTACTCGGCTTCAGCAGTTGATGTAGTAACAGATGTTTGTTTCTTACTCTGCCAAGAAATCAAACAGTTGCCTAGAATTGACAACCACCAGAAGTTGACTTTCTAGTTAACTTGCACCCTGCATAGTCACTATCTAAAAAGCAACTAATTTGCAAGAGTGTCCAGTGGAATACCATAAACCTAGAGATTGTGTACCTTGCAAATATCTAAAGATTCTCTTGACTGCAATCAAATGAGACTCTTTAGGAGCAGCCTGAAATCTGGCACAGACACAAGTAGCAAACATGATATCTGGTCGAGAAGCTGTTAAATACATCAAGGACCCAATCATACATCTGTAAAGTGTTTTTCATCAACAGCTTTACCTTTCTGATCTACATCCAGTTGTATGGTGTTTCACATGGGAGTACAACAGGGCTTACAGTTTTGTAAATCAAACTTATTCAAAAGATCTTTTGTATATTTTGACTGATGAATAAAGATTCCATCAGCCTTTTGTTTATTTTGCAAGCCTAGAAAGAACTGTAATTCTCCCATTGCACTCATTTCAAACCTCTTTTTCATTAATGTTGTAAAATCATCACACAACTGGGGATCAGAGGATGCAAAAATGATATCATCAACGTAATCTGAACAGTAGCTTATGCTGATCCACCTTCTTAATAAACAAAGTTTTATCAATGGAGCCTCTAGTGATATTATTCTTAAGAAGAAAAGTGGAAAGTGTCTCATACTAGGCTCTAGGAGCTTGTTTAACCCATAAGAGCCTTATCAAGTTTATACACCCATTCAGGATGTTTATTATCCTCAAAACCTGGTGGTTGACACACATAAACTTCTTCCTTTATTTTACCATATAAAATGCACTTTGACATCCATTTGAAAAACTTTAAGATTGTGGAATGCGGCATAGGCTAAAAACAATCTATTGCCTCTAGTCTGGCGACAGGGGCAAAGGTTTCATCATAATCAATACCTTCTTCTTGTGAAAACCCCTATACAACCAGTCTAGCCTTGTTCTTAACAATAAGCCCATTTTCATCAGTTTTATTCCTAAACACCCATTTAGTGCCTATTGCACACTTACCTGGGTGAAGAGGAACCAGTTCCCACACTTGCTGTTTCTTGAACTGAAGTAGCTCAAGCTGCATGGCTTCAACCCATCCATTGTCTCTCAAAGCAACATGATAGTTCTTTGGCTCTAGCTGACTGATGAAGAGAGCATAGAAGCAGAAGTTAGACAATTGGCTTCTTGTTAAAACTCCAGCATTGATATCACCAATAATTGAGACATTGGTGATTCTTCAGTTCTTGATAAACAATGAGATATGTGCAAGTGTTTGTAGGACCTTCAGCAGCAGCAGATGTTGATGCAGACTCTTGAAACCAAGAATTGGATGGTAACTCAAAAATGTAGAGGAATCAGAGATCTCATCAGCATTTGTTGTGGATGGAACTGCTAAAGCTACAGGAACATCAAATTTAGCAGACACAGGCAGTTGGTCACTAAACTTGAATAGGTGAGTATTGATATCATCATCATCATCATCAATACCACCAGGTGGAAGACATGCTGCAGAAGATGATTTATCCACATGATCTGCAATAGCTGGAGGTTGATAAGGAACATATTGCAGTATGTCCGAATCAAACAACTCCACAGGGTTTTGTGGAATCTTATCCGTAGGAGATTCATTAAACTTCACATGCAAAGTCTCTTCAACTATCTTTGTTCTGCAGTTGAAGTCTATGTATGCCTTGCAAGTAGATGAATAACCAACAAAATACCCTGCATCCACCTTAGGATCAAATTTTTGGAGTTGATCCTTTGTGTTGAGAATAAAACAGGGACACCCAAATGCTTTGAAAAATGAAATTAGAGGAGCCAAGTGATGGAGAACTTCATATGGAGTCTTCATCAACCTCTGATTTACTAAGGCTCTATTCTGCACATAGCAAGCTGTGTTAACAGCTTCAGCCCAAAAGGTCAGTGGCAAACCAGAGTCAGCCAACATGGACCTTGCAGCTTCAATTAGGGTCCTGTTCTTCCTCTCCACTACTCCATTTTGTTCTGGAGTCCGTGGGATGCTAAACTGCCTTTTGATTCCCTTTGAAAGATAGAAGTCATCAAGTGTATGGTTTCTGAATTCAGTTCCATTGTCACTCCTTATACACTTGACTGAAAGGGAGTACTGCTTCTCAACATACAACACAAAGTGAATAATCTTCTGAGCAACCTCATCCTTTGAATGTAGAAAGAAAGTCCATACAAATCTGGAGTAATCATCCACAATTACCAGACAGTATTTCTTCTTTGCCATGCTCATCACTCTCACAGGACCAAAGATCCATATGCCGTAATTGCAAGCAGGCAGTGGACTTAGGCTCTTCAATAGGAGGGAATAAGACTTTGTGTTGTTTTCCTTTTAACAAGCAGTGCAGGTTTCATCACAGTGGAACTCCTTTATTGATAAGCCTCTGACTAAACTATTGTGGATCAGCTGATTCATGTTTTTGAAATTAACGTGACCCAGCCTTCTGTGCCACAGTTTAGATTCTTGAGAAGAGGCTTTGGAAAATAGGCAAGGATTGCCTCTGAGATTATTTTCTTGGAAAGATCTAAGGCATACACTCTTCCTGTTCTATTGGCTCTCAGGAGAGTGTGATCATCCAACACCTTATCAATCAAATGCAGAACTTTGGATGACAGAATCCTACAGTTCTGACTGGTGAAAAGAGCAACATGGCTTTTATCACACATTTGACTGACACTCAAGAGATTGTACTTGAGATTATCCACATGATTTACATCATCAAACTTTATTTCTCCATTGGAACAAAGCCTTACCAATGATGTAACCCCTAGCATCATTGCCAAAAGAAACAAACCCCTTCTTTCCTTGAGAGTAGTCATGAAGAAGAGTTGTTCCCAGACATGTGCATAGATCCCCCACTGTCTACATACCAATGCTACTTTGGATGTTGAAGAACCCTGCAATTATAACAATCATTAGTTTTGGAGACCCAACCTTTTTGGTTTTGGGCCTGTTCTCATCAACAGATGATAAACTAACAGGTTTGATGGAAGCAACAGCCTGAGAGGAAGAAGATAGTGAAGAAGAGGAATTCTTTGGCTTGGACCTCCTTTTTTGTGGTTTCAACATATAAAACATCTAATTGGTTAACTCTTCTCAATAGATGTTGAACCATCATAACTAGCTGTGTCTGATTTTGTGATAAAGCTTTCAGCTCTCAGACACATTGGCATTGGAGTTTGATAAGTTCCTATGTGCACCTTCTTCTTTTGAGCAATCTCAGCTGTTACCTGTTTAACCCCTTCCATTTTAGATTTCTTTATGGACTTAAGGGTTACAGGATTTGATGTTGCTGATACAAATGTGGCTTCAAACTCAGTTTTCATTTTACCATTTTCTCTTTAATTTCCTCTTTATGTTTGAGTTTGGATCCTCTTTTGTACCACAATCCTCTGTAAGATGATTGAACAGCCACATACTTCATATGGTTTCTTCTTCATCTTATGTTGATCATCAACTAAAGAGGATGAAACTACTGAAGACTTGCTCTTCAGTACTTTGGAAGCATTTTTGCTTTCTTGACTTCCTCTTTAGTAGTCTTCAAACTCTTTCTACTGAAAGTTTTCTTCTCTTCAGTACTGACAGTAGTTGGAGTTTGAACTTCAGGTGTTAAATCTTGCTCTCCAGTCCTTTCAGGACATTCAGAATTAACTCCTGAGTTGATCAACTCTTTGATCATGTGAGTGTCAGCAGTGGAACCATCAACATCAGCTGATAGGTTCTGAGAGGGCTTAGTGTTGACTTCTACTTCTTATGGTGTTGTATCAGAAAGTAGATCACATGATGAAATGAATTGGTTATTGCTCTCACCATCAGATTCTACCTCTGCTCTGGGAGTAAAATCTGTAGGTGGAGCAGTGTGATTATAACCAATGCCAAACTTCACATTGGAAGCACATTGCTTACTAAGAAGCATTTCAAAACCCTTGCAAGAATTTACCCATCGATCACACTCTACCTGGGTAGTTGCAAGTGTTTCCTTGAGATCTCTATACTTCTCTAGAAGTATCTCTTCCCTAGCCTTATCATCAGTGATTTGGCATTTAAGTTTGTAAATCTCATCATTCTTATCATTAAGCACAGACTCAAATTCAGCTTTGCTTTTGGAAATTGTTTGTTCTAGCTCAATGTTCTTGTTATTAAAGCTACATTTGCTTCTCTAATAGATGCAAATGCGGCTATGCATGATTCAGAACATAGTTTGGCTTTTGCCTCAGAGGATACTTGTGATACCTTTGGTATAGAGGCATTAGAGGATGAAGTATCAGCAGAATCCAAAGCCATAAGAGCTAGATTTCCAAAGGGACTGTCACCACCATGTTGACCAGCACCAGTGAATAGTTGTTCATGACCAGACAAATCATCTGGTAAACTGCTCCAGTCAACAACTCCTAGGGTGAAGAAGCTGTGTTGTTGAGGTTGAATTTGTTGATGAGATTGAGAAGGTTGAGGTTCAGGCAATGCAGGTGATTGTTGTGAAATGGGAGCTTGAACTGGATTAGACTGAGGCAAGTAATAGCAGGGAACATGATATGACATTTGACCCTGGGGGACAAAGTATGCAGGAGATCTAGGGTGTGAATGATGACCAGAACCAGCAGGATGTTGCCCTCTGTTTTGTGGACTAGTACTAGGAAAAGTCACAAAGGGTGCAAAAGAGTTAGATCCAGTTGATCTACACTCTCTTTCAAAGTGTCCCAGCCTTTGGCATTTGTGACACCTCAACTTACTCTTGTCAAAACCAACTTTGGCTTTGCCAGAGAGTCCAGGAAATTTCCTGCCAGTTTTCTTGTAGAACTTTTGAGATCTGATATTAATCAATGCCATTTGGCTCAGAATATCCATCTCTTCTAGATCATCATCAGCTATTCCTTTCAAATCATCCATGATGAAGCATAGATTATCACTATTACTGCCAGAATGACTATCAATACCAACAAATTCATGATCAGAACTATTTGAAGAGAAATCAATATGCTCATCATAATTGCTTTCAGATGCAGCATATTCTGACTCATGACCAACCAAGGCAGTATTCCCTGGTACAAAGTCATCAGTGAGCTTTCCTGATGAGAACAGTTTCCTTTTCTGCTCTATCTCTCTTTCGAATGTAAGCAGTTTCCCATGAAGTTGGGTGAGAGATAGGCTATCCAGATTTGCACTGGAGCGTAGGAAAATAGTGTATGTGTCCCATCTCTCAGGCAGTGATCTGAGGACCTGTTATTCATCTGGCTATTTGTGTATTCATGTTTCACCATTTTCAGCTCAGAGATAAAGCAGGAAAAACGCTCAAACTGTTGAGTCAGTGTCTCACCCTTTCTATGAGAGAATGTCTCATATTGTTGGGCAAGGATTTCTCTGTTGTTTGCTAAGACCTCATCTGTGCCACCGAATTGTTCCTTCAGGGCATTCCAGAGATCATGAGCAGTTTCATGATGCATAAGCCCTGAATAGATTTCATTAGGCAGTGCCATGGCCAGAATTCCATGGGCTTTAGCATCAATCTCAAACAGTTTCCGATCTTCATCAGAGTATTGTTCCTTCTTCTTCGGAACCATTTGATTGGTTTCCGGATTGTTCACCATAGGCTTATGTGGTCCATGTACCATAGATGTCCAACAACCTGAACTGTTAACAGATAGGTGATGAAGCATTCTTCGTTGCCATATGTTATACTCGGTCCTAACCAGCATCGGAGGTTGGTTGAGGAACCGGTATTGTGAGGATCATTAGAAGGAGTAGTCATCTCATATTCAATCAAATTCAATTAAGCTATAACAGATTTAGAACAAAAACACAACAATCAATTGAACCAAGTGAGATCTCAAAATAAATGAATGAAAGCATCAGAAATTCAATAATCTATAACCAGTTCTTGCAAATATGCTAATTCAATCAAACATAGATATCAATTAGCAGTTTTAATGATCAATTGTTAGATCGATCAATGATTAACCTGCTCTGATACCACTTGTTAGGATCAGTGATCTACGTTTGATTGATCAGAGAGTATAGCAGTGGAATTCTAACAATGAATTAGCCAATTCACAAGAACCAAGAGATATTCAATGTAAGAACAAAAACGGTTATAGACAGAGAATTCTGCAAATAATATTTCATCCAATATTCGCTTTCGTGGTAACGGAATGTCACAATTACAATTAGGTCAACACCTCTTATATAAGAGATGTGACGTCTGCTGATATCACTTGATAGTGACATCTAACAAAATTATCACAAACTACTGATAGTTAACACAACTGCTGAAGATGTCAAACATCTGAAATCTTCTTACAAAAATGCTAAGTGTTAACTATTATTACAACTACTGAAAAGAAACTACTGAACTATAACAACTGAAGAACATACTCTTCAGTTGTTTTATAAATACTGAAACAAAGAAAACTACTGAAAGGTAAACCATCATAACAACTGAAGAATGCTTCTTCAGCTGTTGTAACAAACTCTGATGGCTTCAGTACTTGTACTTGAGCTTCGGCTGTTGTCATCAGCTGATGTCTTCAGTCTTTTACTTCAGCTGTCGTACTTCAGTACTTTCAATCTTCAGCTGTTGCAGTCTTCAGACTTTGTTAAACAGTTGATCAAGTCTTCAGCAGTTGTTGTGATGTCTGTAGGACTTAGAGGTTTTTCTGATCAGGCTCATTAGTTCTTTTGGTCCAACACACACCCTATCGGTCTATATAGAAGGCCTTCTAGGAAGGTGCATCTGTTGACCAATTGACTGAGCCCTACAGTATACGTAGCACCATCTTTGGCCAGGAGATTAAGGTCACAACAGCCAATCTGAGACGAGTACTAGATTTGGAGATGATGTTGCCTACCCAACCAGACTACATCCTTTTACCGTAAGGGGATGTTTTCTATGGATGAGGTACATTGGGGACATTAATGCAGGTGTGCTCAATAAAAGCAACCTATGTCCCCATTCAAGTACCTAGCTCATGTCATTCTGAAGTGCATTGCTTTAAGAAGGGGTGGATTTGATGATTTATTGGACCAAATCCAGAATGCCTACGTGGCACTGGTGCTAAATCACCCCTTCAGCTTCTCCAACATGATTTTCTCCTACTTGATCAAGAATCTAGAGGCCAAGGCAAGGAAGGCTTCTGCATGTACCTAAGATTTCTAAAGATGATCATTGACGAGAAGCTTCCTTCGCTGCCTAAGGAGAGTCATGATGTTGTCTCAGTTAAGATCATGGATGACACCACTCTTGAAAGAATGAAGGTATACGGGGGAAAATAGGTAAAGCCCCCTGTAAAGAGGCTATTTGGACACTTGGCTAGAGAAGACTACGTGGCGCCAGCTCGGCGAAAGTGGCGTCACGAGGATAGTGACTCGGATGTTGAGTAGATTGCTCTACCCTCCGATGACTCCGATGGTGATGATCATGATGCTGATCAGGGAGGGGATGGTCAGGGTGGAACCGAACCAGCTCCTATTCACCCTGACTTCCAGATGGAAGAGGAGGAGTCTGATGAAGAGTCTTTGGTGCGAGGGTGGGGAGCCGGGTCGTAGCCACAGAGAGAGGTATAAGGGCGGTTGGTGGACGCCAAGGGGAGTCCGGGGATGCTGTTGTTGCTGATACAGATCCATCATATACCCCGGACCCGCCCAGCAGCCAAGGGGGAGGCACAGTGCCTAAACGCACGAGGAGCAAGAGAATGGCTCACCCCTATGGCAAGAAGGGGAAGAGACTAAAGTTTACATTGAACTCTACTATAGCCACAGCCACCACCTCATCTAATAATGCTACCACCACCACTACCACACCACCTATCACTACAACACTCCCATCCACCTCCACCACAGCTACCACCACCACTACTACCACTTCACCCACCATCATTACTACATCCACTCCACCACCCATCTACATTACTTCCACCACCATTACAGCCTACCTATCACCACCCACTCATATACCACCACCCATATTCACCACTGCTACCACCACCACCACTAGCCACCAACCCGGACCACCATCCCACCCGATATTCACTACATGATCATCCTTACTTTCTGTTAGGGTAGAGGATAAGTTGTCAGCACTAAACAAAATAGTGCTGAAGCGTGGGTTGCTGATGAAGAGAGAGCTGCCCAAATATGTTAGCTTGTGGAACAAAACGCTTCCCAAGCACAACAGATCTCACAGCAGGCCTAGTTGATTGAGTACCAAGCTCAGCAGATGGTTGCACAGGGTGAGGAGATTGCCCAACTCCAGGAGCATAAAGTCCTATCAACAAAGAAGATAGAGGAGTTAGAGGCTGCCAAAAAGACTATCCTGCTCAAGCTTAAAGGATCAAAGGATGAGCCTCTGAAGATAAGAGAAAGGGATGGTGATGACAATGGTGATGACGATGATGATAAGGATGATGATGAGAAGGATGATGATGAGGAAGAGACAGAAGAAGGAGTTGATGATGGTGCAGGAGATGGAGGAGATGATGAGGAAGGAGATGATGCAGTAGCATCAGGGGCCACACAAGCTAAGAGAGGCGCACCAAGAAGACTCAGGATCAGGGTCCCTCGACCTCAGTCCCACCTGTAGAAGAGCACATGATTCAGGATAAAAGTAATGCTTAGATGTTATGTAATTTTAAATCTTGTAATTGAATCATGTATTAAACTTATGTACTTAATGTTTATAAATATTTGATATGTCTCTGTCTTGATTATTGACTAATGGTTGATGTATTTACATGTTCTAAAGACTCTTCCTGGTTTTGAGCTCAACCAGCTAGCCAAACTGAAGTTGCTATATGCTAACCCAAGGCAAATGTCAGGCTGGTTTGAGGCTACATTACAGAAAGAGTACCACACCAGGTGGGTCAACTTCAATCCTCAACAACCAACAAGGTATATCAGACGGTCTGAAGTTGATGCCATTACTAGAAAGTCAAAGATAGTGCTGAAGTGGAGTCATCCGCGCACAATGTCAAGAATCCCTCTAAGGGAAATGCCACAGGACTTCACTCCACACTTCAAGTGGTGGTACTATGATTGAAGAACAGGTGAGGTGGTCATAGTTCTGAACAGAGATGGAAATATGTAAACTATCAGGGTATTTGACCTAATATGGCTAACTAACTTGTCTTCTGATGATGTTTACACTTTATACAAGTGGCCACTGTTCTATGACGCGCAAGACATTGTACAAGCCCTCCAGTTCTGAAACGTGATAAGACTCTGCTTTGCATTCGAAATACATGCAGGAGTTACAAGGGACGAGAAGTACAAGAAGTTTGAAGAGCTGATGAAGAATGTTAGACAATAGAGTAAACTAGGTCCAAAGGGGAGTTTGTAGATACATGTGTACCTAGTTTAGGAGCTCAAATGTAAAATGTCTTTCATGTCTTACATATATGTAACAGAATGGGTATGAATGAAATGTAATGTGTTGATGATGCTTATAATGTTTAATATTTCATTGATTATTATGTGATAATGCATATTGAACTAACTATATAGGTTTATGGTTGTTTACATAGTTCTTAGTCAATAATGATTGAGAAACGTGCTTAAACTTAATCGTGTGAAGCTCTCATGCGAACGGACCATACGCATGAATACTTCATGCTAGTGGACCAGTCGCACGACTGAACCAGGAGACTAGATCAGTCGCATGATTGAGACATACGATTGACTCAGTCACACAACTGGGCCTTCAGTCATGCGGATGGATCAACCGCATGCTTCAGTCGCATGACTGAACCATGCTAATGGTTCAGTCACACGACTAGAAACCCTAACATATAAATACCACCTAATTCATGGAAAAACATAACTATTCGAATCCCTACCCACTAAATCGTACCCTAGCTGTCCAGAGACTTAAGATAACCTATATCTAGTTCATAGATCGCAGTAAATCATCTTACAATCGTTCTTAACGTTTTGATTCATTCTTAGATCGATTATACTTGCGTTCTCACTGATTGGATCACCAATCAAATAGGATTCTGCACTATTTGGTTTGGTACACACGTAAATCAGTTAGTACTCCGTACCGAAAACGGTCCTAACAAGCAATTATATTTAAATGATATGGTTTTTTAAATGTTTCTGCTATAATGTTTTATTAAAGTTAATGTAAATATATGTTTTATGTGTGATGATTGACTAGCTGTGAGCGTCCCGAGAACAGGGCCTTACAAGTTGGTATCAGAGCCAAAGTTTAAGTGAAACGGGTAAATTTTCAAAAAAAACCTAAACTTAAACTGAGAATGGGACTAAGGGAAGGGATGCTAGTCTGAGTAGCTACGTGCCATTAGGTATTTTCTTAATGTAAACCGTATTGTGAGCGCAAGTTATTTGATCTGTGTGCTTTTAGCAGATTTAGATACTGATGTAGTCAGGATAGGAAATTCTTTGGGTATGAAGAGTAAAGTAAGTGGCTAATTATAATTGGTCACTATAATTAGGGACTTACTATACTTGACATAAACTGAGCAATTCCCTTGAATGACCGTGTTAGTGTTTGAATCTTATAGTGTGTATAAAGGATGACCGGTGGTAGAATGTCAAAGGCTTCACGTGGTGGAGGTTGTGGTGGATGTGGTGCTGGATCACAAGCCACAAAAGAAAGGCATAGAGGTGAAGAGGTGGTTCATGAAGAGCTCGAGACCCCTCGTCTGGAAGCTGGGGATGAGAGTGCTAACTTAAGAGCCTTAGTGAAGGAAGCTATTGTTGAGGAGGTGCATTAGGTCATGCAGACAATATTACCATCTGTGGTGACTGATGTGATAAAGACTATGAGGGAAGGAGAAAGAAGGAAGAGAAACAGGTCCTCGGTATGACGGGAACAACCAGAGACGGAGACGGTTCTCTTTGATATGAAGAAGAGAAAGAAGAGCGTGTGTGGGAGGAAACACGAGGCTGTGACTACGGGGCATTTCAAAGATGCAAGTCCCCTACCTTTGATGGTAATGGCACTACTGCTGCTGCTTACCAATAGGTGAGGGAGATGGAGGCTGTACTGGATATCAGCGAGTGCCGAGAGGACCAGAAGGTGAAGTTTGATGCCCACTCGTTTTTGGACTCGGCTTTGTGCTAGTGGGAAAATATTGTCCAAGCTGAGGGTAGTCGGGCAATTGGAAGGATAAAGTGGGCGAAGCTGAAGAAGTTGGTAATTGAGGAGTTCTGTCCTAATAGAGAGATGAATAAGGTTAAGAGGGAGTTCCTGCAGCTGGAGGCAGGAACCATAACACATCAGTAGTATACCACCAAGTTCAATGAGATGGCACGGTTGGTGCCAGATCAAGTGATGCCTCTATCACGAAAGATCAAGAAATACATCCAAGGGATGCCGGCAAACATTCACAGGCACATGATCGCTGCACGGCCGAGCACGTTTAGGTTGGTGGTTGATTTGGCGGGGAGGTTGTATGATGAATGGATTGTGGTTGTGGTTGAAGTTAGTAAGAAAGGTGGTGGTGATTGAAATTGGAATGGAAAGCAGTTTGGACATGGCAGGGCCGCTCCAAACAACAAAGGTGCACGGGCGGATGTCGAACGTGTGGTCACATCTGGTTCGGGGGTAAAGAGATGTGGCAAGTGTGGAAGGGAGCACACTTAAGGGTGTATGTGGGGACTGAACATGTGCTTCAAGTGTGGGAAGCCTGGCCACATGGCGAGAGAGTGCAAGGGGGCAAGGTGTTTTAACTGTGGCGGGGAGGGCCATATGAGCAAGTTTTGCAAGAAGCCGAGGGCTGAAGGTTGAGGAGTGAAAAAGGCCGGAGGTGAAGGGCAGAGGGCGAGCACCAGAGCGTTCATGATGACTCAGGAGGAGGCTAGGACGGACCCCGATATTGTGTCAGGCATGTTTCTAGTAAATAAAACCCTTGCTTTTGTTATTTGATTCTGGTGCTAGTAAAAGTTTTATTTCTGCTACTTTCTTTGCTAAATTGCCTGTTAGTAGTAGGGGTATAGATAAGCCCTTTGATATAGAAACTGCCATAGGTAAGTCTACCAGGATTTTAGAGATAATAGAAGGTTGTGACATAAAATTAAAAGGTAACAAGTTTCCTGTTAGACTATTCATGATGACTTTAGGCGGGTTCGATGTAGTCCTAGGAATGGATTGGTTGGCGGACTACGAGGCGAACATTGTATATCACAAGAAGATCATTCAGTTGAAAGCGCCTAACGGGAGTTCGGTGACGGTTTATGGTGATCGAGTCACGACGATCCCGAAAGTGATTTCGATGGCGGTGGCGTGAAAGTGCATGAGGTGTGGATGTAGTGACTACTTGTCCTACGTAAAGGATGTGGTTATGCCAATACCACAACTGTCCGATATACTAGTTATATGTGACTTCCCAGACGTGTTTCCTGAAGACTTACCGGGAGTGCCACCGGACCGCGAGATCGAGTTCCAGATTGACTTGATACCGGGTTCCCAACCTGTTGCTAAGGTGTCGTATCAGTTGGCTCTGACTGAGATGAAGGAGTTGATGGAGCAACTACAGAAGTTTCTTGGTAAATGTTCATTAGACCGAGTATCTCTCCATAAGGTGCTTTGATCTTATTTGTGAAAAAGAAGGACGGTAGTATGAGAATGTGTATAGACTATCGTGTAAGGCCCCGTTCCCAGGACACTCACAGCTTGTCAATCATCGCATATAAAATATATAATTTCATTAACTTACTAAAATCATGCAGCAAAAACACTTTAAACAAACATTTCATTTCCTTTAAATAAACACTTTTGCAAAATAATACATCGTCCAAATATAGTTTATTTGTATTACAATGCAAAAACATTATACTAAAGAATGCCACCTAAAAAGGCCAAGTAGCTACCCCACGCCATCCTCAGCAATGCTCACCTGCCAACTGGAAAATGCATACAAAATCAACGTTGTTGAGTGAGTTCTAGTTTTATAAAAACATTGCATTACCTTCCATTCGTTAAAACATTTTCATTACTATCGCATGTGATCACACATTGTACATACATCAACGTAACCATTATTATCTTCATCATCGTTCGTTTCGTACATTTCGCACGTTTCGCACATTTCGTACTTATTGCACTTTTCGTACATTATTATCTTTCACTTCTATCTAGGTCCTGTCATGTGCTTAACCCCCCTCTAGAGCACCAAGCAATTCATCTAGGGTTAAGCGACAAGGACCCCATATCGCACGTATGGAGTGGTCACTAGGACAGACTCCCCCTGTGTGTGTGAACTCTTATAGGTTAGCCAAGATCGCACGCTGTATAACACACAGTAAATAGGAATTGCACGTATTGGAGCAGTCACCAAGTCTGAACTCTTACTGTGTGTATGAACCCTTATGAGTTAGCCAAAATCGCATGCTATAGACACACACAGTTGAGCTAACAACTCGCAATGAGTTGTGAACCTCCTTTTATTTGCTTGCAAGGCTTTTCATTCGTTCCTTCATTATGTTCCACTTTATTATCTTAAATCTTTCACTTCGATAAGGCAATACTTTACATTCATTATCAATATCACAAAACGTAAAGTCAGGTCATCATACGTAATAAGGAACATAAGAAAATATATCATACATAACATACATAGCATACATAGCATCAATCATACATCATCTTAAACACCATGCATCGCATATTCACATACATAAACATATGCATATCAAGCATAAATCATCATAATACATAACTGACCCACTGCGGGACAGTGGGGGTTCGGGGTCGGCACCACCTGACAGCGGGGTCCTAGGGGCAGCAGTCCCTAATGGGGTCCAAGGGGCAACGCCCTTGGCTAGGGTCGTGCTGCTAGGCCAGCGAGAAAAATTTTTATTTTAACACTTTTATATAGCACATATCCTTATCGGAAAATCGATCTTCTCGTTAAAACCTCTTAAAATCTTGGTCATTTAAATCGTATATTTAGTATACATTTCCAGCCCTAAACTAGTTCAAAACTATTAAAATAGGGGATCTAGAACTCACTTGTACTCAGTGAGTAGCTTCTCAATCAAGCTTACAAAGCAAGGGTTGCACTGCACAGCCTGCAGATAAGTTAACACTCAAAGGACTGCCTAATTTCGCTGCAAGATTAGCAGTTTCGCTGCTAGTTTCGCTGGCATCTTCGCTAGTAGTTTCGCTGGCATATTCGCTGCCAGTTTTGCCCAACTTTCGTTGGAAAACCATGTCTGCGAAACTACATGTGAAATTATAGTTTCGCTGGAAGATTCGCAGTTGTTGGACGAACAACTAATTTCGCTGGATAAACACCCAGTTTCGCAGAACGGGCTGAAAAATACGAACCAACCTATTTTTGACCCAAAACTTTAATCTTTTACATCCAAAACCTTGGTTTATCACCCAATAAGCTATATCTAAGCTTCTTACATGTTTTCTTACAAAAAAACATGAGTTTTGGGTGAATCTTTGCCACTTTCAAAAACCCCAAACCTAGAATCCGGGTTTACATCAAAAGGAACGATTAAATGATGTTTCTTACCTGGATTCGTGGTGTTTTCTTGTTGTTTGGATGCCCACGAACACCGATCTTCAATCCCGAGATCAACCAAGCCTTGAATCTTCAATTTTCTCTACTTTCTCTCTCTAGAACTAGAGTATTGAGTTGCAAATGAGAGTTGCTCAAGCTGATCCGTTTATATATACTGGGCATTCTCGAGACCTTAAACTCACCAAAAACATAACCCGCAAAGTCTACTCGGTCTATAACCCATATCCGTCTTATTTTCATTAAATGATATCGTCTAATCCCATTTATTATTTGGCTCGCTTAGACATTATTCGGGGGGTTACATACCGCGAGCTGAATAAGTTGACAGTGAATAATCGGTACCCCTTACCACGAATTAATGATCTGGTTGACAACTCTAAGGTGCCAGTTGGTTCTCGAGGATAGACCTTCGATCTGGTTACCATCAGTTAAAGGTAAAGGAGCAAGATATTCCTAAAATAGCTTTTCACACGCGTTATGGACACTACGAGTTCCTCGTTATGTCTTTTGGTTTAACCAACGCGCCAGCTGCTTTTATGGACATGATGAATCGAGTGTGTCGGCCGATGTTGGATAAATCAATGATCCTGTTTATTGATGATATCCTGATTTATTCGAAGAGCGAGAAAGAATATGCCGGTCACATTCGGGAGGTTTTGGAGATGTTGAGAAGGGAGAAGTTATATGCTAAGTTCTCCAAGTGCACGTTCTGGTTGCATGAAGTTCATTTTTTGGGTCATGTGGTAAATCCCAAGGGGATTATGGTGGACCCGGCGATGGCGGAGGCGGTGATGCAATGGAAGTCTCCAAAGACGCCATCCAAGATTCGCAATTTCTTGGGTTTGGTGGGCTATTATAAGAGATTCTTTCATGACTTCTCTAAGATAGCTTCTAAGCTGGCCCGAAAAGATGTGAAGTTTGTATGGGGTCAAGATCAGGAGAAGGCTTTTGAGGAGTTAAAGGCGAGGTTGACTCAAGCCCCTGTCTTGTCATTACCCGAAGGTATTGATGTTAATAGTGGCGTGGTAATTCTAGTTAATTAATTGGGTAATCATGTACTCATTGTTTAAATTTGGCAACCGAGAAATTTCCGTCCATCTTTTACTATAGTTAGTTAAATTTAAGGACAAAATTTTTTTTAACAAGTGGATGATGTGACACCCAATATTTTCAGGTTACTTTTCGATCAACACGAACATTGTTTACTGATCATACATTCATGCAATTAATGTTGTTCACTTAAATGCGTCATTTATTGTAAAAACATTCACTAACCTTTCAAGTAACGGTAATTCGAAGAATTTCCGGATCGCACACATGCTATCCCTAAATATTGGTGATTTGTCAAAATAATTTTCAAACAATTATAGTTGGTGTGAAATATTGTTTTATATGGTTATGGACTAATGTGTATCTTGGTTGTATTTTCTAGTAATTATGCGTTTTCGCGTATGTTCGGCTTTGAATTCCCAATTATTATAAAAGTGATTTTAACTAGCAAAATGAATATTATTTCATATTATTATTGTTTATCCGGTATTATTGCAGCATTTGGTGGTTTAAGTGTAGAAAAAGTTAAATCACATAGCGATAAAACAATTTTATAAAACGTCGGGCGTTGTGTGTTATAGATTGGTACAGAGCCATTCCTTTGCCATTTGGGATGTTAGGACATACCTCATCGAGAATGGTGATTTCTCGGACTTATCGAGGATGCTTAGTCCAAAGGAGGCGGGTGATTGTGACACCCTTGAATCCCATACTAGTCGTGGGCAGAAGAGATTACTGGTTCATAAGGAATACCCTGTCTCTAATATCACCGATGCGTTTGGGCATATTGGTTGTGGATGAGAGGAGAACTGCACAGCTATGCATGCTCAGGTGGCAACAATTCGAGGATGGGCGAGCTCCCTTGTAAGTTTTCACCCGTCAACCAAAAGCAAATTTGTGAACTCCTTATGGGCAAAACGGACAATATTGGTGGTATGAGAGGCCGTGTGTTATAGGTTGCACATGAGAGGCTAATGCATTATGTGTACTGTCTGAAAACAAATTCAATTGCATTTACTACTTTTCATTGGGTAATATTTTGCGCAATTATTATTCATGGTTTTACGAAGTTAAGCTTCCTTCATTGATTATATCGTAAACTATGTCTCACTCTGATTAAAGGTCAAAAGCTTATTTTAAATTGTATATAGTGTCGTTTGATATGGCTATGTCTGAGATCCTGTTTTGTCATGTGTTTCGCGATAGAACCCCGCCGATGTTTTTGAGTATGTGACATTAAACAAGGTGCATGTGGTTTCTTAGAAATATTTATTTCTAGGTAAATTGTCAAAGATCAAAAGATCTTCTGGTCTCATGATATTGGAGTGAAAGTGCACCGGTAGAAAACGGTTTTTTGGAGTGGTGAATTTGATTTTTTGAAACGGTTTTGGAAAATTAGTTATGATGTTTTGGAATATTACGAGGAGGTTTAATTGAATTTTACCAATTATTTTGAGGTGAACTGACATGAACTGCATGTTTTTTAAGGTGAAATTACATGACCGCTCCTAAGTATATGTTTTTTGAGTACATTTTTTTAATCGATTTTTTAGGCGGGTTCCACCTAAACCGTTCCTATAAACAAAATGTATCCGTCTCAGTGGTGTGTGATCGATGTCGTGTGGTCGGTCAAAAATATATATTAAAGAGTACCTAATCACCCTTAATAGCAAAGGGTAAGCAGGGTGTCGAATCCACAAGGAATCACAGGAAAGTGCTAGTAACGATTAAACTAAAAGAATTAAACATTGAAAAAGGAAATTGCTTGATTAATTGAATTGAGAATTAATTAATTTAACGAAATAAAGTTTAAGTTTTAACAATCTTGATTGAAAAGCAATCCACTTCAGGATTCAGGTTTGGCAAAGTTACAATCTTTCTAAATGAAACCTAATGAGAAGCCATTAATGGTGACCTATACATGATATGATTTACGTGATAATTATGGATTAAAGTTTAAAGGACCTTATTTACACAATTACCAATTTGAATCATGAAACCCTAAGTCTAATAATTACTCACACAATGATTAAAGACAACCAAAGTTAAAGAATATCAAAATTAGGTTAAATCATAATTAAACCGTTTAACGAATCAAATCATAAATTGAATTCAAAAGAACTTAAAAGGTTCAAGATTCAATCCCAATCTAGGTTACAAACTAAGAAAAACTAGAACTTGCACAAACCCGTCCCCCGAAGTGAATCACAATGGATTTAGCCTTGCATCTTCATCGATTCTTCAACAAAAACGTAATTTATCATGTAATTCGGATGAAATCGACGTTCTTGATGTTAGAAGAGCTTGAGAATGATCCCAGATTGCCAAATTTCGTCCAAGATTGTTGTGTGTAAAGTTCTTTTCGAATTAGGGTTTTTTTCCTTTTAAATCCCTTCAAAATAGGCTCAATCTCAACAAAAACCCGGACCCCGGCGTCGGTGGCGCCTATGGAGGCGTCAGTGGCGCCACCTTCCTGTGCAATCTTGATTTTCATGTGTAGTTTTTCGAGACCTTTCCGTTGATAGGTTATGGGTCCCGTAACTCAATTCCTAGCTCAAGTTATGCTCGTTTTAAAATACCGTTGCCGTACAACTTCGGTTTATCATATCTGGACTTCTCGAGTTCCAATTATTGTCCTTTTGCTTCCATTTCTTCGTATTCTTCACGTAGAACCTACAAAAACAAAATAATCCCAAAGTAACTCTATTTCTCATACATTTATACATAAAGCCCGGAAATAAAGTCGTTAAACGTTAAACTTTCACCACCCGATCACAATCCCCACACTTACCTTTTGCTTGTCCTCAAGCAAAGCTCAGTTGTAATTTACAAAACCATCATTGATAATTTATCTCACTAGTCACCTATTAAAGATTAACTAAGGTCAAAGGTCATGCCCCGTTCACACGACTTACATCGTCTAGTGGATTTATATTCTAGCAAGTCAATCATGAGTAAAGTAAGACATCACCCAGCTAATATTATCATGATTTTGATTTTTAATCTCATGTACACATCCCTCACAATAATTCACTCCTCTCGGTTAATTTCTGGACTAGTAAAAGATGTACTAGTGTAATCACTCACTAACCCAATATACCACGTTGTCCACATAAGCTTGTATAGCGATAACACCTCCACCATTTGCATAGATCTTGCACACGTCTAAAGGACTTATGGCTTTTGGGTTTAGGCACGGGTAGGAAGTTTTGACTTTTAAAAATGGCTAACATACATCTAACTATAACCCAAATCATTAAACCATCCTTATCAACATGACTCAAAGAGCTAAATCACTTTAATCCTTTTTTCTTCCCTTTTTTTCATTTTTTTTTCTTTTTTTTTCTTTATTCCTTTTTTTCTTTCTCATTTTTTTTATTCTCCCTTTTTTTTCATAATATAAGCTTGACTTTGGATGCTCTTTCACTTTGAATGGCTTAACGATTGGTTATCAACTAATAACTTGGGCTTCATGTCTTGGGTTTAACAAAAGAATGGTTTAAGGCTCAATGTGGCTACTAAGGGAAATGATGGATGAAACTGACAAACGTTTAACAAGTAGATGGGTTCCTAGATTGCCTTTATCATTCATGTGCAAACACCTTGCTTATGGTATTGGTATGCATCAACAACACAAGTTCTGTAACAACATTAATATATGGCCTACCCTCAACAATTGAATATGTGTATGATGTGTATGAAGTCATAGGCTCAAAATCTCACCAAGTAGGAATTTAGGTTGCCGATGTGCATATAGTTTATTATATCAAATACTTGTTAACACTAACGGGTATCCATCATATTTCCACGAATGACCCGCTAGAACACTTTTTCTGAACTTGAGGAACATGGCCATGACCTAAGATCTATATCAATCTCTAATAAACAACAAGTGAGGGTTCTAGTTTCATAAACACACTGAGCTTTACTTGAAAACTTTTGCAAAAATTCACATTTGGCAAAATGGTTTCTTTCTCCCCCTTTTTCTTTTCAAAATAAAAATTTTTCTAATTTTTACCATTTTTACCCTAATTTGCATGACCCCCCTCATCCCCACACTTAAGGGGTGCATTGTCCCCAATGCACCATTCAGTCTGTTGGAGCAATTGTGGATTTAAGGGGAGTTTTCATCATCATATCCATGCTCTCCCAATCATCAAAACAAGTCATCACTCGGGTTGTACCACAACACACCTACCATAGATTCACTCATTCCCACATACATAGTTATTGTTTTACACTCCCAACCACAGGTTAAACACACCAAAAGAGTGTTGACAAGAATAATAGCAAATAACATGTTTGAACATAAAACAGATAGAGTGGAGAAACACATGGACCTGATCAAGTGATCAGAGAGTGTTCTGATCTCATCCAAACGGAGGTCTGGGCAGTGGTGGTCCAAAGAAGGATTCCATCAGACTTTGGTGCATGGCGTGCATATCGAAGCTGCCGGCTTCCCCCGTCACGTGTGAGCTTCCATCCGGGGTTGTCTCCATTGGTATCCAATGTGATGGTTGAGCTTGTGGGTACCTCTCATATTGTTGTCCGGGCCTGTGTTCAGGTAGAGCACTCCAATCCACCGGCTGTGGCCGAGCTTGATATGACAGCCCTGCATGATAGTCATTGTACTGGCGAACCTGTTCCTGGTACAGAAAATAATCGTTAATAGCCTGTTCGCGTGCATACGCGGAGTCACACGCATACATCCTCATGTCATCACGCAGCTCTCTGTCACACTGTTCTTGTGCTGCCCATGCGTCCCTTGACTGTTGCTCATACTCTTCTATCCTCCTATCATAGCTCTCTCTCCACCTTCTTTGTCGCTCTCTTTCACGTGACTGTTCATCATACATGTGCCTCTGATCTAAGGTCCATCCTGAAAAGCCAAAAGGTCTGGCTCTGATAACTGCTTCCTGGATTTCTTCTTCCTCGGTTGGCTCCCTTGTAGCAGCATCCACATCCTCAATTGCTCTCACACCACCTTGACCCCTAGCAACATCATCCGTATCCGCATATTGGGGAACATCATCTCGCGGTACCATCAACACTCGCCCACTATCCTTATCTCGTAGTTGATAATGAGTGGCCGTCTTCTTGTATTCCCATGATTGTCCTCCCAATCGATTAACTTTGAATTTTAAAACTGTGATTGGGATGGCCAAAGCCTCGTTGGATACAACCTTTTGTTTGCGTAACAACATGGTAATCAAGCGACAGTGTGGAATCATCAACCGGGCCCTGCTTTCTCGGCTTTCCCAAATGTTCATCATCACCAATTGTCGGTAAGACAACATGTGCCTACCGGTGAGGAGGGCATGAAGCACTCTCAGCTCATAATGTCGCACTCTCCCCCTGTCAGAGATTCTAGGGATCACGTTCTTGCTCAAGATCACCGTCATTAGCTTTGGTAGGATCTTCATGTTACTTCTGTTCAGATTGTCAGAAGTTAAGGCAGTGATAGGAACAGCAAAGATATCATTCAAGACCTCCCGCAGGTAGTCCCTAGTTAGGATTTCCAGAATTGAGCTTTCGTGTAGAAATTCATAGGGCTCGGGTGCATTATCAAACTTTGCCACTTGAGAGATTGTCTGAAAAGACATAACCATTGTTTTCCCACCGACCTTGCCAGTTAGTGTAGTGGTGTGTGGTGGGTTTGATCCATCCTTTCTTACCAGAGTAGACATCCATTCCATGATTTGATTTACATACACATATGGCTTATCCATCTTGACAAATGTCAACACCTCTCTCCATCCCAACCTTTCAAAACACTCAACCACTCCAAACAGTCGAAACTCCGGGAGTTCCATTGGTCTTTCACAAACCATGAGTGTTGTGAGGTCGTTCTTGTCTTTGAATTTGTCCATGTATAGTTGTGGTTGCATCTCTCGTGGGAACTTGGACAATGGCTTCTTGTACTCCGTCCAAATAGGATTCCCCTCGGAATCATAGTCGATGTCATTGCCACTGGAATTGGTCCCCATTGAGTCATCCCTTTCGCTTTCGGAGCTTGTTTCAGTTATATTGCTTCGCCTTGTACGTTTTCCTGAAGGCTCCGATGATGAGGCGGAAGCTTTGCCTTTTCCTCGAGAAGTTGATTCCTTGGTTCGTGGCATGATTCCTTGGCACAATGTGATGTGTTTAGAGGAACAAAAAGAAGAATGGAGTGATTTTGTGTAAAAACCCCCAAAAATCCGAATTTTAAACTCCCGTTTTCTCGCAAACGAGTGAGAATCTTGCAAAACTAATCGGTGAAACGTGATCCCCTCGAAAAACTAAGCAAGATGCACCTATGATTTGCTTGATTTGGTGAAGGATTGGAAAAATTAGAAACTAGGGCTTGGTGTGTTCTTGAGAAGTTAAGGAGAAAAAGTGGAGAGAAGATGATGAAAAATGAAGTTATGATCCATATGGACCTTCAAATCTCAGCAAAATTGTGTTTGTGGTTGTTGTTTACCGGGTAACCCACCCAAAAATGGGCCGACCCGTGCCTTTCTGGGCCGCGGCGTCGGTGGCGGTATGGATGGCGTCAGTGGTGGTGGGCCGGCGCCAAGCCCAGCGTCGGTCACACCGCCGGCAGTAGGTTTGTGGCCGACCAACGGTGCCGGCGTCGGTGGCGGTGGGCCCGGCGTCAGTGGCGGTGATTTTAGCGATTTTTTTTGTGCACATACCTGGTTATCCATGAGGTTCCCCACACTTGGGTGTTGTCAAGTTCGTGCATAAAAAAACAAAATAATATGATAACGAACAAACGAAAAAAAAATAACAACTAAACTCACTTTCGTAGGAATCACGGTTGCATTTAGCGGATGCAACAAGCCTTTTAAACCACTCGATATGCCCGAGTGGACGAGTGAAGTCTCGGGAGGGTTTCTAGTGAACACACCCACAAAGTTCACCGAGTTGCCTCTCGGAAAGCGCTAAGTTTTAGGTCTTCAGCCAGACCGTTACCTGATCCTTACGGATTTGTTGTGTAGGTTGGTGCACTTACCAAGAAGCTCACTAATTCTTCATTGGTTTCGCTCATATCCTTGCTTTCCAGATAATGTTTCAATCGATGTCCATTCACCAATTTTCGTACACCGTCTTTAGGGTCTTCAATCTCGACATCGCCAAACTTACCAACTCGAATTACAATATACGGTCCCATCCATTTGCTTTTCAACTTACCGGGAAACAGTTTCAATTGTGAGTTATACAACCACACCTTCTGGCCGACTTCAAAAGTCTTCTTCCGTAACTTAGCGCCGTGCACTTCTTTCATCCTTGCCTTGTATGCGGCTGTCGTCTCGTATGCCTCGTTCCTTAATTCTTCCAGTTCGTTCAAACTCAACTTCCGTGCAGTGCCTGCAACATTGTAATCAAGATTAACATTTTTAATTGCCCATAAAGCACGATGAGCAAGTTCGACAGGTAAGTGACATCCTTTCCCGTAGACCAACCGATATGGGGTTGTACCAATAGGTGTTTTGAAAGCGGTACGATAGGCCCATAAAGCGTCGTTTAACTTGGTGGACCAATCTTTACGATCCGATCGTACCGTTTTCTGTAAGATTTCCTTAATTTGCCTATTGGAGACCTCCACTTGACCACTCGTTTGAGGGTGGTAAGGTGTTGCTATTCGGTGATCTACGCCATAACGTTTCAACAACTTTCCAAAGTGAAAATTCTTAAAATGTGATCCTCCGTCACTTATGATCACACGGGGAAGACCAAATCATGAGAAAATATTACTTTGAACAAATTTACACACAACGTGATGGTCATTTGTTTTAGTGGCAATGGCCTCCACCCGTTTTGACACGTAATCCACAGCCACTAAAATATATAGATTGCCATACGAATTTGGGAATGGGCCCATGAAATCAATTCCCCAAACATCAAAGATATCAACCACGAGAATTGGTTACATGGACATTTCATTACGTTTTGATATACTTCCCAGTTGTTGACATTTCAAACAATTTTTAGCAAAATTATACGAATCACGAAAGATTGTTGGCCAAAAGAGTCCACAAGATAGGATCTTGTGACCCGTTTTCTGTCCGCTAAAATGACCCCCACATGCAGATGAGTGTGCATGTTCTAACACGTCTTGAATTTCGGATTCAGGAATGCATCTTTGGATGATTTGATCCGCTCCGACCTTGAATAGATCTGGTTCGTCCCAAATGTAATATTTGACATGCGACATGAACTATTGTCTCTTCCTCTTGTTCCAATGGTCGGGAGTGGTACCTGCAGCCAAATAGTTTGCAAAGTTAGCATACCATGGTTCGGAAGATATGGATAATAATTGCTCATCTGGAAATGTGTCATTAATCTCATGATGTGAATCAGTGGTTTGATGCACCACTCTTGACAAATGATCTGCGACTACATTTTTGCTTCCCTTCTTATCACGTATCTCCAAGTCAAATTCTTGTAGTAACAAGATCCAACGAATAAGTCGAGGTTTAGCATCCTTTTTCTCCATTAGATATCTGACTGCACTGTGATCAGAATAAACAATTACTTTACTTCCCCATATATATGAACGGAATTTATCTAAGGCATATACTACTGCAAGCAATTCTTTTTCAGTTGTTGTATAATTTAACTAAGCATCGGCTAATGTTTTACTTGCATAGTATATTGCAACGGGTTTCTTATCCACCCGTTGACCCAAAACAGCCCAATTGCAAAGTCGCTTGCATCACACATAATTTCAAACGGAAGTGACCAATTAGGTGATTGCAAGATTGGGGCCTCCACTAATTTCTCTTTTAACGTGTTAAAAGCATGCAAACATTCTTTATCGAACACAAAAGGTACGTCTTTCAAAAGTAAGTTACATAAGGGTTTAGTTATGACACTGAAGCCCTTAATGAACCGTCTGTAAAACCCTGCGTGTCCTAAGAATGATCGCACACCTTTATCATTAACCGGAGGAGGTAGAGTGGAAATTACCGTGATTTTGGCCCAATCTACCTCAATTCCCCGATTAGATATGACATGCCCTAGAACCGTTCCCTCTTGAACCATAAAGTGACTTTTCTCCCAACTTAAGACTAAGTTTGTTTCAACACATCGTTTCAACACTTTGGTTAATTCATGTAGACATTTATCAAAAGTAGAACCAAAAATTGAAAAATCATCCATGAAAATTTCTAGAGACTCCCCGACCATATCTGAAAAGATACTCATCATATGGCCGGGGCATTACACAAACCAAATGGCATTCGCCTAAAAGCGAATGTGCCATAAGGGCAAGTGAATGTCATCTTTTGTTGGTCCTCAGGATGAATAGCAATTTGATTATATCCCGAATAGCCATCTAGAAAACAATAAAACTTCTGACCTGCCAATTTCTCAATGATCTGATCAATAAATGGAAGTGGAAAATGATCCTTAGATGTGGCAGCATTTAGTTTCCTATAATCAATACAAACACGCCACCCGGTTACCGGCCGAGTGGCGATTTGCTCACCTGTATCGCTTTTGACCACTTGAATACCTGCTTTCTTCGGTACCGTTTGAGTTGGACTTACCCATGTGCTGTCAGAGATTGGGTAAATTATGTCGGCATCCAACCACTTAAGTACCTCTTTCTTGACCACTTCCCGCATGTTTGGATTCAACCTTCTTTGAGTATCACGTGACGGTTTAACTTCAGCATTAGTTATGATCTTATGCATCACGATCGAAGGGCTTATTCCTTTCAAATCAGCAAGTGTCCATCCTATCGCAGCTTTGTATGTTTGAAGAACCTGTAACAATGAGGCTTCTTGATCTTCTTCTAAGTCGGCTGCGATGATTACGGGCAACATGTTGTCTTCTCCCAAAAATGCATATTTGAGGTGCTTGGGAAGATCTTTCAATTCCAACTCCGGTGGGCTTTCCAATGAAGGCTTTATCTTTTTGTCTATATGGTCAGGCAAGTTCTCAACTTGATATGTCCATGGGGGCCTACCAGCATCAACAACCATGACATCTAACTTTTGTGCCTCAATTGCTAGATCTGTCATATGATTCCAACCTGCATCATCACAAACAAAACAAGTCTCTTTGGTGGCATCCTCACTTTCGTGAGGATTACACTCCTCAATGATGTCCGCCATAAAGCATTCATCATTGAGTAGAGAGTTTGGTGTATTAGCAAACACGTTTAAACGCAATTTCCTATTACCAATGTCATATCCACCGTCCCGGTTCTACAGTTTATCAAGGCATTCGCGGTGGCCAAGAATGGTCTACCAAGTATGACGTTAGGTTGCTTTGTTTTATCATTTGACACATAGTCTAAAACTAACCGGGTAGTAGAAATCTTCAACCATGACAATCACATCAGACACGATTCCTCTAGGAAACTTAGGTGTCAAATCGGCTAATACTACGGTAGTATCGGCCTTACGAAGTGGACCAAAATCGTACTGATCATATAAGCTTCCCGGAAGAATACTTACACTCGCTCCAAGATCCAGTAACGCCCCTTCCATTTTAAAGTCACCAACTTGAATTGGTATCAAAGGCGTTCCGGGATCCCGAAGTTTCAGAGGCAACGAACCCATTAACACAGCACTCACTTTTTCTGTTAAATCAAGCATTTTTGGAAATTTATTGTTTCGTTTTTGAGTACACATATCCTTAAGATATTTAGCATACGTCGGTACCTGTTTAATTGCATCGAGTAAAGGAATATTTACTTTAACTTGCTTGAAAATTTCCCAAATTTCTTCTTGTTGAGGACCCCGTTTGTTTAAAGTTTTTGACGTTTCAGTATTTTCTAAAGCCTTTGGATAAGGTATGGTATTAACCTCCATACCCTTACCATTGACCTTAGGTGACTCATTTTTAAGCTCAGATTTTGGTGTATCTTGAAAAGTTACTTTTTTCTTTTTTTTAACACTATGGGTGTCCGGTTCACACTCATCATCACTTCTCCCATCCTCACCAAGGTCCTCCACCACTCCGTCTTCGAATGGTGGTGTGGAAACCACTTTATTATCATAAACTTTACCAGAGCGAAGAATACTTACCTGATTGATGTTTGCACTCTTTATATTTCTTGCGCCCGGTGTTTGATGCTGAGGATTGACAGTGGTGTCACTAGGCAACGTTCATGGATTTCTTCTCAATTGTGCCATCTCTTACGCTAGTTGTCCAACTTGTTTTGCTAATGCCTCCACGGTTTTATCTCGTACCTCATTGTCTTTCTTAATCTCTCGGAGAAAGTCCATGACTTCGGATGAGTTGCTTGAGCTTCCTTGATCGCCATTAGGTTGATAATTTCGTTGGTAACCCTTGTTGTATCCTCCTTGGTTGTAATTCTGGTTGTTATACATCGGTTTTCGGTTCTGATACGATTGACCTCCTTGATTTGGTACCTGAAAATGAGGATTAGATTGATTAGATGTGTTACCATACTTAAAATTGGGGTGATTACGCAAACCTGGATGATATGTATTAGAATTCATATCATATTGCTTTCGATCACCATATACTTGATTTACTTCTTCCTCAGGTCTACCCACTTTCATTGGACAATCCATGATAGCATGGCCAAGATCACCACATCCTTCACACACGAGAAATATTGGTGCGTCTTGAGGTGTCATATTTCCCCCATTGAGGTTCAAACTCGCCAACTGACGTTCCAACATTTGATTTGCTCTCTCCAATTGTTCTAATCTTTCATTGGCATTAGTAGTGGTTGCAGATCTAACAATGGCGTGTTTCTTCTTCCTATTAGATTGAGCTTGCCTTTTTGAGTTCACCGCCATTTTCTTTAAGAATTCCCAATCCACCTCCACATGATTGGAAAGGAATGTTCCACCCGTAGTAGAGTTCACATCCCGGATGTCATCAGTGGATAATCCATCATAAAATGCATTGATCAACTCCTATTGCGGAATACCATGATGAGGGCAATTCCTTAGCAATTGTTTAAACCGCTTCCAAGCTTCATAGAAAAGTTCACCTGGTTGTTGTTGAAAGTTCCGAATGTTAGCCCTTGCATCACTTGTTCGTTGAGGTGTGTAATACTCTTCTAGGAATTGTTGTTGCATATCCTCCCATGTAAAAATGCTTGCAGATGGCAATGATAGAAACCATTTTTTCACAGCGCCCTTCAAGGTGAATTGAAATAACACGAGCTTAACTTGATCCGGTGTAAACCCTTGTCCTCCAATTGTGCCACACACCGCTTCAAATTCAGAAATGTGGAGGTACGGTTCCTCGGTTCCTTTGCCATAGAAAGATGGCAACATATTCAATCCTTGTGGCCTCACTTCGAAAGATCGACCATGTGGAATAGGGCTTACTATTGGAGATGAGTTGACTGCAATTTGAGGTCTAAAATGGCTCTCAACTCCACGAATCGGAGCACGATGATGGACTTGCAGGAGACCATCATGATGTTGAGGAAAACCCGGTTGAGGATGTTGATTCATTGGTTGCCTCATGGCTCTTGGTGGACCTTGATTAGCCATTTGGAAGACTGGATTAAAATGATGATTGTAGCCTCCTAGATGCTGATAACCATAGTTGAAACCAAATCCATCTTCATCTCCCACTCCATATCCAGCATTTGAATTCCCATGCTCCATTCCATCATCCCAATTTGATACCCGATCCCTTATATCTTCATCACCATTAACACCATCATTCTGGCTCGAGTTGGATTGATTAAACTGAACTGAGGGATTTCGTGGAGCCTCATAGTTAACATTTCTAACCGGTTCTTGTTGAATAGGTGGATTAGGTTGTGGGTATACACGAGTAGTGTCACCCGTTTGGAATTGTGGTGGTGGAGGTATAGGGTTTCCTTGAACTGGGTTAAATGGTGGAATTTGTTGCTGAGGTGGTGGAGCATTATGTGGTGGGAACAATGGAGGTGGAATATCACCTAGAGGTTGCTCCCTTTGTGGAGGAGGTTGAGTAGACGGACCACTTTGATTTCCCGAGTTATTCATGTTGTTGAATGGATTACTTTCCGGTGTTTTGGAAAGCCTTCGTAAGATTTCACTAGCCTTAGCTGTTGAGGTGCCTTCTTCAGACCACACACTTCGTGGAATAGGAGCTGATGAGGGATTTGCCTTGTGAAAAACTCGGTTGTCTCTTGCTGTTTTCTCAATCTCAGGATCAAAGAGCAATGGGGAAGTCCTTCCGGAATGCCTCGTATGCATAAGAATCTCAACTATCTGCACTCAATAAACAAATACCCGTGTAATTCTGAACGACAAAAATAACAAATAACTAAAAACAAGAAAAGAAAATATTTTTTTAAGAAACAAATAACTATTACTAACACTAAGCGCAACGATTCCCCGGCAACGGCGCCATTTTGATCGATGTCGTGTGGTCGGTCAAAAATATATATTAAAGAGTACCTAATCACCCTTAATAGCAAAGGGTAAGCAGGGTGTCAAATCCACAGGGTTTCACAGGAAAGTGCTAGTAACGATTAAACTAAAAGAATTAAACATTGAAAAAGGAAATTGTTTGATTAATTGAATTGAGAATTAATTAATTTAACGAAATAAAGTTTAAGTTTTAACAATCTTGATTGAAAAACAATCCACTTCAGGATTCAGGTTTGGCAAAGTTATAATCTTTCTTAAATGAAACCTAATGAGAAGCCATTAATGGTGACCTATACATGATATGATTTACGTGATAATTATGGATTAAAGTTTAAAGGACCTTATTCACACAATTACCAATTTGAATCATGAAACCCTAAGTCTAATAATTACTCACACAATGATTAAAGACAACCAAAGTTAAAGAATATCAAAATTAGGTTAAATCATAATTAAACCGTTTAACGAATCAAATCATAAATTGAATCCAAAAGAACTTAAAAGGTTCAAGATTCAATCCCAATCTAGGTTACAAACTAAGAAAAACTAGAACTTGCACAAACCCGTCCCCCGAAGTGAATCACAATGGATTTAGCCTTGCATCTTCATCGATTCTTCAACAAAAACGTAATTGATCATGTAATTCGGATGAAATCGACGTTCTTGATGTTAGAAGAGCTTGAGAATGATCCCAAATTGCCAAATTTCGTCCAAGATTGCTGTGTGTAAAGTTCTTTTCGAATTAGGGTTTTTTCCTTTTAAATCCTTTCAAAATAGGCTCAATCTCAACAAAAACCCGGACCCCGGCGTCGGTGGCGCCTATGGAGGCGTCAGTGGCGCCACCTTCCTGTGCAATCTTGATTTTCATGTGTAGTTTTTCGAGACCTTTCCGTTGATAGGTTATGGGTCCCGTAACTCAATTCCTAGCTCAAGTTATGCTCGTTTTAAAATACCGTTGCCGTACAACTTCGGTTTATCATATCTGGTCTTCTCAAGTTCCAATTATTGTCCTTTTTCTTCCATTTCTTCGTATTCTTCACGTTTAACCTACAAACACAAAATACTCACAAAGTAACTCTATTTCTCATACATTTATACATAAAGGCCGGAAATAAAGTCGTTAAACGTTAAACTTTCACCACCCGATCAGTGCGAGGTTTAGATCTTTTAGGTTTGAGTTTAAACGTGACGAAAAACGATTCAAAGTATAGAGTTTAAGGTTTAGGATGATATGTTTTCTCATTAGTCGGACTCAAAGTGTCAAAAGTAATATTAACAATTAACATCTCGTTGTAAAAAAAATCAAACATGATAGGGTTTAAAGTGTTAACTATTTACCTAATTTAATTTGAATTGTTATTACCCCCTTAATAGAATAGGATATAGGATATGTAAAACCCAAAAGAATTAGGGGCATAAGGTTGGTAGGTAGCGACCGGGAATTGTTGGTTGTTCTAGTGAATCATATTCAGGCTTCGAGATTAATGTGAACCATATAAGCATATTAATCTTAATCATCTTCCTAAAACAATAAACTACACAATATTACTACTACACAAAATATAAAGCATTTAGGTACGTATGTTTAAATTTAAGAAAAACACTTTTTGAGCTTGTAAAACCACAACAGAACTGATACGAAGAAACAACTCATCATATGAACGTTCCATAATTATCGCAATGTGGTCAAGAAACGCTGATGATATTGCCTTCCGATGCAGAAGGTGGAAATTTCTGGAGCGTCTAATATGCATTAAAAGTTTGTTTATTTATTATTAAACGATTAAGGTAGCAAACAGAAATTACAATTATGTATATATAGAACAACAACAACAACAACGTCGCTTTTGATTATTGAATTTGACAAATTCACGAACCATATTAAGTTTGCAGATTACATCAATAAAAGAAGAAACCATCTTCCTGCAGTTATATATGCTTATCATCCAAAAACAAATTGTGGTTTAATATCTGGTGATGGGGTCATTGAAGAAATTAAAAATGAACTCAGAAGAATAAAAACCTGAAGAAAGAGACGGGGGCTGGAGGGAAGATAGGGGGTAAGCTAAAGTGGGCATATGTTTAGCTTTTAAAAAGTATAACTAATGATAAAAGACCAATAGTTTTAATATTATATAGCACAATAAAATATAAAATAATGAGCAATAAATGAACACATCCCCTGATACACCTCAGCTCCTCTTCAACTGCAACAAAATTAACACTTGTCATCACAACCTGTAGCCAAGCCCGCCACGTGGATAAGTGCCCCGCCATTTTCTTACACGTAAGCTCCAACACATATTCCATAAAAGGAAAAGAAACATCACACAAACAACTTCAACATCTTCAACATCTTCAACTTCTTCAACATCTTCAACATCTTCAACATCTTCAACTTCTTCAACATCTTCAACATCTTCAACATCTTCAACATCTTTCTTCAACTCCTTCAACTCCTTCAACTCCTTCAACTCCTTCAACTCCTTCAACTCCTTCAACTCCTTCAACTCCTTCAACTTCTCCTTGAACACAAATCAAGAAGCATGGCCACCGGACAAGAAGACCTAAAAGCTAAGTGGATGGGGAGGCGTAATACGCCGGTGAGCCCCGCCACCATGGTTGTCGCCGGAATCGTCACCGCCGGTGCCGTTGGTTACTTCTATTATGCCAACAAAAAGCGCGAAACCAACGACGGAACCCGCAGGTACCCGGAGAATACTCCGCCACCGTTGGCTCGGCATCCATGAGGATACTATTAAGTTTCCTGGAGTTTAAGATGGTGTAACTTGAATATACGAGTTTTAGGGTTGGTGTGATGTTGGTATATATGTATGCATCTTTTGTAAATAGTAGTAATAAATTAAATGAATAGTTAATGGAATTTGCTCTACAGACGATACGGATAATTATATAAATACTATATTCTGTTTTCAGTTTTCATTGTCGTTGCATTTGTATGGATAATTAATAATGATCCTGTGGGATTTTATCTCACAAGGACTATCAGTATCATTGCTTTTGTTGTGTTGTTGTACGTTAGACATTATATTTTAATTTACCAACTCTTTTGGTTGAGTCTCCACTCAAAACAAATAGTTTAATTTGCAGTGCAGTGGATCGAATTAACAAATGGACTTTACGAATGAAGCTTAAATCAAATCATTAGTACGATAATTAATTAGTGATGATAATTTATTAGAATTTAACTTGAAAATATCAAAATAAATATTTTACCGGATATATATATATATATATATATATATATATATATATATATATATATAATATATATATATATATATTACCGGATATATATATATATATATATATTATATATATATCCGGTAATATATATATATATATATATATATATATGTATATGTATATATATATGTATATGTATATATATATATATGTATATATATATATATGTATATATTATATATATATATATGTATATATTTATATATATATATATGTATATATTATATATATATATATGTTTATATTTATATATATATATGTATATTTATATATATATATATATATATATATATATATTTATCCCAAGGAGACCATGCAAATGAACAGCGTTTCTAGTCTACTTAAATACACTAGTAACTTTTTAAGCGTTGAAATTGTAAGACTCGTACGTAACTCATCAGTTTTGAGTTGAATTTACATCTATTTCAGGATTAAAAAAAAAACACAACCCGTCGAATCACCAAGCATTACGTCATTGTGATCTTTTTACAGTTTGTAATTTACAACTGCGTAAATAATAATAAAGTTAACAACAAATAAATAAATAGTACTTAATTATAAGAAAAGTATAAACCACTTAAATCTAAGTTTATTTTTTGGGTAACTTTGTAAAATAGTAACCAACTTTTAAAGTGTTACAATTAAATAACTCAAATTTTAAAAGTATTCCAATCATATCACTTATTTTTATATTTTATACAAATTAAAAGTCATAACATATTTTTTAGCATGTTATACTTTTGGATTCAGTTAGAAAATATTTTTTTCTATCTTTTGATGCTGATATAGAACGTGACGTAAATTTTAGGCATTACTTTTTCATAATTAACTGTTTCTTTTTTTATTTTTTAATATAATTTTATATATTGAAAATTCTAACTCCCATGTTTTTTTCATCATTACTTTCTTGTCATAATAAAAATTGGTAATGACTCGATTTGATCGTTTGGAGGTCCAATTTGAGAAAAATATGCACGAGTGACTAAATTAGAACACTTTTGAAACTTAGTTACTATTCTGTGACATTTTCTCTTATTTTCTTTTACATAAATAATTGAGTGTGTGAAATACGTGTAATTTTACATTTGTTGTTAATATCAATAACATATAATAAAAAAAATAATTGTTGTTCATATGACGTCTTACTAGATTGTACACGTAAGTGCTACATAAATTTTATATGTTTTTATAATTCGTTTTGAAAATTTTGATTTTTAACCATTAAAATCATTTTCATATATTTTGTAACTTTTAAAAATTTTATCTTTTATATAACTTACATATTCTTTTCAACCATAACCTCATATATATATATATATATATATATATATATATATATATATATATATATATATTATTAATTTATTTTACTCATTTTACATAAAGACCTACATATAATAAATAAAAATTTTAATATTATTTACACAAAATATATTTGTATCTTCAAAATTTTGTTTTACCGTTAATTAGTCTTTTTTTATTGTTGTGTCTTTCTTCAAATTTTATATTTTTATTAGATTTTATTTATTAATGCAATATGAGTTTTATTTTTTTAGAATTGTTTACGTTTCAATTTTCATATATCCAAACTATTAAGATAACTTTAACATTTTAATTTATTTGTTTCATATCTCATATCAAGCTATAATTAAAGTTCGCAAGTGTCATCCTTTTATTATTTTAACTCGTGTAACACGCAGGTAAGTAAGTATCATATATATGACTAGTATAAGAACTTATAATTAACAGTTTTTAGAGCATTCAGATCTCAATCTATCTTTCCATCTTTATCTTTATCTTTATCTTTATAATTAGAGAAAATTACAAAATAGTTCATATGGTTTTATCATATTGCAAGTTTAGTCAGTGTCCGTTAATTTTTAACGATCTAGGGACTAAATATGCAATATGATTTAATCATACGAACCAATCGTGCAATTTTCTCTAAAAATTAAAAAAACACTAAAAATCAAATAAAAATTAAAAAAATTAAAATGTACTTAAATTATTTTATATCACATAACTTTTAGTATATTAATGGAAAATGGGTTGTAATAATAAGATTTAGCAACGACGTCTACGACAACGTAATTGGATTGGTTCCCGTGTCCATTTTTGTATTTTTTTTTCGTTTGCTGATTTATATACGTGCCATATAATTTTGTTTCAAATTCTAAACAAATGAGATCCTTTGGTGTGGTTGTAGCACACTTTCTTGTTTTCATAGTCAACCATGGTTCATGTCCTATGTAATGCGTTTTGATTGCTAGTTGTTTTTTATTACTTTGTAATTCAAATACAACTAGTGAGATTTCAATCTATGATCTTTATTTTAGAGCATATCGTATCTAATAAGACTCCAACCCATATTACAACTAGTGAGATTCCAACCCATACTTCCGCTTTGGAAGGTCATGTGGTGTTTCCTCCTAAACCATTTGATTTAGAATTCACAGGCCGGATATAGGGCTTTGTATTAGAGAGAAATGAAAGAGGCATTGGACTTTTAGAACTACAGCGGTGTGCTGATGGCAACGCTATGGTGGTTGTGTTGGTTTCTAAGCGGATACAGACAGTGGTTGTTTGCCGCTAAGGAAGATGACCACATGCAATCATCAACGGTGATATCAAACGATTTTGCAAATTAGTTTTCTCTTCTCTGAAACCCTAGGCGATGGTGGCAGTGTGGTGGCGGTGTGGTGATGGTAGTGGCATGGTATGTTGAGCTACTTTATTTCTGTTCTCTGAAACCCTTTATTTCTCACAAGAGCCACCGCCTCTGTCACTCCCACCACTTTTCTCCCCTTTCTGATTTCTATTTTCATTTTAGGTATGTTGCAACTTGCAACGCAAATGCTATAGCATCAGGTGATGAAGACGTTTGGTGGAGAGGATGGTCGAATATGCCATCTCTATGGTTTATAAAAATTATTTTAAATTTTATTTGATTTTTTATTGTCTTTTGAAGAAAATTACACAATTGGTCGCTAGGTTTGATCATATTGCATCTATAGTCCCCAGATCATTAAAAATTAATGGATAATAATGGTCGGGACTAAATTTGCAACAAACTTTTAAATGTTTGGATGAAATTTGTAATTTTTTAAACTTGGGGACTAAATTTGCAATATAATCAAACCACATGAATTATTTTGCATTTTTCTCTTGTAATTAACCTAAATTTATTTTTTTATTTTTAATTAATAATATTTTTTATTACTTTATCATTAACTTTTCTTTCTTCTCTATTTACATTCAATTTTAAAAAAACATTAAAAAATTAATATAGATGTTCTATATTCACAGTCAATTTCAAAAAAATATTAAAAGTAATATACATGAACAATTTCTTATTAAATAATACAATAACATGTTCTCTATAATTAACTTACAACAACTTAAGACCGGTCATTTTTTATAAAATTAAATCAAACTCACAACAACTTAAAACCGGGCATTTTCAATGAAATAAACTCACAAATTCGCATTATTAACAATCTAATCACAGCATACTTTTACCAATGCGCATGCCCTTTTCTACTATTGGACATGTCCTTTTCTATTAAATTTTTAAGTCCGACATTAACTTAACTTAAAAACCAATTTTAGCATGGCCTATGCACATAGTACAAACTAGTATGCAATGATAAAATGATAATTTGTCAAACTTTTAAGGATACTTTCAAAATCAAGTTTCAGTTATTACTTTTAACTTCACATATTTAAGTATTACACTTTATATTTTATAGTTAGGTGTTTATCTTTTAGCACACTTATTTTTTCTCATATAGTTTTTTAAAATTATATCATACAAAACTCCGAATTATTCTTATTTTTATGTATCTATCTTTTGATCAAAATTACATTTAAATGAAGTTGTCATCAAAAGTTATTTAACTTCTATATTTTCTATAGTTATTTTTCGTCTTCTTTCAAAAACTTTAAAATAAAATGTTCTATACAAACCCAATATTTGTATATGCTTATTTTTTCAACGGGGTTTTCACCGTTGTCTTGCTTTTTAATCAATAATTTTACAAGATGTTGTTAACGTGTTTTAATATAAAGTTAAAAATATTATCAAATTGTCTTGCCGTAATGCATGAATTTCTAAAGGTCTTGCTTTTTTATCAATATTTTAACAAGATTTTGCTAACATGTTTTTTACATAAAGTTAAAAATATTATCAAATGGTCTTGTTGTAATACATGAATTTTTAATGGTTTTGTTTCTTTATATAGAGTTTTGAATGTTATCTATATATAGTTACGTATATTATTAACACTACTGTCAACGTGTGGGTTCTTGGCGGTGTTTTGACATTACCTTTATTTATGGTTTTACGCTCCCGCCACAACTTGGTGTTTAGTTTATTTTATATAAAGTTACGTATGTTAGCGACGTCTCATCGTTGGATGCGTGAGCTTTAAAAAACGTCATTTTTTCGTGTTTTATAACCTGCCACAACGTGTAAGAAAACATATAGTCAATCTAATCAACCATACGGCAAGCCGGCAAAGGACATTGATACAAATGACTAAAATCGAAGGTGTAAGTCTTAAGTCTCAACTTTATTATAAATACAAGATGTCAATTATCTATTTTTACAAGTTAAAGATAACATTTTCCAGATGCTAAAATACCTAATAATAAAACATTTTTTATCAGTATACATCTGTCGTCTAATTAGTAAACAAAAATATTACATGACTAGATACTTGTTACACTGTATAGGTATTACATGTTATCTCTGTACATGAAAAAGCGATTCTTAAATACAATTCAATGCTTGGTCCCGTTCTCTTACTGTCACCAGAAGTTATACGAACAGTCGCTTAGGAAAACCCATGAAAATGACATAAACTCTCACTTTGTGGCATTTAATGATCCATTAAAATACGACAACCATAGTATATATCATATTTAGAACATGCTAATTTAAAAGTGTCGGCAGCAAGTAACAAGAAAGAAAATAAAATATATTTATATAAAGAATAATAAAATATCTCAATAACCAATATTAACATGATATATTTTAAAACTAATTAGACTATAAAAATAAGGTTTGAGTTATACAAACACTTATTTGTGTTATTAAGATATCCTATTATCTCTATCTCTCTTATGTATTTATATGTATATATAAAAAGATATAGAGATGATAAATAAGTTGAGTGTATCAATAACATAACTATATAATAGTTTTAAGTTTAATTTTACTTTTATATATACCTTTATAGTAAATCCAAATTCTTTATCTTTTATTTTTTTTCTCTTATAAAATACTTATTTACAAAAATTATAAATTAATTTATATTAAACTAAAAAGTACTATAACCTAATTACTTTGAAAATATTAAAAAAACATTTATTGAAAAAAACAAATATTTAAAAAAAATTAAAAAATAGAAAATTTTACTTACGGTAATAAGCTTTGTTACGGCCCCATAAATTAAAGTCATTACGGGCCATAACGATTAATACGGGTTGTAACATTTATAAAGTCACGATTTGGTGTTTTACAAATCAATACGCGTAAGGGTTTTACGGGCCGTGAAAAAAATTCAAAAAGTATATGCATAACACCTGACAGGGTTGTATATCGCAAGCCATACGAGAACTTACTTTATCAACATAGGTGTTCTTTTCTATTATTTTTATCCGTAACTAGTCTATTCTTTTTATTCCTAGATTTTTTATGTAAAATCGTTTGTTTTCAAAAACTCTTTCCTAGCACCATTCAATTTTCTAAACATCCTTTAAATATAAGCCAAAAAAATGAACGTTTCAGACGTCCTGTTTAAAACCATCATAACGTTTATGGACGTCCTGTTTGGATTTTTCAATGTTTTTTCAACGCCCTTTCTAAAACAGTTAGAGCTTTCCAAAATTCATTTTAGAACGAGAAAATTGCAAAAATAGTCCCTATGGTTTGATCATATTACAAGTTTGATCCCAAGATTTTAAAAATTGTAAATTTAGTCCAAATATTTGAAAATTTATTGCAAATTTAGTCCCCACCGTTGATGTCCGTTAGTTTTTAACGATTCGGGGACTAAACATGCAATATGGTCAAACCATAGGGACCAATTGCGTAATTTTCTCAATAAATTAAAAAAAACTAAAAAAATCATATAAAACATAAAAAAGTAAAATTTAAGAGTTCATATATCATGTTTAAATCAAAGAATACAAAAACCTTGTGAAAGTATAAATCCAAATAACAAAAAATAAAATCGAACCACTTTTTTATTTTTTTACTTTAATATGATTTTTTCAATATTTATTTTGAACTTTATTAATATTTATTCGATTGTATTTTTAATTTTTATTTGGTTTTTATTTAGTTTTTACTATAATCACATACTTTTTTTAAATACTTTTCGCTTTCTCTTTCTACATACGTTTTGTTTTTACTTTTAGTTAGTTTTGATTTTGATTTGATTTTTTAACCTTTATTTTATTTTTTTAAAAATTATTGAATTTATTATTGATGTCTATTTGAATTTGTTATGTTTGATTTTAATTTCTTTTAAATTTTATTTGATTTTCAATTTTTTAATTTTCAATTTTTTTTCAATTTTTTGAGCAAATTGCACAATTAGTCTTATGGTTTGATCATATTGCATATTTAGTCCCCAGATCGTTAAAAACTAACGGACATTAACGTGAGAACTAAATTTGCAACAAACTTTCAAATTGTTGGACTAAATTTGTAATTTTTAAAATCTGGGGACTAAACTTGCAATATGATCAAACCACAGGGACTATTTTTGCAATTTTCTCTTTTAGAACTGTTCGCTTTCAGGATAAATGTAAAAGAAACAATAATAAAAAAAGACGTTTAGAAAAAAAGAACAGTCTATGAAAAGACATTTAAAAGACAAACAGTTTTAAAGGTGATGTTTAAAAAATGAGAGTTTAAAAAATACATTTAAAAAGGTATTTTGACTGTCAAAAAACACCTTTTGAATAGGCCAAATAGATTAATAATAGGTTTTGGGTCAGACAACACAACCTATTATTTCACAACCTATTTAAAATAATTGATTGGGTCTTAATTGACATCTTAAAAATGTAGAGTTGGTTTGGGTTGATCTGTGTGAAAACAAATAACTCTGCTAACCTGTTTTTAGTAATATATGCTATAAAAATTAACTTCCAGTCATTTATATTAAGCATTGGCAAGTAGGGGTGTTCGAAAAACTCGATATCCGAAACTATCCAAAATCCGATTCGTATCCGTATCCGAATCCGAATAAATTGATCCGAATTCTTATTCGGATTTTGGATCAGATTTCAGATATTACAATTTTTTTATTTGGGTTATTCGGATTATTCGGATATCCGAATAATCTGAATAAGACTTCAACTATATTTCTAGCCTGGAACTCATTACTCAACTATTTATTATGTTTTCAACTCAATACACATAATAGATCCGAATTAATAGTTGTAACATAAATGACAGTTCATCTCAAAATTCTTACATAATTGCATCAAACACAAAACAATATGTTTTTTACCCAAAAAGTTTATAAGAATAAAATGGGACTACGAGTCTCACATTTTACTCCAATGGATAACCTATAAACAAAACATTTATAGTTTAGAAAATATCTTTTTTTCAAAATTTTCAGTACCTCAGATTTATAAAATCCATTACAGAAATTATAATCAAACATATACCACAAAATTTTTATAGTAAGTGGGTCCTAAAATCAGACATAACATATTAAAATTTCATATTCTAATTATTTATAGTTTATTTTCTATAATTTTTATATTTGAACAATTTATCAGAAATACATTCGGGCCTCTAAAACTTGTCAAACTTTGTCAGAATATATGTCATAATATTTATATTTTCCTGACTTTTGTTATTTTAACAATATTCAGTAAAAATAGCAGAATATGTCCAAATAGCATAATATTTATCTTTATACAAACTGTTATATTCTAGTTATTATGCTATCTGTAAATTTTTCATAAATTATCTTAAATAAGTTTAAATATTTTTCCTTAAAAATTCAAAACTTATGCATAACTTTGAATTAGACCACAAAACTTTTTCTACAAGTCTTATAAATTATAAGAATCAACATATAATTCTTTAAACACTTGCCAGGTTCAGTTCTTCTGGCATGAATTTTTTTCCAAATGCTTAGATAATTTATATAAAATATTTTACTTATAGTAATGCCATCAAAATTTGCAGAATAATATTTCATAATATTCCAAACATATTTACAATATTATTCCCACAATCACAGTTATTTATACATCAAACTGAATTTAGCAAGTTTGTACATAAATTTTCAACCCTTTATTGATAATTTCTTATATAACTTTTGGTTACCAATATTTATTTATTTCCTTCAGGTTTATAAAACCTTCCTTAATATCTTTAATTAAGATTAACATATTTGTAAGATTGTGTGAAGAACTTGTAGGTTTAATCATAAGGTTGTTTATATGTGTTGTTTAGACACATATATATACTTTGGTAAACTTGACTAGTTATGGTTTAGGGATTGAAACCTTGATTTTGATAATGAGAGAGGGTGAAGATAACTGATGGTAGCTTCTTTCTCTGATGAACCGAGTTAAGTGATTGTCTTTGAGCTTCCAAGTCTTGTTCTTCTTGCAATAATCGATTGGAAGATGAGGACGTTCGGTTGTGGTGATATTAAGGTAGTAACCGAGTGATTTAAAAAGAAAGAGTGAAGGTGACCGAGGGTGAAGATGATGATGGTATTTGGTTGAAGATGTGGTGACCGAGAGAGTTGTGATGGTTGTGTTTGTTTGAGAAGATGGTGGGCATGGGGAGTCTTCGATCGAGTTTAATAGAGAAGACCTCATCATTGCCCTATAGCACTAGGTTTATAAGGTGGCAAGGAATAAGGCATGGTGAGCATCCCTTAGAGCTAGGTGGCGGTCAAGGGCAAATGACTCATCAAGTATTTTAATTGCTAAATATTTAAGTTGTTAATCGAGTTGTTTAATGTTCTAATGAACCGAGACTAAAGCTTAGCTTATGCTTATGTTGAGGTTTAGGTGTTTTGGGGTTTCATTGTATTGTGGTGTTTGATTGGGTTGTATTTTGATTTATTAAGTGTACGTTTGGTGCTAAAATGTTGAATTGATTGATCAAATAATGTTTGGTATCAAAAACTTATGTACATGGATACATGCACACATAAAATTTATGCATGCATGCATGCAAGTATGGTCTATTAGCATGAATAATCATACAACAACTTCAAACCTATATAACAAGTTCATATATATGAATTAAAGATACATTAACATCAAAGCACAAATCATATATCATTACATCGTTTCATTACACATATGTAAGCCATGACAGACTTTTACATTAAGCACATAAACTAGGGGCATATGTATCAAATAACTCCCCCTTAGACCTAGTTTACTCTATTGTCTCCTTCATATGCTCTTCAAACTTCTTGTACTTCTCCTCTCTTATGACTCCTGCATGTATTTCAAACGCAAAGCAGAGCCGTATCACAATTTGGAATTGGAGGGCTTGTATGATATCCTGCGTGTCATAGAACAGTGGCCACTTGTATAGAGTGTAGACATCTTCAATTGGCAAGTTGTAAGCCACATTGGATCAAATACCCTGATAGTTTCCATTTTCCCTCTTTGTTCAGAACTATGACCGCTTTACCCATCCTCCAGTCATAATACCACCATTTGAAATGTGGAGTGAAGTCCTGAGGCATTTCCCGTAAGGTGGTAAATAACTAAATAGATTCATAATTATATAATATATAAGAACTAAATCTAAAAAGTTATTCGAGCGAAACCGAGCGAGCGACGAACGAGTGTACCTTTGCTCATGCTCGGTTCGTTTTCAAAACGAACCAGCCGCTCGGTTCGTTTTCAAAATGAACCTAGCCGCTCGGTTCGTTTACAACCGAGCCAAAATTCGAACGAGCAAAAATCCGAACTTTTTTCGAACGAGTTCGAGCGAGTTTCGAACGCCGAGCTATTTGAACAGCCCTAGAACCCACAACAAGTTGAACAACTTAGTTTGAATTTAAATCACCAATGCGGTCTCCTCATCTATTGTGTTGAATCTACCGACACATCATATAATGGTCTAGGAACCTCTAGGTCTACTTTCTTTGTGTTATCTTAGTAGCATACTAGTTTTACTATCATTTTTCCTTTTATTTTGCTTAGACTTCTCAGACGTATACTTTGAATTTTGCATCTTAATCATTTAAATTCTTTTGAATTCCCAAACAATTTGTTCCCTATGTACTATCATTTTTCATAAGCGTTGAATCAGAATCATAGATTTGATCTCATTTCTATTAGCTAGGCTGCCCTCCTCCCTCTCTTTTTTATTTTATATTTTTTTATTTTTAATTTTAATTTTAATTTTTTTATTTTTTTGTAAGTTAAATAATGCAACTAATTTAATACTAAACTAACCTATTCTCCCCCTAATTCTAAAACCGAAAATATTTTTGTGTTTTTGAATTTTAATAGACAGGAAAATAAAACAAAATGAAAGAAAATAAAAGAAAACATGTCGGACTAAGCACTTTCTTCCTCCAGAATCACATCAGTTTTCTTTCTCACGCTATTAACCTCTAAAAGATATAAAAACCTCGGTTTATCAAATGCTTTTGTGTAGAGGTCGGGGCGTTAAAAATCCGTGTTAATTTTAACCACATCGATTAATTGCTTTTCAAAACAATCACGTATAAAGTGATATTTAATACTGATGTGTTTAGTTTTAGGATGTTGGACTGGATTTTTGGTGACAACAATAGTAGCCGAGTTATCAATAAAAATAGGAGTGTTAGAAAATTTCAAACCGTAGTCGCGCATTTGCTGTTGAATCCAAATGATTTGCGAACAACAACTTGCAGCAACAACGTATTCAGCTTCACAAGTTGACAGGGCAACTGATTTCTGCTTCTTACACTGCCAGGTGACTAACCGTCTACCAAAAAACTGACATTCTGCAGATGTTGACTTGTATTCATCTTGAAACCACCATAGTCTGAGTCACTATACACTATAAGCTCAAAATCATCGTCATGAGGATACCACAACTTGAGTGTTGGATTACCCTTCAGATAACGAAAAATCCGTTTCACACCAATGAGATGATTTACTTTTGGTTTTGCCTGATATCTTGAACAAAGACACGTGGCATACATGATATCAGGACGAGACGTTGTGAGATACATAAGGGATCTGATCATTCCTCTATACATTGTAGCATCAACCAGATCACCATTTTCGTCAGGTGCCACATCATGGCTTGTGGCAAGTGGAGTTCCAGCAGCTGAAACATTCTCCATGTCAAATCAACTGAGGATGTCCCCTACATATTTAGTTTGATGCAGGAAGATTTTGTTTGGTGTTTGATCCACTAGTAATCCTAGGAAGAACTTCATCTCCCCCATTGCACTCATCTCAAACTCTACTTTCATTACAAATTCAAATTCTTTACATAATTCTTCATTCTTGGAACCGAAAATTATGTCATCCACATATATCTGTACCAGCAGTAAATCACCGTCTTTTCCTTTGATGAACCTGTTCCCCCTGGTCCACCTGTTCAGTCTTTACTTCTTCATCATCAGAGGAGGAATCACTTACATCAAGTGCTCCCCCTAAAGAATTAGAAGATTCACCTTGTGGAGTGGATGCTGTCAAGTCTAGTGGCGGTGTGTTTAGGATATCATACATCATTCTGGTCGTTGACTCTTCATCAGGAAGGGAGGGAGGTATGTTGAAGGACTTAAAGAATCCATCATAGTCGAAGAAGAATGAAGGTCTCTTTCCAGCAGAGGGGATGTGTATTTTTGACATTAACGTTGCACCACACTTCTACCTTACCCGTTTAGTTGTTATAGACTCTCTTGTCAGGTATATTGTATCCGAGAAAGATCCCTTCTTCAGCCTTCTCACTGAACTTCCCAGATTGAGTTTTCTTCAGCAACGTACATGGTACACCAAATGGTTCGAGATACTCCAGGTTAGGTTTACGTCGCTGGAGCAACTCATAATATGTTTTACCATGACGTTTGACCACCAAGACCCAATTGAGGGTGTAGCGTGCATTGGCCACTGCCTTGTTCCAAAATTGGATAGGCAGTTTCGAGTCGGCTAGCATCGTTCTTGCTGTCTCTATCAAGCTCCGATTCTTTCGCTCAGCAACTCTATTCATCTGTGGGGTGTAGGAAGATGTAAAATGATGTACAATCCCTTTGTCTTTACAAAACGCCTCCATCCACTGGTTTTTGACCTTTGTGCCATTATCTGATCGAATCTGTCTAACTTTCAGCTTGTAGAGTGATTCCAATGTGGTTACCAGATGTTTGAAGGATTCAAAAGTTTCTGATTTGGCTTTCAGAAACATCACCCAAGAGAATCTTAAGTAATCATTTGTTACTACATAGCAGTACAAATCACCAGCAATACTTTTAGTGCTAATGGGACCAAACAGATCCATGTGTAGAAGCTCGAGAGGCAGGTCAATGGAATTAACTTTCTTTGCCTTGTGAGACTTCTTGGTTTGTTTTCCTTTCTTAAATGCTACACAAAAATCCGAAAGCCAGAAGTTCTTGACATTTACTCCATTCACCAGATCATTCTGTATCAATTGATTCATCTTCCGTGGATTTATGTGTCCCATTCTCCTACGCCAGGAGATTGAGTCCCTCTCTGTTGCCTTTGACAAGAAGCATTGAACTTTCTGATCAGTTGTGGAGGCTTTTGATAGATCCAAGACATATAAATCATTATATCTTGAAGCTGACATTAGGACTTTGTCCTCTGGGATAACGTAATCCTTTTTTAGCACGTAGCATTTCTTGTTGTCAAACACAACTTTGAAGCCTTTGTCACAGATCTGGGAGACTGAAAGCAAGTTGTTCTGTAGTTGTTGAACGTAGTTGACCTTATCAAACTTTACTTTCTAGTTTCCCACTTCACCCTGAGCAGGGATATATCCTCCTTTATTCCCAGCAAATGACACATGTCCTCCTTTAATTAGTTTTACATTGAAAAGGAGAGACAATTTCCCAGTCATGTGCCTAGACGCCCCACTATCAACAATCTAGGTATTTGTGATAACACTGTAGCGGACACCCTGCACATTCAAAGGAAATGATCAGTTTAGGTTTGGGACTCAAGCCTTAATTGGCTTGGGTGACCTAGACGAATCACACATCATAAACTCAACCCACTATCCACTTGAGGATGAGGGCATATCGTTCTTCTTATTGTTCTCATTATCATAAACTTATTTGACTTTTCTTTTCTTAAGCCAGTTTTGTGTAAGGCCTGTTTGTGATAAACAGATGACTGGCTTAGAGTTTGAACTTTAGGTTCATTAGTTCTCTTAGGAGGAGCAATAGAACTCCTTTTAGAAGAACTTTGTTTTGTATCATAAAGTTCAATTTTCTTTTTGGGAGTTTGATAATAAGGACAATTAGAAGAAATATGTCCTCTTTTTCCATAACTTTAGCATGATCTCCCTTCTATATGTTGAGGAAACTGTTTATGTGAGGTTGAGTGTGATATAGGTGTGGCATGAGTCTGGTTGGATTTAGTCACTTCTTGTTTAGATGTTTCTGCTTCTTTAACAAAATTAATTGTTTGAACATTTTTAACATCTTTAGCCTTTAGTTTATTTGGACTTTGACGTGTAATACAAGTTTGGTTAACTGGTTTAGTCATTTTGGGTTCAGAAGAAGACATGTGTGAACCTGACCTTACATTAACCTTTTCAAATTTGTCATCCAAATTAATAGTAGGCATCTTTTCTTTTGATTCCACAGTAGACTCCTTCTGTTTAGTGATAGAGTTCACCGGTTTATCCGTGAAATCAGGATCACTAACCAAAGGAGTGGACACCACATGTCCTTTACTGGGTTGTTATTTACTGGTCTACATTTTGTATTTAAAAGGATCTTATATGGTGGTGGGACTACTTTGTAACCTAACCCTTCCCTATTATTTTGTTCTTTCACTAAGTGTTGAACTATGTGAGAAGAACTGGTCCAACTATGCAGTTTTGTTTTAAAGAATTAACTTCAATTTCTAAAACTGCTTTTTCTTTCTTTGTTTCTTTCAAAGAATTTAAATAAAACTTTATATCATTTTCTTGATTGAAAGCAACAACCTCGGTTTCCCTTAGTTGTTTACCCAAAAGTTCTATTTTTTCCTTGTAACTGCACTCATTTTGTTTTAAAAACGATTAGCTTCAGTGCACAGTTGTAAATCATTTACTAAGTTATCGTTTTTGGCTAATAACCTAGCAAATTTCAAATCAATGTTTTCTTTAAATTTGTCAAATTCATCACAAGCATGTTTTTCAAACAGTTGGTCTTTAGTACTTACCTGCGAGGAATCAGTTGAATCAACCATCAATGCAGAGTTAGACTCTTCGGATGCTAGAGATTCTGAACTTGTTGCTCTAAGCTCTTCCTCAACCAAGCGATGTACCACGTTCATAGCTTCTTCAGTATCTGGCATTACTTGCTCAACTGTGAGCTCACCTTCACTTGCAGAAACATCATCCAGTCCCTCAACACAGGCAATGTTTGATTCACCTGGAGACACAAAGCAGAAGGTCCAGTCTTGCCCTTCATCACCTTGAGCAGTCAAGGCCCTTGTCTCTTTGCTTGAAGAGGTAGCTCCACTCATGGGTTTGTCTTGACGGTTAAAGGTGGAAAATGGATTTCCATTTCCCGTTTTCTTGGGCTTTACACATTCATGTTTAAAATGCCCCTTTTCACCACAATTGAAGCAGGTGACCTTGATTTTGTCGAAACCGAAGGTCGTATCTTTTGTGGCTATGAGATTCTGTCCCGTCTTCTTAACGAAATTTTTCGCTCGTCTAACTGCACTTGCAAGAGCTCACATGATATCCATCCTTTCCAGATCATTCTTGTCAACCTGCTCGTAATCTTCATCTGCAAGATGACAATTCCCGATCTTCCCAGCGACTAAACCATCATACGATTGAGCCACTGCTGCAAGAAGATCCATGTGCTCTTTTGCAACCTCCACTGTGATGTTACCAAGATTCTCGGTCTTCAACTTCTAGTATTGGCTTTAGGCACTATGTATTGAGTCGATGATGACCCAGACATTTTTGGTCCTAAAGCAGTGGTTTGAGAAGGAGTTGCGGAACTAGACACAAATCCTGTTTGTAGTGGTGCTCCTGAACTGGTTGGAGTGGGAAATGAGTTGTAAAGTGAAGGATTCTGATCGTAGGATCCTTTCTGTGACTTGTACTTTATTCTCAGTTCTTCATCTCTTAACTTCATTATGAAATCATTTATATCCAACTTTGCAAGAATATCATTCTGTCTCAGATTAGACACAAACAAATCCCATTTATCCGGCAAAACCATCTGCAAAAATTGACACTTTATCTTCCATAGACGTTGTTACACCATGAGTGTGCAGCTCACTCATCAGATGGTAGAACTTGTCAATAATATCATCCAAGCTCTCATTCCCTATCGAAGAGAAGTTATCAAACTCCTTCTGGAGAGCCTTATCATTCAGAGCCTTTAACATTGCATTCCCATCATATCTCTTCTCCAATGCTACCCATAACTTTTTCGCCTGTTTGTTCTCAGAGAACCGATGAAAGATGTCTTTCGGTATCGACTGAGTCAACAGGGCATACACTTTCTTTTCTGCATTGTACTTAACCTTCTGGCTGTCATTCATTCCTCCTAGAGTCAGCTTAACTCCATCAGCACCGACTAGCATAGTGCAACCTGTCTCAATAGATGCCCAAAGATTGGGATCAACTCCATTTAGATAGATCTCGAACCTCTGTTTCTATTGTGGATAATCATCTAATGTTATAAGCTTTGGTGGTTTATTATGATTCCCAATTTCATTTTCCAGAAGCAGAAGGTTCTGGATGTGAGAGTCCCTTCCCGTAGTAAATGCAGAAAATTGATCTTCCATCTCTATAAACTTTGAACGTTAGAACAAGACTGGTTCACTCGTGCGAATGGACTATAAGTATGGTTCACTCGTACGAATGAAGAGTGCGAATGAATTCAATCGTGCGATTGGATTGTGCGATTGAAGTGGACGATTGGACTCACACGACTGGAGTTATTCAGTCGTGCGAATGGACAATGCGTATAAGTCAATCGTGCGGATGACTCAATCGTGCGGATGGACAATGCGGTGACTCAGTCGTGCGGATGGACAATGCGGATGAGTCAATCATGCGGATGGACAATGCAGATGACTCAATCGTGCAGATGGACAATGCGGATGAATCAATCGTGCGGATGGACAATGCGGTTGACTCAATTGTGAGGATGACTCAATCGTACGAATGAGCTATTCCGGCGACTGAAGACTGTTGTGTTTGAAAAATTTCGAATTTTGACACTTTGACACAAAACACAATTTTTGCAGAAACCCTAATCTGGCGTATGACGAAAAACTTGAACTTTTATGCATAAGAATGTCAAAAACTTCCTATGGACTAAAAAAGATGACCTTTTTGAATGAAAACGTGAGTTTTGACCCGAAAACTAATCGAATCACACGCAAAATCAAGAGCCAAGGCTCTAATACCACTTGTCAGGACCGTGTACGTACGAATTACTAATTGATTATGCATGAAACCGTATCAAATAATGCGGAGTCCTATTTGATTGGTGATCCAATCAGTGAGAACGCAAACCCGATCGATCAAACGATTAAAGAAACGTTAAGATTGAGTAGAAAATGATCAGAGGCGAACTATGAAGTTGGAATATGCGTTCTGGACGCTCTGGATGACTAGGTTATGAGTGTATATGATATAAGTGTCAAAAGTCTAGTTTTTCCACGAATTAAGTGGTATTTATAAGTTTGAAGTCTTCATTCGTGTGACTGAACCATTAGCATGGTTCAGTCGTGCGATTGACCCATGCGCATGAGATTGTGGTGCCATAGGAACTTGAACTTGAGTTGACTGTGGCATGTAATAACAAGGGTATGGATATGGCATTTGACCCTGAGGAACAAAATATGCCGGAGATTGTTGTTGAGGATGATGACTAGAAGTGACAGGATGTTGCCCTCTGTGTTGTTGACTATTGCCAGGAAAAGTCACAAAGGGTGCAGTGGAGTTAGATCCAGTTGATCTACACTCTCTTGCAAAGTGTCCAAGCCTTTGGCATTTGTGACACCTCAACTTGCTCTTGTCAAAACCAACTTTGGTTTTGCCAGAGAGTCCTGGGAATTTTCTTCCCGTTCTTTTATAGAACTTCTGAGATCTGATATTTATCAGGACCATTTGGCTCAAAATATCCATCTCTTCTAAGTCGTCATCAGCAATCCCCTTGAGATCATCCATAATGAAGCATAAATTGTCATTATTACACCCAGTAAACTGACCATCAACACTCACAAATGCAGAATCAGAAGTGCTTGAAGAGAAATTAATATGCTCATCATACTGGCATTCAAATGAAGCATATTCTGACTCATGACCAACCAAGGCAGTGTTGCCTGGTACAAAGTCTTCAGTGAGCTTTCCAGATGAGGACAACTTTCTCTTCTGTTCTATCTCTCTCTCAAACGTGAGCAGTTTCCCATGGAGTTGGGTGAGAGATAGTTTGTCCAAACTTACACTGGAGCGTAGGACAATAATATGTGTCCCATCTCTCAGGCAGTGATCTGAGAAATCTATTATTCATCTGAATATTTGTGTACTCAAGTTTGACCATTTTTAATTCAGAGATCAAACAAGAGAACCGCTCATATTGTTGAGTCAGTGTCTCACCCTTTCTATGAGAAAATGTCTCATATTGTTGGGCAAGCATTCCAGAGGTCATGGGCAGTTTCATGATGCATTAGCCCAGAATAGATTTCATTTGGCAGTGCCATGGCCAGAATTCCATGGGCTTTTGCATCAATTTCAAGCAACTTCTTATCCTCATCTGAGTATTGCTCCCTCCTCTTCGGAACCATTTGATTGGTTTCCGGGTTATTCACCATAGGCTTGTGTGGACCATGTACCACTGATGTCCAACAACCTGCACTGTTACAGACAGGTGATGGAGCATTCGTCGTTGCCATATGTTATACTCATTCCTGACCAGCATTGGTGGCTTGGTTGAGGAACCAGTATTGTGAGGATCATTGGAGGGAGTAGTCATTTTCAGTTCAAAAACAATTTAATTCAAGCTTTTAAAAGTTTTACACAGACCACAACAAACTCAATGAAAACCAAGAAAAGATCTCAGGATGAATGACCAGAAATACAGAAAAATTCAATCTCTATAACCGTTTCTTGCAAAAACAAAAGCTAATTCAATCAAACTTAGATCTTGAATAGCAGTTTCAATGATCAATTATTAGATCGATCAATGATTAACCTGCTCTGATACCATTTGACAGGATCAGCGATCACAAGTTTGATGTATTAGAGATCAAAGCAGCGGAATAAGAACAGGAATTAGACAAATTGTAGCAAGAGATCTATACTTGTATGCATTAAAAGCACACACGATTATAGTGAGAGAATATATATCTGATTCATGGAATGTTTATAGAAATGGAATAATTCTAATCAAATCATTCAAATCATTCATTTTATTACAATAGGTTGTTACTCCTTATATAGAGTGCAACAACCACTGCTGTTATCACGGAAAGTGACAACTGGCAGATCTATTACAAAAATAACTGAATCCTAACAAACTACTGAAATGTTCACAACTACTGAGAACATATCAAAGTGTTAAGTACAGAATATAAAACTACTGATTAGAAACTACTGAAACTACAACGACTGAAGAACAAGCTCTTCAGTCGTTTTACAAAACTACTGAAACTAGAAATATAAAACTACTGATATCACAACTACTAAAGAAGTACTCTTCAGCAGTTGTGACAAACTACTGACGCTTCAGTACTTGATCTTCAGACTTTGACCTTCAGATGTTTCATCAGCTGATGACTTCAGTAGATATCATCAGCTGATGTCTTCAGTCTTTGTCTTCAGACTTTGTACATCAGTTGTTGATCTTCAGCACTTGTAAACTCTTCATCTGTTGTACTTCAGTACTTTGGTCTTTCAGCTTCAGCACTTGTGTTCTTCAGCTGTTCAGCTTCAGTACTTGTGTTCTTCAGCTGTTCAGCTTCAGTACTTTGTTCTTCAGCTGTTTAGCTTCAGTACTTGTGTTCTTCAGCTTTTGTACTTCAGCACTTTAGTTCTTCAGCTGTTGAAGTCTTCAGCACTTGATCTTCAGCTGTTGAAGTCTTCAGCACTTGTCAAACTGCTGATGAGGCTTTCAGCATTGTTGTGATACCATGTGGGACTTAGAGGTTTTCTGATCTTGGCTCATTGGTTCTTTTGGTCCAACACATGTGTATGGGTCCAGTCGCACAACTGAATTTTAAAATAGTATAAATAAGGGGGTTAGTCAGTCGTAACCCTTACCACCTATCAAAACTCTCTGAAACCGCTCATACACACCACACTTTGCTCAAATTTCGTTTAACTGATATTACTGATTTATTGTGATCCTAACGTGTTTTCTACTCATCGATAGGTATTGGGAAATTGAAAGCGATCCAAATTAATGTCTTAATCGCACCTTTAAGGACCGATTATACTAAGGCCTAGAACCGAGACTAACTTGTAAAAATAGATCTATTAAATGGACATAAAAGTTGATTTAAAGGACATTAAGTGCTATTTTGAGTCCCTGCGAGTCTAATGAGTCTAAACACTAAGTCTAATATAAATTTTTGACAAAGATGCAAATCCAGGGTGTTCAACAGTGAAGGATGCGAATGGTCATGCTAATGAAATTAAGTTGCACGAGAGCGAGGCGCACGATTCAATCGCATGAATGAATCATGCGTATGGGTCTAGTCGCACGACTAATTTAACCGCATGGCATAACATACGACTAAGTTTAGTTGCAGGCTCAATCGCACGACTGAACTCAGCCGTAGGCTAAATCGTATGACTGAACTCAATCGTATGACTAAAACTCCATCATATGGTTCAATCGCACGGCTGAATCCCTTTGATCAAAACAGTTTAAGTACCACTGTCTTCTGTTACGCACACATCTAACATATATGTTTCTTGTGTTATAGCAACATGGCTGGTAGATTGAAGATGAGCACCGAGCACAACATCTGTGCTCATTTAGATGCCACTTCTCGGAATGCTTCCGAGTTCGCTGGGATTATAGCCTTTTGAGGAGATTGAGAATCTACAAGGCCATATCTACACCTTGCACTCCATACAGATCGATACAACAGGCCTTCTGGGAAGGTGCTTGAGTTGACAGGTCTGTGGAGCCCCACTGTATTCGGAGCTCCATCTTCAGACACGAGATTAGGATTACTAAAGACGATCTAAGGCGAGTCTGGGATCTGGGCGAGGACGGGGCCTACCCAACCAAGTTGCATCTCCTGACTGTTTGGTGATGCTTTCTAAGGATAATGTACGCTGGGGACATCAATTTAGGTGTGCTCAACAAGAGCAACATGTGCCCCCAATTCAAGTACATGGCTCATGTTATCCTTAAGTGCATAGCTTCAAGGAGAGGAGGATTCGATGAGATGTCTGACCAAATCCAGAATGCATACGTTGGACTGGTACTGAACCACCCGTTCAGTTTCTCCTGCATGTTGTGCTCCTACATGATCGAGAACATCAAGGCGAAGGGCAAGGAAGGCTTTTGTATGTATCCAAGGTTCTTACATATGATGATAGATAAGAAGCTTACTCTACCGCCAAAAGAGAAGGATGATGTTGTTGTTGTAGAGGTGATGGATGACACTACTTTGGGTAGAATGAAGGTGTATCGGGGGATGCATGTGAAGCCCCCGATCAGGAGACTATTTGGTCATCTGGCCAACAAGGATTATGTGGCGCCCTCTCGCAAGAATTGGCTTCACAACGACAGTGATTTTGATTTTGAGCCCATAGTGGTTCCCACTGAGAAGATGACGATGATGATGACAACATTGATGAAGGTCAAGGAGGTGTAGATGCTTGCTCCAGTCATTCAATGGCCACTGACACGTTTAATATATCTCCACCACCTCCTCACAGTACTTCAGCTACTCCTGGTGGATCTAAGCAGGCTGCTTTCCACCAGGTTTTCTTGATAGATGAAGAGGAGGTGTTAGATGATGAGCCTCTGGTTAGGATAGTTATGAGCTGAGTTACTGAGAAGGGAATAGATGCGGTTGGTGGGCGCCCAGTTGGTACTACAGGTGATGCTCCTGATGTCACTGATCCTACTTACACACCTGACCAGCCGATTAGTTCAGGGGGAGCCCCTACAGCCAAGGGCTCTAGGAAGAAAAGGATGGCCCATCCTTATGGCAAAAAGAGTAAGAGACCAAGGTTCAGATTGATTATATCTTCCACTACCCCTACCATAACCACAACCACTAATTCCACTACCACTGCCACTACCACCACCACATCCACTACCACCTCTACAACTATTAATACTCCAACCACCACTCACACACCTACCTCCACTTCACCCATAATACCCAACATAATTCAACCACAATCCATTCTTATTCCTCCTCCCATCTTCACCACATCCACCACTACAACCATCACTCACCAAGCTGGTCCCTCTACCCAATCCATATTTACACCTGGATCTACTCTACCCATGGTCGGATTAGAGGAACAGCTAGTAAGCCTAAACCTCATGGTACTAAAGCTGATCACCACTGACTATCTGAGAGCTACTAAAATAAACCAGCTGATGGCGGTAAATGCAGCTCAAGCCAAGCAAATAGCTCAGCTAAGTGAGAAGAACGCACAGTATGAGAGAGCCTTGGGTCGAGCCCACCATGCACCAAAGAGTCAAAATGAGTTAGTGTTGGCATCGATGGAAAGGATTGAGGGACTGGAGAAAAGGAACAAGAAGATTATGCTAAGGCTAGAGGGATCTAAAGATAAGCCTCTAAATATTAAAAAGGGTGATCATGATGGTGATGATGGGATGATGATGATGAGCATACTGATGATGAAGAAGATGATGAGGAGGAGAATGCGAGAGGAAGTGGCAAGGGAAAAGGAGTTAATGATGATGATGAGGATGATCAAAAAGGTAATGGTGCTACATCATCCTCAAATCCATTAGTAAAGGAGAGGCACACCGAGAAAAATCAGGATCAAAGAGCCTCGTCCTCAGCTCCTCAAGCTAAAGAGACAACCAATCAAGGCAAAAGTAATGATTAAATGTTTATGTATTTGGAACTTGTGTACTTAAATTGTGTATTAAATTAATGTAATTAATGATTATTTATGTTTAAATGTCTTGTTTAATGTTTTATGTATGATGTGTTGCATGTTTAATCAAACACATGAAGCTCAACAGCCAGATGAATACGATGTCATCCCCCTTCAGCAAGTCAAGACGCAACTAACTATGATTCTTGACTTGCAAGGGATCATTAGAAGATCTGTGAGCTACACTCTTGAGGAAAGAGAGATCATCCATGATCTGATAGATGAACAGCTAGCCAATATGTTCAGATTAAATCCGCATGAAATTGTCAAAGATGCTTCGAAAGTTGATGTCATAAGTGAGGAGGAGCTAAAGTATGTGGATGAGATAGAGATAGAGGATGTCACAGCAAATTACTATCCATAGTACACTAACCCTCAAGGCAATGTTATCCCCAACTTAGGTGAAACTTTTGGTAGTGATGCTTTGATAAGTTGGAGGAGATGGAGAAAGTAAAAGAGAAAGATGAAAGTACAGGCCAAGCTTTAGATGCAAATGTTAATATTAAGAAAGCTGAATGGGCAGCTTGTTTTGCTGAAATGAAAGCCCAGCGCGCACCCCCAAAAAAATTCCTACACCAAACTTTTACAGAGTCAAGAGACATCGAAAGCGTTAGGCAAGATTATATCCACATGATCTGAAGTCTCTTCCTGGTTTTGAGCTCAACCGACTCGTATGCTTAGATCTGTTGTATGCCAACTCTAGAAAGATGTTAGGATGGTTTGAGATATCATTGAAGAAACAATACCACACCAAATGGGTAAACTTCAGACCTCAACAACCTTAGACGTTCATTCATAAGTCTGAAGTTGATCCTGTATCTGGAAGGCCTAAAGTAGTGTTGAAATGGAGTCCCCCACGCACAATGTCCAAGATTCCCTTACGAGAAAATGCCTCATGACTTTACTCCACACTTCAAATGGTGGTATTAAGATTGGAGTACGGGGTAAGCGGTCATAGTTCTAAATAGTGTTGGGAAGATAGAGACTATTAGGGTATTTGACCTAATGTGGCTTACTAACTTGTCTGCTCATGATGTTTATACTTTATACAAGTGGCCACTATTCTATGACACGCAAGACATTTTAGAAGCTCTTCAATTCCAACACGTTATACGGCTCTACTTCGCGTTTGAGATGCATGCAGAGTCACTAGAGAAGAGAATTACAATAAATTTCAAGAGCATGTGAAAAATGTTAGACAATAAGGTAAACTAGGTCCAAGGGGGAGTTTGTAGATACATGATGTTCTAGTTTATGTGCTTAAATGTAAAAGTCTTTCATGTCTTACATATGTGTAATGTGACGATGTAATGAATTATGATATATGCTTTGATGTTTATTTATCTTTGATTCATATGTATGAACGTCTTATATAGGTTTGAGGTTGTTGTACATAGTTCTTAGTCATTAATGATTGAGAAATGTGTTCAACCTAGTCGGGTGATTATTCATGCTAATGGACCATACTTATGGACCATACATATGAATATATTATGCTTATAGGCCAGTCGCACGACTGAACCAGGAGACTGGATCAGTCGTATAAATGAACAGAAGATTGACTCAAACGCACGACTAAACCTTCAGTCGTGCGTATGAATCAATTGGATGAGTCAGTCGCATGACTTAACCATGCTAATGGTTAAGTCGTACGAATGGAAACTGCATACTTATAAATACCACTTAATCATTGAAAAACAGAACAATTTGAGATATACTTCGTATAAACATAAACCCTAGCCATCCAAAGCATCCCAAACAGCATATCCAACTTCATAGTTTGATCTTGATCGATTCCTACTCGTTCTTAACTATTAGTTCATTCTTATATCGATCAGGTTATCGTTCTCACTAATTGGATCACCAATCAAATAGGATTCCGCACTATTTAATCTGGTAAAACACAGAATCTGTTAGTACTTCGTACTTACACGTTCCCTATCAAATGTGCTAAACACATCAGCAGTGGGCATAGAAGATGATGCTATGGTGGTTGATTTTGTAACAATCACTTATGTATCAAGTGGAGTAGCCTCACTAGTTGTAGCTGGAATCTTAGGCATAAGAATATCAGAACCACTCGACATAGTGGTTATCGAGGTCTGACCCTTATGCAAAACACCTTCTCCTCAACCCCTCCTATATGGACCCTTAGAATCAACCCAATTTCCTTGCCACTCTCTTCTTTCTCCTTGCAGTAAACTAAAAATCCACAGGATCAAAATTGACGTCTCTTTCATTAACAGTGTGTTTGGTAGGAGTTTCTTGAACTCTAGGTCTCTTTTGAAGCACATATAGGACATTCCTAATCTGATCACTATCAATCTCGCTATATGTGAACCAGGTTTTCGCCTGATCTTCTGCTAACATCCTTACACCATGTGTGCCTTTTAAAGCATCCTTATGACTACTCCAAGATGGACTAGCTTAATCAACTTGATGTGTTTCAGCCTCATGTTGTTTAGCTGTAGAATAATCTTCTTGATATCCTTTCAACAAATTTGCTAAGGTTGGCAAAGTTAGTACCATACCAAGAATTTCCACAAGCTCCCATCAAATAAGTGAATCTATCTTTCTTCATCACCATAACAACATAGGTGGAGTAGCATTAACTATCATCTGCGTGAATCTAGGGTATATGATAAACTTCTTTCTCGCAACATATATCACATTCTTTTGCATCTAGGAAAAAATAGCCTTGGATATGCTATGCCGTAAACATCAAAAGTGATACTAGTAGGGACCCGACTGCAATACGTATGCTAAAGTGATTAATCAACACTTCGAAGTGCTTTTCTTGTGTCTTCTTGTTAAACCAACGTTTATATAGAGATTCTAGCCTTCAAGTTGCTAGAGCAATGAATCACCATATGAAATTGTTACTTCTAGATTGGAGGTAAGTATTTCTTCTTTATCGAAGGTTAATGATGATTGCAGGATCGGGTTTTGTCACTAAACACTTGGTTTTTCTATCAAACTTACTTAAACAACACTCGGATGAAAGCAAAGTCTCTAAGAGTGGATAAAAATATAATAAGTTATAACAAACAAAAGATGTAATTTTCAAGGTACTTGCATATATTGCTTTTCAACTCAAATATTACAAGACTCTTACAAGCATACTATTATGAGTTACAATGAGAATCTATATATAATACTACCTATAGCCGGATATACTTTGATACCAGCTAGAATCCTCTAACTAAAGCAAATACTACAAAGCTATAGTTTAAGGTATCTTAGATAAAGTCTTATCTATGATATGGTAGTTAGGACATGTCCCTGACTTACCTTTTGTCACCAACTAAAGTTTATAACTTGTACTAACATAAAATGGTGAACAGTGGAATAAAGTATGGTAAAAAAACTATATGGCCCTTTGAGAAAACACCATGTAGTATCAGAGGTCTGTAGCGGAGTGTCAGAGACCATACTTATGTACACTAGTTCATAGCAGCGTCTTCTAAAGGTTAAATGGCTCCAAAAGAACAACTACTTCGAATCCACTTACACTTCGAAAGAGGCTACTTCTTCCAAGGCTTGAGGACTTCTTCTTTCTTCATACTTCAGGTCTTCTGATTTCTTCTTTTTAGGCTTGATCTTTCGGAAGTAAGTTCTTTGACTTCGTAAGTAGAGTTTTTATTTGGAAGTTGATCTCTTACTCTATCTTCAGAAGAACTCTACTTTCCTTTGGAAGCTCCAAACTTGGCTTCGGAAGCCTTTTGTAACTAGCACCAATATTTGTCTAAATGATTGGTTTTGGTTGCACCAGCCTTCTTCTTGATCCAACAAACTCCCCCTAGGCTGATGCTACCAACACCTCACTTGTTTCTTCTCCTCAAAACCTTCAGGACCAAGGAGAGTAAATATTTGTTACTTTCCTTGTTCTTCCCTGAAGTGGTGCTAAGAAGCTTGTACAAATCTTTAGTTAGCAGGAACTCCAATTTGTCATCCTGAATGATATGTACACTTATTTTGTGTCCCTCTAAAAAGAGTTAGTTGATGGGAGCTATAATCATATTCCCATCTAACTATAGGTTCCAATTCAGGACCCTCCACCATCTATAGAAAGGTTATGCCCTTAGTGGGAGGTCTATCCTTGTCTTCCTTTCTTCTCAACTTCAACTCTTCTTTAATCTTGGCTTTTGTTGTTAACTCAGCAAGATGAAGACTATTGAGATGATTTCTAATATGAGCAACAGTTTCAGAGTTTAAGGGATTAAAGAATGGTTTCTCTGCTAACTCAACAAAGTCAAACCTGCTAGAGTGTAGCAGAGAGGTGGCATTCAGTCTGTTGACTTCACCATTCTCTCTTTCAATAACAAAGTTGTGAGAAGTTTCATCGAACTTCCATTGGATTCTTTTCTTTCTAGGCACAAAAGGCTGACTAGGAATCTTGTCCTCTTTCCTTGAATCCAGTAGAGTCACCAGCTTCCTTCTTAGTCTCTTCTCTTCATCATTCAATGAGTCTGAGTTGAGGCCTAGAAGTCTTGCAGCATGGTCCAGTGTTCCTCTAGGCAGATCAAGAAATTGATCTCTTGTGAGCGAACGTGAAGATCCATCAACATATGCTAGTTTGATATAGTCTTCCTCACAGGAGATGTCGCTCAGGGTTGTGCAGTTGGTAAGCTTAGTCATGGTTGCCTTAAACTCCTCTAAAGAGAGATGTTTGGAAGGTTGAGGGGATGGTTTGCAAGGTTGTTGGATAGGATGTGGTGCAGTGGTTCTGGTAAGTGTTTTAGGTTGAAGTATGGGTACTTTTGGTGGTTGAGGTGAGGAAGTGGATGAGGGTAAAGGTGTGGGTTTAGGAGTGTAAGGTTCAATTTTGATCGTGAATAGAGAGGGAATTGGTTCAGGTTGAGGTTGAGTGGTTGGTGTGAAGGTCATCCCCTGTACCCTTTTGACATCTCTCTACTTTTCCCCAAAGGAATGACAGCTTTGATTTCACTAACAATCCGTTGGAGTGTCCTTTCAGACATGGGACCCACCTGCCTTCCAGAGAAGCCGTGAGCCCGGAGATAGTCTTTCATCCAGGCTTTATCACCTATCTTCTTAGTTGCAGTGGCCCTTTCTTCTTCTTCCTTCTTCTTCTTCTCCCTTAACTTTTATCTTGCATCTCTTTTTCTCTCTTTCTCTAATTGATTTTGCTCTTTGTTAAAGAGCCATAGGATTGTTTCATCATTGTGTGGAGACAGATCTTGAAGAGTGAACCCTCTAAAGGTTAGCAAGGCTACCTTTTCCCTCCTGAGCTGCATGTCAGCTTCCCTCTGTTCCTTTTCCTTTTCTTCCTCTAAGGCCAACCGTGCTACTTCCTGTTGCAGCCTGGTTGCCTTTTCTAGTTCCACCAACTCCTCTAATGGTAGCAGGAGTGTTTCTTCATTGGTAGCTCCAAGCTTGATGAGCTGGTCAATGATCTCCTCTCTCCTTCTCTTGTTGACTGCCTCCTGATTGGCTACAGCTGCTTTTGTACTGGCAGCTAACAGCTTCCCAGTTGGAAGTCTTCCTTTTCTCTTTAGCTTTTCAATCTTCTCCTCTTCCTGAAGCTTTTCCTCAGTCATTTTCTTCTTTCTTTGTTATCTTTTGAAGAGCTTGATTTCGGTGGTTCTTGGAGAGTGGATTCGGATTGTGAGAGAGGCAGAGAGGGTGTCTGAACAAGAGGTTGATCACAAAAGTCCTCACTATCACCTCAGATGCTAGTTCTAGAATTGCATCTACGATGATTAGTTCCCCAGACAGTGAGAACAGTCCTTCCACAGCTTCCATCTCAGCTTCGATGATTCGGCTTGTTCTCTCAAGGCTTTAACTTCAGCCTCAAAAGTTTAAGGCGGTGTAGATTTTGTCCCAACTATTTCAGTTACTGGGCCATCAGTCCCCATTTTCCCTTCTAACTGAATCGCAGGTTCCATGTGGACCTTAGTTAACCATTTTCTTTCACAGTGGTAGAAGGTGCACTTAGCCTCTGAAGCTCTTTAGCTTCAAAGTACATCATGGATGCATCAGGGCTTGGCCGATTAAGAGAGGATCTCAACAGGAAGTTGGAGAAGAGTCTGTAGAGATCTTTGAGCATCCTTGAGTCAATTTGTAGTAACACTTACGATGGCTTAGAGATAGTTGTAATGGGAGCCGTATATTTGGAAGTTAAAGTTGGGCTCTATGGTTCCTCAGATGTTTGTCTCTGAACACTCTCCTCCTTTTTGGTGGCATCATCTTGAGAGCTAGATGAGCTGGAGGAAGAGGTCAAGGAGACCTGAACAAGTACATGCCTAACAGATCTCTCAATCTGTTTCTCAGCTAGTTGAACCTTGAGATTGTCAATCTCAAGTTGCTGAGTGGCAGGCCTTTCTTCTAAAGTCCTAACCTTGGATTCAAGGTTTGAGACTTTAGATTTTGAAGAATCACGAGGAGATGAGGTAACATACCTAGTATGTTAAGCCTCACCACCAGATGTTTTTTCTTGGCACCCTTGTTTCCCCTGCTTAATGATGTCTCTTTTAGAGTCATCAAAGGCATGTTTGCCGTAGATTTAGTCTGAGAAATGTTATCACTGTCCATAAGGTCCATTGAGGCACCTTCTATTGTGGTAGCTGAACCTACATAAGTCCCATCCACATCAGTGGGACTCACCTCAGTAAAGGTTTACTGATGGGGGCTAGAGATAAGAGGTCTCTCTAAGTTCTGTTGATCTTGGAGAGGGTGTTGTAGATCAACTTCATTGACATGGAGAGACATAATCTATTCATTAGTTTTGAAGAGAAGGTCAGTGAAAGATAAGGAGGTTAAACCTACTGACCTGGGACCTTGGTCAATGTCTACAGGCATTGAGCCTCTGGTGGGGCTATCCCTTGTTGGCTGCTTAGAGGAGTGTAAATACTCACCCTAAGGGCTTTCAGATTGGGTAGTGGGCACATGGGTTTGAGACTGAGGAGACTCAAGACGCATATTAAGGTCAATGTCAAAGGATGGTGAGACCTCAGGTTGAGTGGGAGCCCAATGTTCCATTCTAGCCTTTTTGGATTGAATAGGAGGAGCTTGTTTAATCAGAGTAGAATGAACAAGGTTTCATTTGGGGCGTCTTGATAGGTGATGGTGATAGGAAGAGAAGGTAAAACTGGCATTGTGGGGGTAGTTGCTGGTCTTGGTTCATCACTGTGGGTTTAATAGGGATGTTAGGGGGAGCTATTTGCTCAGTCATACCTGGAAGTAGAGAAGTATACCTTCCACTAAAGTGGGTGGACACCTTCTTTAGAGTCTTGAAGATTGCAGGCCTCATCTGAGGGATAGGCAGAGTGGTTGCACTGACAAGCCGACTCTGGTCCAGCTCACAGTTGATAATGTGCTGAAAAAATCCGGGATACATAAAGAATATTTCCCTCTAGAGATTTTCAATAAGATTGCTCAGCACAAATCTTGAGTAGTTGAAGTGGAGACCTCTCACCATTCCATGAAATAGGCAACCTAGTTAATATGGGACTTGATCCCATCCCCCAGATTTGTTGGACAGGCAGTGAAGAACGACGTGCAGCACGAACTTCCAATTGTAGGAAAAGTTGAATTTGTAGATAGTTCACCTGTTGACTTCCCCACCATATCCCATTTGGATGTAAGTGTTGTCCAAGTTTGTTTTGGGGAACTCCATAAGGGCACCCTCATCATGAAGCTCCAGATGCTCTCTTATGAGTTGTTCAGTGATGACCGACTCTTGGCCACAAATGCGGGATCGTATTACACGAACCCCATTTAGGGTTTCAACTAACTGTTACCGTAAAATTCAATCATGTGATTAATGTAAACCGTGGGATTAACAGTCAGGGCAGTGTACTAGGATGATTGGGGTGAGGAAGGAGATGATTTTAGAGAAGTCCGTATCTCTTGAAGAGTCAAGAAGTGCGACTTGGTTGTGTTGAGGATTTAGGGCCATTAGGAATGGTTGAAAGTAGAGGTGTTTGAGCTTGGGTGAATTGGGGACAGGGAAACTTTTAGGGCTGTAAAAATTGTGGTAAGAAGATGAAACTGTATAGTCAGGATTATTTAAAAGAGGGTGGAATGGCAGTAATGGGGTTTGGATAAAGTGATGTGATGTTTTAGTGGATGAAGTGATAGGGGCGGCAAGGTTTAGTTCAGTTAAATAATTCGAGATCATTAACAAAATATTTATTTTTTACAGTGTGGGGCCCAAGAGATTTCCGTTACACAGTATTATCTCTCTTCCGAATATAAAACTTTTCCGAACGTAATTTGTCTTCCGAAGGCAATTCTACTTCCAAAGGTAAAAGTTATTTCAAATAGTAAAGATTGCTTTCTGAATGGAGGTTTTTGTAAGCTTCGGAAGTAGATCTGATATGTAATCAATCACCTCTTCCGAGACTAAAAGTATTCCGAGAAGAAAATTATCCTTGGAGAAAATTTGCTTCTGAAGTTATGCAAGATATCTTCCGAAGGTTAATTTCCCTTCGGAAGAAATTTATACTTAGAGAAAACTTCGGAGAGAAAGTTTTGTAATAGGGCTTAGTTTGTATTGACATAAGACATTACATATTAAAAAGGTTTTCAAAAGTGTTAAGCTAATCAATGTTTATCATCACAATAGCGGCTATGAGATACTTAAATCTTTGTTCATCAAAAGCTTTGGTAAACAAATCAGCATATTGTTCATTTGAATCAACTTTGATTAGTTTAATCAGATTCTTCTCATGAATATCTCTAACGAAATGGTACCTCATGTCAATATGCTTTGTCTTGGATTGCTTCACCGGATTTTTAGTGATGGTGATGGCACTGTTGTTGTCAATATGGATAGGAGTGCTCATAAAGTTAAATCCATAGTCTAACATCAGATTTTGAATCCACAGCAGCTGAGCATAGCAGCTAGAAGCAGTAATGTATTCAGCTTCAGTAGGTTATGTAGAGACACAGGATTGTTTCTTGTATTGCCATGAGATGATCCTTCTACCAAGAAATTGACATCCTCCTGATGTTGCGGCCACCATAGTCACTGTCAAAGTATCCATAGAGATTAAAATCACTATTCCTTGGATACCAAAGACTTAGTTTAGGTACTCCTTTATGGTATCTGGGGATTCTCTTGGCAGCAGCTAGGTAAGACACCTTTGGAGCAGCCTGATATCTTGCACAAATGCAAGTTGCAAACATGATATCAGGTCTACAAACTGTGAGATACATCAAAGAACCAATATCACCATATATTGATGTTGATCAGTATCCTCCCCATCAAGGTCAGGACAAAGATTTTGGTTTCTGGGTATGGATGTCTTTGTTGCCTTACAATCTTTCATTTCAAATCTTTCTAAGATGTCATTGACATACTTAGATTGATTGATGAAAAACCCTTTCTTCAGTTGCTTCACCTGAATTCCATGGAAAAAGTCCATTTTTCCCGTGGAACTCATCTCAAACTTCTTCTTCATAATGCTTTCAAAGTTTTTACACATTTGGTCATTTGAAGAACCAAATATGATGTCATCAACATAGACTTGAACAAGCAAAATTTCCTTTCCAGACTTCCTTATGAAGAGATTCTTGTCAATGGTTCCTCTACTGTAACCATTCTTCAGAAGAAACTGAGACAAAGTCTCATACCACAGCCTAGGTGCTTGGTGCAACCCATATATAGCTTTATCCAATTTGCACACATAGTTGGGATGTTGTGGGTCTTCAAATCCTGGAGGTTGGCACACATACGCTTCCCTATCCATATCCCTATATAGAAAGTCACACTTGACATCAAGTTGGTCGAGAGTAAAGTTCTTGGATGCAACATAAGCAAGGAAGATCCTAACTGCCTCAAGTCTTGCAACAAGTGCAAAGACATTAGTATAATCAATTTCTTCCTCTTGAGTGTATCCTTGAACTACCAATCTTGCCTTGTACTTGATAATCAAGCCTCTGTCATCTTTCTTGTTCCTGAAAACCCATTTAGTGCCTATTGGTACTTGACCAGATGGTAGCGGACATAGCTTCCAAACCTTTTGTCTTTTGAACTGAAGAAGCTCCTCTTGCATCGATTCAACCTAGCTACTATCTTTCAAGGTATCTTCCACCTTCTTGGGTTCCATCTGGGATAAGAAGCATCAGTACAAGCAGACATTCCCATGATGAGTCTACCCACTTGTTCTCACACCTTTAGAGACATCCCCAATGATGTTCTCAGTTGGATGAGTGTTGTGAATCCTTAAATGATGAATCACTTCTAGTTGCAAAGATAAATCCAGATTAGACATATTTTGCTCAGGAATAGGAACACTTTGTCCAGCTATTGTTTCAAACTTGTTCAATGAGTATTGATTGAATGAATGAGAAACATCAACAATTGTTGGCTGTCAAATAGCATTTACAGTTGCCTGTTCCTTCAAAATGCTACTTTCCTGACCTTGGTGTTGTGCTGGATCACCTGATGAGTTTTGAGGATCAGCAGGTGATTCACTGGTTGAAGCTTCACTATTCCTTGATATAGTTATACTATCATATTTGTAAATAATGGGAGCTTGATTTGTTGCAGCTCTTGGAGAACCTGGAAGAGGTCTAGGTAGCTCAAACAGTTGTTAGCATCAGCATCATTTTGAGCACCTGTTCCAACTAAAACATTCTCACAAGAAGGTTTAGAATAGTTTGGAAACAATTCTAAATCGAAAATATGATCAGGGCCATTTCCCCTAACACAAGGAGTGTGCTCATTAACAACTATATTGGATGGCTCCTCAAATTGTTGACTCTTTATGTTGTATACTCTATAGCTTTAGAGCTTGAAGAGTATCCAATAAAGATAGCATCATCCGACTTTTCAACAAATTTTGCCAAATTGTCCTTTGTGTTAAGTATGGTACACCTAATGTCAAATCACCTTAGAAAGCCAATGAACAGTGGCCTCTTGTTCCATAACTCATAAGGGGTTTTTCCATGTGGCTTAACTACAAGAACTCTATTCTGTACATAGCATGCAGTGCTAACTTCCTCTGCCCAAAATGTTAGAGGTAGTTTGTAATCAGCTAACATAGTTCGAGCAGCCTCAATAAGTGTCATGTCCCTCCTCTCAACAACACCATTTTGTTGAGGAGTTCTAGGAGCACTGTATTGTCTGGCAGTCCCTTTTGAGTTCCAGAATGAGTCAAAAATGAAGTTCTTAAACTCAGTCCCTTGATCACTTCTAATAATCTTAACCTTGTGGTTAATTTGATTTTCTATTTTAGAGTAAAAGACTTTAATGTCTCAACAGTTTCATCTTTAGTTCATAAAAAGAATACCCATGTAAATCTTGTAAAATCATCAACTATGACAAGGAAATATAATTTCCTTCCAATGCTCATTATACTTGTAGGACCAAAAAGATCCATGTGCAATAAGTGTAATGGAGTAATGATGGAGTTAACACTTTTGGATTTATGAGATGCCCTGTGTTGCTTCCCTTTCAGGCATGCAACACAGTTGTCTTTGCAGAAAAATTCCTTTTTAGGCATACCATGTACCAGTTATTTTAGCAAATTTGTTCATTGTCTTAAAACTTACATGACACATACATTTATGCCAAAGTGTTGACTCATCACCATCAGTTTTCGAAAGAAACCATGATACTTCACCCATTAGGGAAGCATTGTTCATATCCAGCTTGTACATATCCGCTTTCCTGGGAGATCTAAGAAGCACCAATTACGAAGGAATTGTCATCCCTGGTTTGAGGATAATGCACTCATGTTCTGTGAAAAGCATTTGATGCTTTTATTCACAAAACTGAGTAACACTTAACAAATTGTGTTCAAGCTGTTTAACAAAGTTAACTTTGTCAACTTTTAACTTTCCGTTGGATATACTCCCTCTGCCAGGAATATATCCTCCGGCCTAACCTCCAAATTGGACAGGACCTCCATCATAGTGTTAAAACTGTTGAGAGAGAGATATATGTTCCCTATCATGTGCCTGGAGCATCCACTATGCACAATCAAGACATTGTTATTCTTGTCATATGGATGTCCCTGCACACAAGATGAGATTATTAGTTTTGACTAGAGAGCCAAGCCTTGTTGGTCTTGGGTTCTTCCAACATAGTGGCATAATTGAACCAAAGGTAAAGCATGGGGTTTAATGGATGTCTTTGAAGAAGAGGTCTAGGCTGCAACATCTTCCAATACATCCTTTGGTTGATTAGGGAAGATGTGCTTGTAGAAACTTTTGCAGCATGGCATTCTTCCGAAGATTCTTTCATTTCGGAAGAAGCCTTCACCACCTTTTCTTCCGAAGCAGTCTTCTACTGGGATGGTTTCAAGGGAACTTTCTTGTTCTTCAGATTTTTAGCAGCTTTTGCTTCCGAAGCCATTTTCCCTTCGGAAGAAGGATTTTCTTCCGAAGACAACCTAGCTTCAGAAACTAGCTTTCCTTTTTCATCACTTGGACCATTTGATAAGGTCCAAATGAGAAACCTTCCCTAACTCCTTCCTTTCTAACATTATTTGCATAATTTGTGCTAGCAGGATTGTAGAAACAATCTTTAGCCATGTGGTTCTGCAGACCACACATTAAGCATGTAATGTTAGTCTTTTGGAAGCTTGTGGGTTGTTGTTTCTTATTTTTTTTCTCTTTGTCAGCAACATTTCCCTTCAACTTCTGATCCTTTGGTAGGACAGGAGTGCTGGTACTACACTCCTTTCCTGAATCAGTGGTACCTACCACTTGGAATCCAGCTATGATAAATACACCCTTTTGTTTTGCATCAATCATCAACTTGGACTCAACCACTTTCTTAGCAGTTCTTCTAGAAGCTTTAGCTCTCCTTCTTCTAGCTTTGATTGTTAGGATTTGATCTTCACTGGGAGGAGCGGGTTGATTTACCTGTTCCTTCCCTGTGTTGGCCTCTATTATTGCATCATTCTTCAACTCATGTGAAGATGGGTCAGCAAATGGGACGTCTTGCTCTTCAGTACCACATATAGGTTGTATTATGGACTCATAAGAATGTGGTGGAGAAATTTCATTGGTCCCCAACCCTCCTTTGTTTTGATAACAGATTTTGGAGTGGGAGGATGATGCAATAATAGCTTGGAAGTTCTACTAAGAAATAGCATACTTCCTAGCGTTAGCCTTTGCAGTTGCAAGATGGGCTTGAGCCTTAGACAATTTGGATATTAATCCTTTATTTGAGTCTTGTAATTTATGTGTTCATGTTTTAATAGGGAAACAGTTTTCTCTGACTCTTCAATTTGCTTTTGGTAGCCAGATTCAGCCCTTTTAAAATCAGATTTCAAAACATTTAAAGACTCAATATCAGATTTAATTTCCATATTGTAGTCTTGATATAGTTTAACCTTAGCAATACATGCAAGAGTGTAGAGATGTTCATATACATGTTTATCATATGTTCTAGCCATAAGTGCTTGAGTAGGAGTCATATCTTGTACCATAAAGCTCCAGTCGACTTCTTGAGCCATTACAGCTGTTTCAATCGACTTTCTAGTGGGCTTTGATGTAGAGGGATGTGTGGAGGCCTGTGGGGTTCCGGATTTGATTTGGGAGCCTTGCATTCCCTTGCAAAGTGACCAAGTTAGTTACAGTTGTAACATTTGGCCTTGGTTTTGTCAAACCTATCAGGACCGTGTACATACAGAATACTAACAGATTTTGCGTTTATACCGAATCAAATAGTGCGGAATCCTATTTGATTGGTGATCCAATCAGTGAGAACAATTACCCGATCAATATTGAATTAATACTAAACGTTATGAACAAATAGAGATAGATCAGGAATGATCTATGAACTGGGATAGGCTTCCTTGGACATTCTACATGGCTAGGGTTCGTGAGAGTATCAAGTGTTTTGAATTGTTAAGTTTTTCCACGAATTAAATGTTATTTATAGGTTAGGGATTTCCATTCATGCGACTGAACCATTACTTCAGTCGTGCGACTGAATCATGCATTGAGTCATACGCATGACTGAAGGTTCAATTGTGCGACTGAGTCAATCTTATGTCTTAATCGTGCGACTGATTCAGTCTCATGGTTTAGTCATGCGACTAGTCCATAAGCATGATGTATTCATGCGTATGGTCCATGAGTATGGGCCATTAGCATGAATACTCATCCGTCTATGTTGAACACATTACTCAATCTTTATTGACTTAGAATTGTGTACAACAACCTCAAACCTATATAGTAACTTCATTATATTATAACACAATAATATGAAATATTAAACATTATAAATATCAACCACATATTATACTTCATTGATCCCATTCATTACATATGTGTAAGACATGAAAGACTTTTACATTTAAGCTTATAAAGTAGGAACATATGCATCTACAAACTCCCCCTTCGTCCTAGTTTCCTCTATCGTCTAACACTCTTCACATGTTTTTCGAACTTTTTGTAATTCTCCTTTTTTGTAACTCCTGCATGTATCTCAAAAGCAAAGCAGAATCTGATCACATGTTGAAACTAGAGAGCTTGCACAATGTCTTGCGTGTCATAGAATAATGGCCACTTGTATAAAGTGTAATCATCTTCAACAGACAAGTTGGTAAGCCACATTGGGTCAAATACCCTGATAGACTCTATCTTTCCATCTTTGTTTAGAACTATGACCGCTTCTCCCATCCTCCAATCATAATACCACCACTTGAAGTGTGTAGTGAAGTCTTGAAGCATTTCCCGTAAGGGAATCTTTGACATTGTTTGTGGGGGACTCCACTTCAGCACAACTTTAGGCTTCCCAGATATAGGGTCCACTTCAGACCTGTGGATGTACCTCTTCGGTTGTTGAGTTATGAAGTTTACCCACCTGGTGGGGTATTCCTTCTTCAATGTAGCCTCAAACCAACCTGACATCTTCCTTGGATTAGCATACAGTAGCTTTAAGCACGCCAGTCAATTGAGCTCAAAACCAAGAAGAGACTTCAGATCATGTGGATATCTGAAGCACTCAATCCCCTTTTCTCTCTTTGCAGCATAGACATTTAAGTCTTCAAAATAAGCCCATGCAATGATTTTGCAGGACATCTTCTGATGTTTCTTGACTCTGTACAGTTTGGTGTAGGCATTCTGCATTGGAAGTGCGCGCTGGGCTTCAGCTAGCTGGTCATCGGTCAAATCATGAATGATTTCTCCTTCTTCGGGAGTGTAGCTCACTAACCTTCTGACTATCCCTTGCAAGTCAAGAATTATGGTTAATTGAGACTTGACCTGCTACAAGGGTTGGGCATCATATTCATCTGTTCGTAGAGCTTCATCTGTTTGATTAAACATCAAGCACACCACACATAAGTCAACATATAAAGAATTTAAGAATAAACAAACATTGATGATGATTAATTACATTAATTTAATATAATTCAAGTACAAAAGTTTCTAAATACAAATACATCTAACAATTACTTTTGTCTTGAATAGTAGGTTCTTTAGTTGGAGGAGCATAGGATAAGGCTCCTTGATCTTGATTCCTTTTAGTTCGCCTCTCCTGAGCTTGAAGATTAGAGGCTGATGCAGATGCATCACCTTCCTGATCATCATCCTCATCTTGCTCTTTTTGGCTCGGTCCTCCCTCCTCAACCTCTTCTTTAGTATCATCTTCATCCTCATCATCTTCATCATTATTATCATCATGACCATCACCATCCTTGATCTTTAGAGGCTCACTCTTTGACCCCTTGAGCTTTAGCATAATCTTTTATTTTTCTTCTTGAGCTCCTTTATTCCCCTCACCGAAGCCAACACCAGCTCATTTTGACTTGTAAGCGTATGGTGGGCTCAGCTTAGAGCTCGCTCATATAAGTCACTTTTCTTATTAAGCTCCTTGATCTTCTTGGCTTGAGTAGTAATAACTTCCAACATCTTCTGTAACTGAGAAGCCCAAAGCTCATTAGTTACAAGCAGTCTAACACAATGATGTTTAGGTTAGCCAGCTGTTCCTCTAACCTGATGTGGGGTAGAGTGGGTCCAGTTATGAATGGGGTGTGTGTGGAAGGACCCGCTTGGTGACTGGTGGTGGTAGATGTGGTGAAGATGGGAGCTGGAATGTGTGTGGGATGTGGTGGAGTGACTGTGGTAGTGGTGGTGGGATAAGAGATAGTAGTAGTGGGAGGAGTGGTGGTGGTAGTAGTTGTGTGGTGGTGGTGAAAGGAGATGTGGTAGTGGTGGTAGCTGTGGTAGTGGTGGCAGCTGTGGTAGTGGGGGTGGAAGTGGTAGTGGTGGTGGTTGTGGCTGTGGCAGGAGATGTGATCACAGTAATCCTCGGCCTCTTGCTCATCTTGCCGTGGGGATGAGCCATCCTCTTCTTCCTAGAGCCCTTGGAAATAGGTGCTCCTCCTGGCTGTTGGACTGGTCAGGGGTGTATGTAGGATCACTAACATCATTAGTAACACCCCTAGACTCAACTTGGCGTCCCCCTATCGCCTCTATGCCTTTCCCTGTGGCCACGACCCTACTCCCAACAGTCCTCACTAGAGGCTCTTCATCTGACTCATCATTCTGATCAACCAAGAAGTCTTGGTGGAAGGCAGCCCCTTCAGTTTCACGAGGAGCATCACCACCTTGACCTTGGTCATCATCGTCGTCGTCGTCTTCTTCAATTGGTGCCGTGATGGGCTCGACGTCATAGTCACTGTCATCATGACGCCACTTCCTCCTAGCGGGCTCCACATAGTCTTCTCGGGCAAGGTGCCCAAGTAGTTTCCTTATAGGGGGTTTAACTTACTTACCATGGTATACCTTTATTCTCCCTAATGTTGTATCATCCATTACCTCGAGTACCACCACATCATCTTTCTCCTTTGGCAGCATAGGAAGCTTTTCATCAATAATCATCTGCAGGAATCGTGGGTACATGTAGAAGCGTTCCTTACCTTGGTCTTGAGGATCTCTATCAAGTAGGTGAGGATCATGCAAGAAAAACTAAAATGGATGGTTTAGTACCAGTGCAACGTATGAATTCTAGATTTGGTTGGACATTTCGTCGAATCCTCCCCGCCTGGAGGCTATACACTTGATGATCACATGTGCCAAATATTTGAATTGCGGGCACTTGTTACTCTTGTTAAGTACACTGGCATTTATGTCACCACTGTACTTAATCTTCAGAAAGCTTCCCCGTACCGTTAGGGGATGTAGCTCAATCGGGGGGCTCCGTCTTCACCCAGACCTAAAACCGTCTCAAATCATCCTCTGTAATCTCGATCTCTTGACCGAATATGGAGCTCCATATACAGAGTGGCTCAACTGACTGGTTAACCCTGGCACTTTCTCAGTATGCCTGCTGTATGGATTTATAAGGTGTGCATGGAGTTGAAATAGGTTTGAAGATCCTTGATCTCCTAAGAAATGCAATAATCGCAGCAAACTCAAAAGCATTCCAAGTGGTGGCATCCAAGTGGGCACAGATGTTGTGCTTAGGGCTTATGGTCCATCTATCACCCATGTTTCTATAACACAATAAACATATACATTAGAGATGTATATTAGAGATGACACTTGACACTTAAGCTGTTTTAGGTCATACTGGTTCAATCGTGCGATTGAACAATACGACTGAGTTCAGTGGTGCGATTGAACCATACGACCGAGTTCAGTCGTGCGATTGAGCAAGCGGTTGAGGTCAGTCTTGCGATTGAGCTTGTGACTGAACTTAGTCGTGTGTGAAGCCATGCGGTTGAGTCAGTCGTGCGGCTTAGTCACCGAATGATTCATTCGTGCGAATGAATCTTGCGCCTGGCTCAATCGTGCGACTGAAGTTCATTCGGAGTGTCCATTCGCAGAAGACTCTGTGCGACACTTTGACCCCGAATCTGGTCAAATCTTGATGTTAGACGTCATGTTTAGACTCATTAGATTCGCAAGAACTCTAAATATCACTTAATGTCCTTCATTTCAACGATTTTGTTCATTTAAGTGGTCTATTATAAGAGTTTTACTGATTTCTTGATTTTAGGCGATTAGGTCAGTTAGAGTTTGACTTCACCGGTCATTTGGATTGATTTCAGTCCCACAATGTGACATCCGTCACCTTAAGGTCCGTCGAACGACATAATTAACCATAGAACTATTTTAATTATTCTTCCTCTTCTTCATGAACTCCTGCTTTAAGGAATCATGTCTGCTTTGTTACCCTTGTGCATGTACTTCCTCCGTGAATATGTGCTAAGCATAAACCTTTTTATAAATTCATCACCATTACCACCAAATATATCATTTTTTTAAATATAACCATTGTCATTAATAAAACCATTTTAAGCTATCAATTACCATTAAATACGTTTTTAACCTTAATATAACAAACATTTTAAAGTCGTTTTCAACTGAAGCAAACTTTGGAAACTCGGGGGCTAAGTGCACAGACTAAAATTGACATTTTGCAAACCTGGGATGGGTATAAAAACCCCATTCCCAGCCATTTCTTCACCCTCTCCATTTCTTCATCATCATCTTCTTCTCCACTTCACATCTTCATCTTAGCACCAAAATCGCTCCATTTGGTCTCATTTTTGTCATCTAGACTTCATCTACAACCTAGTCTACTCCATCCTTGCAGGTAGACGACCTTGGTTGTCCATTTCTTGCTCGTTTTGCTGCTGTCCATTTCTAGGGTTTGGGGTGTTCGGGTCAACTCGAACACAAGAGGTCGTGTGGGTGCGTGTGATGACTTTCTGGGTGTGCTTCTTGTCCGTGTGCGTTTGTTGTGTGATTTTGGAAGTTCTTGATGTGTAAAACCCGTGCTTGGGGCAGCCGAAGGCTGCTCTGCACTTCAGCAGTCGCGAACCTGCAGTTCAGGCGACTGGGTCTGTCATGCGACTGAGCCGTGCGACTGGGTGAGTCGTGTGACTGAGTCATGCGACTGTGTCTTTCGGGCGACTGAATCGTCCGACTAGGGATGTCATGCGACTGAGTTGTGCGATCGAATGAATGTGCGTGCGATTGAGTCAATGCGGATGAGTGTGTGTGCGATTGAGTCAATACGGATGAATGAATGCATGCGACTGTACGTGTATCGCACGACTGAAGGCCAATCGTACGAATTAAGGTTCAGTCGTACGAATAAGGTGATTCGTACGAATGAAGGTTGATTCGTGCGTATGGAGGTTAAGTCATGCGATTGGGTGTTGTGTGGTACGACTAAATGCCAGTCATACAAATGAAGGTTCAATCGTGCCAATGAAGCTGATTCGTACGATTGAAGGTTGATTCGTACGAATGGAGTGTTGAGTCGAGCGTCTGGTCCTGTTGTGTAACTAATGATGTCTGAGTTTGAATTTCCTTCCTGAACGTCTGATGATGATGAGGTAACATGAGTAAAAGTGTCATTGCTTGACCACAAAGATTAAAGTCAACGCTATCAACATGCACATACTATTTCAATTTAAATCAACCTAACATTTTACAATTATCGACAACCCATTTGGGACTACGGATATTTAACAAATACTATCTTTTATAATAATGGAATCTTTATACGGATGTCATTAGCAATGACGACTACTCGTAGTACTTGGATCTACATAAAATCTGATACGTGTGTCCGCTTGTGTGTGTGTGCTACCCACGACCGAACCAATACAACCCGAACTGACCAAACATTATTATACACCTTACACGTATCATTTATGCTAAACAATAACTGTCAATAGGTGTTTGACTGTTCATTGCATTCAAATGTTGGGAATCTTGACCATTCATACTTACCACATAGCAAGTGAGTCTCGTAGCCCCCTTTTATGCTTATACTACTTTACAAACATTTACAAACATGGGGGAAAAGTATGCTCGCCCGTTTTCTATGCTGTACAACATACATACAATTTACATACTTGGAATCAACGTGCTACTGTTTTGTGGGTACTTATCTGATACATGTTTGAGTCTGCTTTGTGGTTCATTCTTACAACCATTTAATTCCAGTGTGGGAACCGACGGATAGGTATTGGTAGTACTACTGGGTTGACACCCCCACCCTCGTGTTGGTATACTAGTTAGTACCAACAAAAGCCAAGAACGGGCCTTGGGTGAATATATTCCGACCAAGATTCTTTGTGTACGTCGTTAGGTTTGGTTGTAAAGCTCTTGTCATGTGATTTTGCTTACTTATAACTGTATGCACAGTATTCTGCAACAACTTTATACAGCATCATTACTTATTTACTTTTAAACCTATGAGCTCACCAACAATTTTGTTGACCATTTTGAGCATATCTTTTTAGGTGATCATGCTAGCTGAGGTTCTAGGTGTGCTGCCTTAGTGGAGACCCTAGGATGCATTTTCGGGCTAAACTTGTCATTTTGAAAACAATTGTTGTATCTGTTTCAAACAACATTATACTTTGTAACTTGTTCCCGGGTTGTGGGAATTGCATATAATGTTATCATCTTTGTTATATGATTCATGTATCATGATTATGCTTATGGCTATGTTGTCGTGAATACTGACTAAACACGACACAAGTCCCCTTGTTGTCGGGTGTCGCCATGACACGCTTGTCATTATTATTATTATTGCATCTCTATCGCTTACCATGTGTTATGACGAATCCCGTCTCGTTACATCCCCGTGTTTCCGCTCTTAGCGGGGGTGTGACACACAATACCTGTAGATGAACAATAGATCGGTCAGCAAAACAATGGGCAAAGGTGAGATGAATTTTGGCAGGGTGTCTACTTATGAGCAGTTTTTGAACGATTTAAGGGGAGGTGAGAAATGAGACCGACTCACCCCTCTTTTATGTTGTCTTATTGTTCAATCATACGACTGGACCCATACGCATGCTCCAGTCGTGCGACTGATCCCATACACATGCTTCAGTGGTGCGACTGGGGTTTAGTCGTACGATTGGCTCATACTCGTTGATCCATTCGTGCGATTAGTTAAGTCTTGTAGTCCAATCGCATGGTTGTTCCATACTCAGGGTCAAGTCGTATGATTGGCTCATACTTATGGTTCAATCGTGCGATTGGCACATGCTTATGATTCAATGGTGTGAATGCCTCATACTTATGATCGAATCGTGCCATTGGCTCATACTTATGCGCTTGAGCCCTTTACACTTTCAACCCTTTAAAATGTTAACATTTGATACATATTATGAACTTTTAACACCATTTGATCACCTCAGACGTGATGCTTTTAGTTTAAGACTGATTGATCACCTTAAACGTGATCATTTTAATTTAAAATCTGATTTGTAACCTCAGACATGACCCATTTACTTTAAACTGATTAGTCACCTCAGACGTGATCCATTTTAGTAAGTGATTCACAGTGTATATCAAGTTTTATAGTCCCACGATTAATCCTACAAGGGACTAGAAAATAAATAATAACATAGAAATTAAAAAACAAACAAGACATATTTTTCTTGTTTAGACTTCAATTCATTATGGAATCATATAGGTATAACAAAATCGTTTGGGAACCCCTTATTAATATGCCCTTTGGTAAGAAACCTTCCTAAGGAGATTTTTGAGCGGTCTATGGGTATTGGATGAGAAGAGACTATTCTAAGAGCTTTCAAAGAGATGCCAAGCCTCAGGTCAGTGCCATCGCACAACAGAGAGGCGCAAATAACAATGAATTCTAGAATATTTAGGTTATGCTTATCCTCAGGCCAGTGCCACCGCACAACAGAGAGGCACATAACATATCTTCTTGTTAGAGCATTTATTTTTCTTTTTGCATATAACGCACCAATAACATATGTCATCAGCTTGATTGCTTTTAGCATTTATTATATTTGCTTTGCTCATATTTATGGTCATGTGCACACATTTGTGACGTTTATTTTGCTCGTCACCCCTTATTGGAAATGCGTAGATTGTGTTAACTAGGGATAAGCTGAGAACCCACAGAACGTTGAACAAGTTAGTTTGAATTTTTATTTCACCAATGAAGTCAACTCATCTATTGTGTTGAATCTACCGACACATCATATTATGAACTAGCAACCTCTAAGTGTACTTTCTCTATGTTATCTCAGTAGCAAACTTGTTTAACTATCAATTTTCTTTAGTTGTGTTTAGACTTCTCAGACTTGTACTTTGACTTTTGCATTTTGAGCACACTAGTTTTGAAGTCCCAACCAATTCGTTCCCTATGTATTATCATTTTCCATAGACTTTAAATGAGAATTATAGATTTGATTTCATTTCTATTTGCTAAGTTGCCCTCCCCCGTGGTTTTTTTAATAATTAAATACTGTATGAATTTAATACTAGACTAAACTATTCTCCGCCCAAAATTCTAAAACCAAAAATCTTTTTGTGTTTTTGTATTTTAATAGACAGGAAAATAAAATGAAATAAAATTAAATTAAATTAAAAACTACACTAGTCGCACTACGAACTTTCGTCTTCTGGAATCACGTCACTTTTATTTTTTACGCCATTAACCTCTAAAAGATATAAAAACCTCTGTTTATCAAATGTTTTTGTGTAGAGGTCGGCGCGTTGAAAATCCGTGTTAATTTTAACCACATCGATTAATTGTTTTTCAAAATAGTCACGTATAAAGTGATACTTAATACCGATGTGTTTAGTTTTAGGATGTTGGACCGGATTTTTGGTTACAGTAATAGCAGCATAATTATTAACATAGATAGGAGTGTTAGAAAATTGCAAACTGTAGTCGCGCATCTGCTGTTGAATCCAAATTTTTGGGAACAACAACTAGCAGCAGCAACGTATTCAGCTTCACATGTTGACAGAGCAACGAATGTCTGCTTCGTACATTGCGAGGTGACTAACCATCTATAAAAGAACTGACATCCCACTGATTTGACTTGTAACTTATTTTGCAACAAGCTCAAAGTCATCGTCCTGAGGATACCATAACCGGAGTGTTGGGGTACCCTTCACATAATGAAAAATCCTTTTGACTCCTATGACATGGTTTACTTTAGGTTTCGCCTAATATCTAGAACAAAGACATGCCGCATACATGATATCAGGTCGTGAGGTTGTGAGCTACATGAGAGATCCGATCATTCCCCCATGGCACTCGTCTCAAATTCTGCTTTCATTACAGATTCGAATTCTTTACATAAATCTTCATTTTTGGAACTGAAGATTATGCCATCATCATAAATCTGTACCAGCAGTAAGTCGCTATATTTTTCTTTGATGAACAGTGTACAGTCAATAACTCCTCTGTGAAAACCGTGTTTCACCAGATGAGTTGAGAGTTTCTCGTACCATTCTCTAGGGGCTTGATGGAGCCCGTAGAGAGCCTTACCCAGCTTGTAAACTCTGTCTTGATGATAAGGATCCTCAAATCCTTTGGGTTGACTCACATAAACCATCTCACGGATTTCAGCATGAAGGAACGCACTTTTGACATCTAGTTGATAGACTTTGATCTTCATGTAGGATGCATAAGCTAGAAATATACGTATTGCCTCCATTCTTTCTACTGGTGCAAACACTTCATTGTAATCTATGACTTCCACTTGTCGAAATCCTTGAACTACAATTCGGGCATTATTCCTGATTATGACCCCTTGGTCAACTTTCTTGCATTTTAGTACCCACTTAGTGCCAATCACCTTAGCACCTTTTGGTTTGTCCACAAGGGTCCATACTCCTAACTTCTTGAACTGTAGGAGTTCCTCTTGCATCGCACTGACCCATGCCTCATCGTTTAATGATTTACTAACATATTTTGGCTCAAATTGAGACACAAAACATCGATATGCTCCATTGTGAAGGTTTCCCTTTTCCATTATCGAGGCATAGTCAACTGAGTACAGGTGATTTCTAGTCTGTACTTCCGATCAAACATCCCCAATGACATTGTCCAAGGCATGATAAATTTTTAGCCAAGATCCGGGAGTTGTTGGAACAGCCACCTTATTATCCAGATTGTTAAACTCAGGTTCAGGATGTGTAGCTGTTGGAGTATGAGGTTCCGAAGTGTTAGAGGCATTAGGATTTGATGCTTGTGTACTTTCATTGGTAGGAACATGTTCCTCGTGGTCCTCATTAGCAGTCTCAACTACCTCATCATCAAATGAAGACTCACTCATTTCAAGGTCTCCCCCTCAAGGGTTAGTAGAATCATGTAATGGACTAGTTGATGTCGAGTCTGGTGGAGGAGTGTTAAGAGCATGGTACATCATCCTAGCAGAAACCTCGTCAGTATGAGAAGGTGGCAGATTGAAAGATTTGAAGAATCCATCATAGTCAAAGAAGAATGAAGGTCCTTTCCCAGTTGGGAGGGGGTGTGGTGTATCTTTGAACGTCAACGTTGCACCACACCTCTACCGGACCCGTTGAGTTGTTGTAAACTCTCTTGTCTGGTATGCTGTATCCGAGAAATATCCCTTCTTCTGCCTTCTCGCTGAACTTCCCACTCTGAGACTTCTTCAACAATGTACAAGGTGTGCCAAACAGTTAAAGTTACTCCAAATTAGGTTTACGTCGCTGGAGTTGTTCATAACACGTTTTCGCATATCGCTTGACCATTAAAACTCGATTGAGCGTGTAACACGCATTTGCCACTGCCTCATTCCAGAATTGAATAGGCAGTTTTGAGTCAACAATCATTGTTCTGGTAGTTCCTATCAAACTTTGATTCTTTCTTTCAGCTACCCCGTTCATCTGTGAAGTGTAGGCAGAGCTGAATTGATGAACAATTCCTCTTTCTCTACAGTATGCCTCCATCCACTCATTCTTGAATTCCGTTCCATCATCTGATCGAATCTGCCTAACTTTCAGCTTGTAGAGTGATTCCAGTGTAGTTACCAGATGTTTGAATGATTCAAAAGTTTCTAATTTGGCTTTCTGAAACATCACCCAACAGAATCTTGACTAATCATCTATTACTACAAAGCAATATAGATCTCCTGCAGTGCTCTTTGTGCTAACTGGGCCAAAAAGATCCATGTGTATAAGCTCGATAGGCATATCAATAGAGTTAACTTTCTTTGCCTTATGAGCCTTTCTTGAAAGCTATGCAGAAGTCTGGAAGCTGGAAGTTGTTAACATTTACACCATTCACTAGATCATTCTGAATCAAGTGATTCATCTTTCTAGGATGGATGTGCCCTATTCTCCTATGACACGAGACTGGGTCTCTCTCAGTTTCCTTTGACAAGAAGCATTGAACCGTGTGATCAGTTGTGGATGCTTTTGATAGATCCAAGACATAGAGGTCGTTATATCTTGAAGCTGACATGATAACCTTATCCTTCTCAATCACATAGTCCGTCTTCAACATGTAGCACTTCTTGTTGTCAAATACAACCCTAAAAGCCTTTATCACAGATCTGGGAGACTGAAAGTAAATTGTTCTGAAGGTGACGAACGTAGTTTACCTTGTCAAACTTTAACTTCGCCTTGTGCTGTGATGTAGCCTCCTTTGTTCCCAGCAAATGAAACATGTCCCCCTTGATTTGTTTGACATTAAAAAACAGGGACGAATTTCCTGTCATGTGCCTGGACACCCCATTATTAATAATCCAGGTATTAGTGATAGTGCTATAGCGGACACCCTACACAGTCAATGAAACTTCTTAGTTCAGATTTGGGACCCAAGCCTTAACTTGCTTGGGTGACCTAGAGGAATCACACATCATAAACTCAAACCATTGTCCTTTAAAGGATGAGGGCATATCTTTATTCTTATCATTCTCATTATCAGACCCTATACTTGATTTTCATTCCATAAGCCAGTTTTGTGTAAGGCTTGTTTGTGGTAAACAGACGACTGACTTATGGTTTGAACTTTTGGTTCATTAACACTCTTAGTGGAGTGTTAGATCTTATTTTAGAAGAACTTGGTTGTGTATCATAAAGTTCAATTTTCTTTCTGGGCGTCTGATAGTAAGGAAAAATAGTAGAAATATGTCCTCGTTTTCCATAACTGTAGCAAGATCTTGCTTCTACAGACTGAGGAAAACTTTTATGTGATGTTGAGTTTAGTGAAGGTGTGAGGTGTGTCTAGTTTGGTTTAGTCACTACACTTTTAGATGTTTCACCCTTGTTAACACAATTAATTGTTTTGACATTTTGAACATCTTTGACTTGCCCTTTCGTTGGACTTTGATGATTAACACGTTTGTGGTTAAGTGGTTTAGTCAGTTTGGGTTCCAAAATGGACTTTGGTGTACCTGACCTTATATTAACCTATTTAAATGCATCATCTAAGTTCTCAACTGGCATTTCACCTTTTAATTTCAAAGTAGCCTCCTTCTGTTTAGTGTCATATTTCACTGGTTCACCCGTGGAATCAGGATCACTAACAAGAGGAGTAGACACCACATTATCCTTAATTGGGTTGTTATTTATTGGTCTATATTTTGCATTCAAGAGGATCTCATGTGGTGGTGGAACTAATTTGAATCCCAAACCTTCCCTATTTTTTCGTTCTTTCACTAAGTTCTTTACTATGTCAGAAGAACTAGCCCAAACTATGCAGATTTTGTTTTAGTGAATTAACTTCGGCTTCCAACACTACTTTCTCCTTTTTGGTTTCTTCTAATGAATTTAAATAAAACTTTATGTCATTTGATTGATTAAGGAAACAACCTTGGCTTCCCTTAGTTGTTTACACGAAACTTCTATCTTTTCTTAAAAACTGCACTTATTTTGTTTTAATATACGATTAGCTTCAGTGCAGAGTTGTAAGTCATTTACTAAATTATCATTGTATTCTAATAACCTAGAAAATTTTAGATCTATGCTTTCCCTAAATTTTTCACATTCAGAACAAGCATGTTTATTGAATAGTTGATCTAAAGTACTTACCTGTGAGGAGTTAGTTGATTCAGCCATAAATGCAGAGGTAGACTCTTCTGTTGTTGGAGAATCTGAACTTGTTGCTCTGAGCTCTTCCTCAACTAAGTGGTTTACCACGTTCACAGCTTCTTCTGTATCTGACATTGCTTGCTCAGCTGCAATCTCACCTTTACTGGCAGACCCATCATCCAATGATTTGACAAAAGCAATGTTTCATTCTCCAGGAGAGACAAATCGGAAGGACCAATCTTATCCTTCATCACCTTGGGCAGTTAGTGCTTTATTGTCTTTATTTGAAGAACTTGTTCCAACCATGTATTTGTCTTGACGGTTGAAAGTGGGAAATGAGTTACCATTTCCTGTTTTCTTGGGCTTCACACACTCACATTTAAAGTGCCCCTTTTCACCACAATTGAAGTAGGTGACCTTGGTTTTGTCGAAACCAAAGGTCTTATCTTTTGTGGCTACAAGATTCTGTCCTGTCTTCTTAAAGAACTTTGTAGCTCGTCTAACTGCACTTGCTAGAGCCCACGTGATATCCATCATTTCCAGCTCGTTCTCGTCAACCTGCTCAAGTCTTCATCTGCAGGATGACAATTTCTGATCTTCCCATCAACTAAACCATCATACAATTGAACCACTATTGCTAGAAGATCCATGTGCTCTTTTGCAACCTCCATTGTAATATTACCGAGATTCTCGGTCTTCAACTTTGTAGTATTCACTTGGGGCACTATGTATTGAGTCGATGATGACCCAGACGTTTCTTGTCCTCAAGCAGTGGATTGGGAAGGAGGCGCGGAACTAGACACAAAGGTTGTTTGAAGTGGTGCTCCTGAACTAGTTGGATTGGAAACAAGTTGTAGAGTGAATGATTCTAAACATAAGATCCTTTCTTTGACTTGTACTTCATCCTCAGTTCCTCATCCCTTAATTTCTGGATGAAGTCATTTATGTCCAACGTAGCAAGTATGTCATTCTGTCTGAGGTTGGACACAAATGAATCCCATTTCTCAAGCAAACCATCTACCAAGCTTGAAACGTCAATAAACACATGTGGACTCAAAAAGATTACTCTTTTGAGTTAAAACGTGAGTTTGGCACAATTCTAGTTGAATCAAACACAAAATCAAGAGCGAAGCTCTAATAGCCCTTGTCAGAACCGTGTACGTATGGAATTATAACAGATTTTGTGTTTATACCGAATCAAATAGTGCAGAATCCTATTTGATTTCCGATCCAATCAGTGAGAACAATTACCCAATTGATATATAGTTGAAACTAAATGTTATGAACGAATAGAGATCGATCAGGAATGATATATGAACTTGGTGTTAGGACCGTTTACGTACGGAGTACTAACTGATTTTACACGTATACCAACTCAAATACTGCGGAATCCTATTTGATTAGCGATCCAATCAGGGAGAACACAATGTAGATCAATCTAACGATTAATGAAACGTTAAGAATGATTAGAACACGATCAACTGTGATCTATGAACTCGGAACAGGTTTTTTTGAGTCTTTGGACGGCTAGGGTACGATTATGTGCGTAGGATTTCAAATTGTTTAGTTTTTCCATGAATCAGGTGGTATTTATAGGTTAGGGTCTTCTATTCGTACGACTGAGACATTAGCATGGTTCAGTCATGCAACTGAATCATACGATTAATCCATCCGCACGACTGAAGGTTCAGTCGTGAGACTGAGTCAATCTTATGTCTCAATCGAACGACTGATCCAGTCTCCTGGTTCAGTCGTGCGACTGGTCCATTAGCATGAAGTATTCATGCGTATGGTCCATTAGCATGGTCCATTCGCATGAGAACTTCACATGATTAAGTTTGAAAATGTATCTCAATCATTATTGACTAAGAATCATGTACAACAACCACAAACCTATATAGTTAGTTCACTATATCTTATCACACAATAAACCATGAAATATCAAACATTATAAGCATCAACCCCACTTTGTATTTCATTCATACCCATTCAAATACATATATGTAAGACATGATAGACATTTTACATTAAGCTCCTAAACTAGGTACATATGTATCAACAAACTCCCCCTTGGACATAGTTTACATCATTGTCTAACATTCTTCATTAGCTCTTCGAATTTCTTGTACATTTCTTCTCTTGTAACTCCAGCATGTATCTCGAATGCAAAACATAGTCTAATTATGTTATGAAACTGGAGGGCTTGTACAATATCCTGCGAGTCATAGAATAGTGGCCACTTATATAAGGTATAGACATCGTCTGCAAACAAGTTGGTCAGCCACATAGGGTCAAACACTCGGATAGTATCCATTTGGCTCTCCTTTTATCAGACTATGACTGCTTCACCTGTTCTTCAATCGTAATACCACCACTTTAAGTGTGGAGTGAAGTCCTGTGGCATTTCCCTTAGAGGGATTTTGGACATCCTATGCGGAGTACTCCACTTTAGCACTACCTTAGGTTTTCCAGTAATGGGATCAACTTTAGACCTTCTGATGTACCTCTTCTGTTGTTGAGGTCTAAAGTTTACCCACCTGGTGTGGTATTCCTTCCTCAGTGCAGCCTCAAACCAACCTGACATTTTCTTCAGATCAGCATATAACAACTTTAGGCGTGCCAACTGGTTGAGCTCAAAACCAAGAAGAGTCTTTAGATCATGTGGGAATCTAAAGTACTCAATTCCCTTCTCTCTCTTCATAGCATATACCTTCAGATCCTCGAAATATTCCCATGCAATGATCTTGCCCGACACCTTTAGGTGCTTCTTGACCTTGTATAGCTTTATGTAGGCATTTAGCTTTTGTGCAGTGCGTAGAGCTTGGATTTCAGCAAAACAAGCCAACCATTCAGCCTTCTTGATGTCAACATCAGTGTCTGAGGCTTGGGCTTGACTCTCATTCTTTTAATTCTCCTTCTCCATCTGATCCAGCTTGTCGAATGTATCACTGCCAAGAGTATCACCCAAGTTGGGGACCATATTGCCCTCTCGGTCAATGTATTCTGAATAGTCGCCAACAGTGACATCCTCTTTCTCGATTTCATCTATGTCGTTGAGCTCATCATCACTTGTCACCTCAAAAGCAGGCGCATCCTTGACAATTTTGTCCGGGTTTAGCCTGAACATCTCAGCAAGTTGCTCGTCAGTCAGGTCATGAATGATTTCTCGTTCTTCGGGAGTATAGCTCACAGACCATCTGACAATCCCTTGGAAATCAAGAATCATTGTGAGTGGAGACTTGATTTGCTGAAGGGGAGCAACATCGTATTCATCTTGCTAAGATGATTGATCTACTTGATTTAAACATGTAACACATCACTTGTTAGTAATTAATCAAGACATTCAAACATTTGATAAATATATAAACATTAATTACAAAATTTTAATACACAATTCAAGTACAAAAGGTTTCAAAATACATAAACATCTAAGCATTACTTTTGTCTTGAATGGCTGGCTTCTCAGTAGCTGGGGCGGAAGATGAAGCTCCTTGGTCTTGATTTCTCTTTGTCCTCCTCTCTTGACCTTGAGCTGAGGCAGATGCAGCTGCATCTCCTTCTTCATATTATCATCATCCTGCCTTCCCCTTGTCCCTTCATCTTCACACGTCTCATCATCATCACTATCATCATCATCATCATCATCACCCTCTCTTATCATCAGTGGCTCATATTTCGATCCATTTAGTTTGAGCATGATAATCTTATTAGAGGCCTCCAACTCCTCTATTATCTTTCTTGATTGGTTGTTTCGCTCATGGAGTTGAGAGATCGGATGTGCTTGCTGAGCAATATGTTGTGCTTTGGTAGCATTTAGCTCCACAAGCTGACTCAGTTGTGCAGCTTTCTCTTCGTCAGTAGCTAATAGCTTCAGCACCACACGGTTAAGTGCAGCAAGCTATTCCTCGACCCAATGGCGGGTAGAGTGGGTCCTGTGAAATGTGGTGTGGGATGATGGTCGTGCTTGGAAGCAGGTCATGGTAGTGGTAGTAGTGGTGAACATAGGTGGTGGCATATGAGTGGCTGGTGAAGGGTTGGCTATAGTAGTTGTCGATAGGAGAGTGGAAGTGGTGGTAGGGGGTGTGGTAGTGGTGGTGGTAGCTGAGGCGGATATGGTGGTGGTTGTGGCAGTAGTGGTGGTAGTGGCAGTAGGAGTGGATGTGGTCACTATAAATCTTGGCCTCCTCCCCTTTCTGCCATAAGGTTGAGCCATCCTCTTCCTCCTCAAGCCCTTAGACACAGTAGCTCCCCCTTGGCTGCTGGACGGGTCCAGGGTATGTGATGGATCTGTATCAGCAACAACAGCATCCCCAGACTTCCTGTGGCATCCACCAACCGCCCGAAGACCTCTCTCTGTGGCTACGACTCGGCTCCCCACCGTTCGCACCAGAGGTTCTTCATCAGACTCCTCCTCCTCCTCCATCTAGAAATCACGGTGAATGGGAGCAGACTCGGATCCACCCTAACCATCACCTCCTTGATCAGCATCGTGGTCATCACTGTCGAAGTCATCGGAGGGTAGAGCAATCTGCTCAAAATCCAAGTCACTATCATCGTGGCACCATTTCCTCCTTGCAGGCGCCACATAGTCATCCTGGGCCAGATGCCCAACAACCTCCTTACCGGGGGCTTCACCTGCTTGCCCCGGTAAACCATCATCCTCCCAAGTGTAGTATCGTCCATGACCTCTAGTGTCACTGCATCAGCATTCTCTTTGGCAGTGAGGGCAGCTTTTCGTCGACAATCATCTAGAGGAACCGAGGGTACATACAAAATACCTCCTTACCCTTGGTGTAGAGATTAATGAAGAGGCTGATGCAACCTAAACATCTTTAGTCTTTCCTGCATGCTGCACAAGTGCATTAAAGTGGAATGCTTCAGAAGTTTCACATGTGCAACAAAAATACTCTAAGTGTGAAATCTTCTGAAGCCAAGACCAACATCTTCCGAAGCCAAAGATGAAGTCTTCCGAAGCCACAAAGACAAAGTCTTCCGAAGCTTCAAGTTCATGAAGACAGATTTCTTCCGAAGACTTTTAGTAACATGCTTTATCTGATGTACTATTCCGTAAAGCTGGACACCTTTCCGCTGCAACTCTGCAAGTCACCAACTAACATGGTTTGGTGAAAAGGTCCATGCTTTTGGTAAGTGTACATTGAGGTCTTGAGTCTGTAACTTTCTACTTTATGTACTTTATCCTTTTTGTAATAGATAAGGATGTGAGCTATGGCATGTCACAGTCACTAGTCAAAAGGCAATCTGCCTTTTGACTCTACAATTGATTTTATGTGTGTCTAGTCAATTGTATCCAGCTGGCTTTCAAAGTATAGCCGGCTGTAGGATGTTGTATAAGTATCTCATGTTCTTGTATCTTTCGAATATGCTTTGTAACACTTGTCATAGAACATAGAGAAGGTAATATACTGCATTCTTGAAAACCAAACACTTGTGTTCTGTCTTATATATTACTTGTGTTCTTAGTGTCACCACTTGGTTAATCTAGTTTACTGTTTGATCTAAGTTTATTTTATCTCCCCTTTGTGTTGTTGTGTTGTAACTCTACACCCTTCAACGATCCAACATTTGGTATCAGAGCTTTCCAGGCTCTTGATATAAGATCTCACCATCTTTAGATCCCTCACACACAAATACTAAACTTTTCAAAAGGCAGCCATTTCCAAAACTGATATGGAAACTAGAACCATGAATAAGTTCCCACTTATCACTCTTGATGAATTTGACACCTGGTGTTTAATAATGGAAGGTTTCATCAGGTCTCTTGATTCAAGAATGTGGGAGTCTATTGAGAATGGACCTTTCATACCCAGCACACCTTCTGCTACTGGTGCTGGTATGATCCCCAAAGATGTGGCTAACTACTCTGATGAAGATAGGAAGAGAGCAGAGATAGACAGAAAAGCCACGACAGCTCTTCAAACTGCCCTTCCAAACTCTGTGTACAGAGGTTTCATGAAGTGCAGAACAGCCAAACAGCTGTGGGATGCATTGAAACTGATGTATGAGGGTTCTTCTGAAGACAAGGAGAACAAGAAGGATCTCCTGAAGCAGCAGTTTGAAAACTTCACCTTCAAAACAGGTGAAACCATGACTCAGTAGTACTTAAGGTATGTTGAGATTGTGGATACCCTAGTGGATGGAGGAGTTTCTCTTGAAAACAGAGACATTGTAAGGAAGTTCATGTCCTCACTTCCTAGGCAGTGGACAACTACTGTGTGGTGATCAAGAGAACTGAAAATCTCAAAAGTCTTACTATGACAGAGTTATATAGGATTCTCAGTGGCTACCAGGTGGAGATGAACATGCAAGGTTCATCTGGAAACTCCAACAATCAAATGGGTTCAGCCCTACATGTGGTTGAAAGGGATAGCATAGAACCCAAACATCATCTCTTATGCTACCCTAACAACTCACCAAAGGGTCCTTTCATCACCTTCCCAGAGACACCAAAGGAGAACTACACTCAAGGAAGCCCATTCCATGAGACAAGCTATTCTCAAGCTTTTGTGTCTTTTGATGAAAGTTGTGGCAACTCTCTTTTCACTCTTGAAGACCTGGACTATATCCATCCAGATGATCTAGAATACATGGAAATAGTCCAGCAGATGGCTCTTCTCACTCATAGAGCCAAGAAGTTCTACAAGAGGACTGGAAGGAAGTTTCCAAGCAATGAAACCAGTGGAAAGTTTGGACTGGACAAAGGCAAAGTCAAATGTTACAACTGTAACCTGATGGGTCACTTTGCCAGAGAGTGTAAGGCACCTAGAACAACTGATGGTCAAACACAATCCAGACCAAACTACACTGACAGAGCTCTCCATAATGAGAAGTCAAAGCAGCAAGCTGTTGTTGCTGTCGAAGAAGGAGGCTTTGACTGGAGCTTTCAGGTGGAAGATGCCACTCCAAACTAATGTTGAAGCCAAGGTATTGGAACATCTCTGTACTCTTGAATGCATTGCTAAAGTTAACTGGTACTGGTCCTATAACTTGGAACTGAGATCTTATGTTGAGTCCTTAAAGATTTTAAATTATGATTTTAGAAAGTCTGAAAATGATTATAAGCTGAAAATAGAGGACTTAGAGAAAACCATTTCAGTTCTAAAACATGAACACAGAGATTTTAGGACTCAAATTAAAGATCTCATAACCAAGTTAACTGAGTGCCAGACTGAGCTTGTGATCAGCAAAGCCAGGGTAGAAAAGAGTGTTCTTGAAGAGGAGACCTTCAAGAACATGATATCCTCATCCCTGAACAACAAAGTGTGCTATCAAAACAGACAGGGACTGGGATCCAATGAGATAGCTCCTCCACACACAATCTTGTCAGTAAGATCTCCTAGGTGTGGAACTTGTGAAGATGAGCTTCCTCTCATAGATCCTATGAGTGAGGAGGATGAAGAAGAGATAGTGAAGAATCCCTCTACAAAGAGTGAAGAGGAGGATTCCAAGAAGGGCCACTGTCCTTCTGAAGAGAAAGTGAAGACTATGAACAAAGTCCATGAGAAAGAACTTGATCAGAAAGAGCAAAAGAAAGGCAAGGAAGGCTCAAGAGATCAAGGCTACTTTTGACTCTAAGCAGAAACAAGTTTTTATTTTTGCAGGGCTTAAAGTGGTAGGGACTAAAGACATCAACCAAAACTCCTCTGCTAAGAGTTCTGGTTCTTGTTCAACTCATCTCAACAGCAAGAAGAAGACTGATCTGCTGTGTATCACTACTGCACAGCCTGGACCATGAACCTCCAAGCATAGTCCTCAGCCTAAGAAGACTGTCTTGGCATCTGGAAATATGAAGGTGGAGAAGGGAAGTGACCAAAGACAGTCTTACTCTCAAGACAAGGCTCTTGTGAAGAAGAAGAAGATGAATTGTGTTATGTGTGACAGCACTACTCACATTGCAAAGGATTGTCCCTTCAATCCTAAAGGTACTGTCCATATGGCCAAAACAAAGGCTTCAAAGAGTTCTAAGAAGATTCATGCTTTGGAAGGAAAACTAGTTTCCTTTGGAAGTTCCAAATCTAACAAGAAGGGAAGTGGAAAATTCTCTTCGGAAGAATATTTTGTCTTGGAAGAAAGGAGTTCTTCCGAAGCACTGAAGTCTGCTGCAGTGTTTGCAGAATCTTCCGAATGTTCAATCATCAAAACTTCTGAAGCTCCAAAAGCTTCTAAAGTTTTGAAGGTCAAGTCCAAGACTTCAAAGGTGGTGTGGACGTCTAAGAAAGACCAAGTGACTGAGATTTCTCCATCAAAAAAAGCTCAAGATCCTCTTAGTAGAACCATAGGATCTATCACTGTCAAATTACCTTCTTCAAATGAGCCCAAGACAAGCAAGGCTTGGGTTTCTAGATGTAACTAATCATTCTCTTTTGTGCAGGGACAGCTGAAGACAGACAGAAATGTTTGGATCATAGACAGTGGCTGCTCCAGGTACATGACTGGCAATAGATCACTACTCCAGAACTTTGAAAGGATTGATGGAGGAGCTGTTTCTTTTGGAGGAGATGAAGGTGGTTACATTTTTGGAAGGGGCAAGGTCACAATGGTAAGCTCAGCATAGAAAAGGTAAACTTTGTAAAGGAGCTTGGATACAATCTTCTGAGTGTATCTCAATTTTGTGATGAGAGTCATAACATGCTCTTTACTGAGCATGAGTGCCTGGTGTGGTCATTCCTCATGAGCATATCCTGCTTAGAGCCCCCAGGAAAGGAAACATGTACAAGATGGATTTGCAAGAAACCTCTCCCCTAGAGAAGTTTCATGCTTTCTGTCTAAAGCCAATAGTGATAAGTCTTTCCTATGGCATAAAAGAATGTGCCATGTAAACTTTAAGAACATGAATAAGTTAATTAAGCATGACTTGGTAACTGGAATGCCAAAGAAAGAGTTTACAAGCGATGACCACTGTGTTGCAGGCCTGAAAGGGAAGCAACATAAGGTATCTCACAAGCCTAAGGAAAGGAACTCAATCACTACTCCCCTACACTTGTTACATATGGATCTTTTTGGCCCCACTAGTGTAATGAGTTTAGGAAGGACCTTATACTGTCTAGTGATCAAAGATGATTTTACAAGATTCACTTGGGTTTTCTTCCTTAGAACTAAGGATGAGACTCCTGAGATTCTAAAAAATTTCATCTTGAAGATTGAGAATCAATCTGATCACAAGGTCAAGATCATAAGATGTGATCAAGGAACCAAATTTAAGAACCATATCCTTGACACATTCTGTGATGAAAAGGGTATTACTAGACAATTTAGTGCTCCCAGGACTCCTCAGCAAAACAGTGTTGCTGAGAGGCAAAACAGGACATTGATTGAAGATGCAAGAACCATGTTGTCTGATTCTAAATTGCCCATCACCTTCTGGGCAGAGGCAGTCAACACTGCCTGCTATGTGCATAACAGAGTTTTAGTAGTTAAAACTCATGGCAAAACTCCTTATGAACTTTGGCACAAGAGGATACCTTTCATTGGTTTTCTCAGGTCATTTGGATGTCCTTGTACCATCTTGAACACCAAAGATCAAATTGCCAAGATTGCTGAGAAATCAGATGATAGGCACTTTATTGGATACTCTTCCTAAGCTAAGGCTTATAGAGTGTACAATCTCAGAACTAGAATTGTTGAGGAGTCAACCAATGTGACTTTCAATGAACACACACCTTGTGTTACCGGTTCTGGTCTGGATTGGTTGTTTTATCTTGATTTGGTTACCAACTGTTATAACAAATCTTTGTGAGAATTTTCAGGATGTGCAGAAAATTTGAATACAATGATCCTGATCCAAGATTTGAGCTAGGACGATCTTCAAGACATATATCTTCAGCTCCCGTTGGAACCACTTCTGCAAACGAGGTTTCTATCAGCCCAACAATGACAAATTCAGCTGATACATCTGGTATGCCTTCAAATTCCTGCTCAAAGGCTCTACAACCAGATAAGAACACCTCAACTGTGGAAGACAACAATGGTGATGGTGACAGTGACCAAGAACTTCTTGACGCCACTAACCACACCATAGATGAGAACATCAATGATGTCACACACTGCTTGGATCAAGTTTCACTTGAAAAGTGTGCTGATGTGGTAGGAGAAACATCTATGCCAGATCAAAAATTTTCAAATTTAGATCTTTCTCAACAACTTGCTGTGATCCCTCAGCTTAGGATCCACAAGTCTCACCCTACCACAAACATCATTGGAGATGTTGTCTCAGGGTTAAAGACAAGAGGACAAACCCATAAAGCAAATGTTTGTCTTCACTCTTGTTTTCTATCCCAGATAGAGCCAAAGAAAGTTGATGAAGCTCTAAAGGATGGAAGTTGGGTTGAAGCTATGCAACAAGAGCTACTTCAATTCAAAAGGCAGAAAGTTTGGAACCTTTGTCCTCTTCCTTCTTGGAAGACTACCATTGGAACCAAATGGGTGTTTAGGAACAAGAAAGATGATAGAGGCATCATCATCAAGAAAAAATCTAGACTGGTTGTTCAAGGATACATACAAGAAGAAGGAATTGACTACACTGATGTCTTTGCTCCAGTGGCAAGATTAGAAGCTGTTAGGATATTCCTAGCATTTGCTGCATCCAAGAACTTCAAGGTTTATCAACTTGATGTGAAGTGTGCCTTTTTGTATGGAGTGATAGATGAAGAGGATTATGTTAAACAGCCACCTAGTTTTGTAGATCTTGATCATCCTGATTATGTCTACAAGCTTGACAAAGCTCTCTATGGGCTACATCAGGAACCCAGGAAATGGTATGAGACACTGTCTAAGTATCTCTGTAAACATGGATACAAGAGGGGTACTATAGATGGAACTCTCTTCATCAAAGGACAAGGAAAAGACATATTGCTAGTTCAAGTGTATATGGATGACATCATCTTTGGTTCAACTAATCCAAAGCTCTGCAAAGACTTTGAGAAGCTTATGAAAGACAAATTTGAAATGAGTGCCATGGGGAAACTTAATTTCTTTCTGGGAATTCAAGTGAAGCAAGTTGAAGATGGCATCTTCATAAGTCAGTCAAAGTATGTTCAGGACATACTCAAGAGGTTTAATATGACTGACTGTAAGATTGCTAAGACACCCATAGCTAGAAACCACTCTCTTGGTTCTGATCTTGAGGGGGAGTGTGTAGATGAGCATTTATACAGGGATGTGATTAGGTCTCTTATGTATCTTAGTGCTAGCAGGCCTGATATCATGTTTGCTACATGTATTTGTGCAAGATATCAAGCCAACCCTAAGATGTCTCACCTTATCACTGTCAAGAGGATTCTAAGATACCTCAAGGTGCATCAACACTTGGCCTATGGTATCCCAAGAATTCCGACTTCAATCTGTATGCCTATATAGATAGTGATTATGGTGGTTGCAACATGACTGCAAAGTCTACATCTGGGGGATGTCAATTTCTTGGTGGAAAGGTTTTCTCATGGCAATGCAAGAAACAATCATGTGTCTCTGCATGAACTGCTGAAGCTGAATACATTGCTGCTGCAAGCTGCTGTGCTCAAGTACTTTGGATTCAAAATCAGATGTTGGACTTTGGATTAAACTTCAAGGAGACTCCCATTCACATAGACAACAACAGTGCTATCTCAATCATAGAGAACCCTGTGCAGTACTCAAGGACAAAGCACATCAATATCATGTATCATTTAATAAGAGATAACTATGAAAAGGGATTAATTAAACTAGTCAAGGTTCACACAGATGAACAATATGCTGATCTATTTACAAAGGCGTTGATGAACAGAGATTTAAATATCTTATATCAGCTATTGGCATGATAAACTTTGAGTAAGCTTTTCTTAAAACTAATTCTTATTATTTCTTAAAATATGTGTGTCCTAAGTTGTCTAGTTCATCACTTTCATAAGCTCATGTTTTCTTTGGATGAAAATTTCTTTTTGAAGACTTTTCTTAGATTTGTGAAAATTCGTGATACTTCGGAAGTTATGTTTTTTAACTTCGGAAGTAAATTATGCCTTCCAAATAAATAACTGTCTAAGAAGTTTACCTTCGAAAAGTTTTCAAACTTATCTTCCGAAGCTTAAATATTTGTCTAAGACACTTACTCATTTTTAAGGACCATTTATTTCCGAAGCAAAATTAACTCTCGAAAGCTTTGTTAGTTATACACAAAGCACTCAAGTTTTAATTTTTCTTCCGAAGCAAAATTTTCAAATCTCTCAAAAAATTCTTTCGAAGTGAATTTAGCTTCGGAAGCTTTTTAATTAAAACTTCCGAAGATAATTAACTTTCGGAAGCTTATTGACTTCCAAGAAAACTACTTTTTGAGCAAAAAGTAAACTACTGCTGCAGAGATCCATATTCCTTCTGAGACACCTGCTGGTGAAGGTGCTTCTCAACCTCTCTCTGGCCTGAGCTCAGATGCTGCAACGAGCAATGAAGGTCAAAGCTCTCTCCACCCTAAGTCACAAAGGTCTGAGAGTGACAAAGGGAAAAGAAAGATGACATCTGAGGAGATTAAGGAGGAGGAGAGAGAGGAAAAGGAGGCTAAGGGGAGAAAGTTCCTCTATTGAGTCTCCAACACTCATGGAGTCTGCAATTACGGCTGCCCCCAGACCAGAATCTCAGAATGATAAGTTAAGGGCAGTCACGATCAACTATCTGCAGAGTAGGAACTATGACATAGATAATATCATTTCTCTCCCCTTAGATGAATTGAATGAGCTGGTTGATCTGGAAAGGTCAAGAGAGAAGAAGGAGGCAGAAGATGCAGAGCTCCTAGTACAAGTCAAAGAGAGAGAAGAAGAAAAAGACTATACAAAGATATGCCTACCCTCTCACCAGTTCAAGAAAGTCCTGAACAAGAGGATGTGGTTCAATAAGAACCTCAGGTAGAGAAGGAAGAAGACAAATCAGATGATTAACTACCTGAGTGCCACAGGCCTTTATCAGACAGATGCACTCCTTCCCTTATCTTATGACTATATTGAGTTTGAGTATTTAAAACAACTTGAGCTTGAGTTAGTGAAAGAAAGAAAGACAACAAAGAAGAAGCTGAGGGAAGAAGCTGCAAAGTCAAGAGCCATCATCCAAAAGAGCATGAAGAAGTCTGCTGATAGGCAGAGAATGATGAGCTTCTTGAAGCTGTATGGATTCTCCAGAAGGAGACTTGGACCCCTGTCTCTATCCACTATGGATGAGCATATCAGGGTAATCAAGCAGAAGATTAAGAGTGGAGAGCTCACTCACTAACACTCCATTCCAAGTCAGGCCCCACCTGAAGTGGAGGTTAAGGTTGAACAAACATACACAACACAACCTGGACCTCATGCTAATGCTCAGCAAGCTTCATCTTCTGATCCATAGCAGGGTCAACCTCCCTCTCCATCTGAACCTGAGAAAGAGGAAGTCCCAACTGAGAAAGATAGTGAAGATCAATCTGGTGCTGTAGGCCAGTCTTCTCAGTTAAAATTTGGTAAGAGAAGGAAAAGGATGGCTTCTAAATCAAAGTCTAAGAAGAAGAAGAAGCGTGCATCCCCTTCTGAACCTCAGGATGAATCAAAACAGCCTGAGGATGTGCAGCCAGAGGAAGCTCAATCAACTCCAACTTCAGTAGCTCCTCAAGCATCAGGAAGACCCATCTTGTCTTGGACATACACCAAAAATCCAGAAAGGTGGCATGTTATTAGAGATCAAGGCATTGAAGACATCTATACATGGCAAGAGATGTTTTAGTTGCCTCTACATGACCTCTTTGACATGAGAAGACACTTTGACAGTCTGAAGGATCCTGATCATCTTATGAAAAAGGAATGGTGATCATCCTAATGAGGACTGTTAATATCTGAAGTTTTCTAAATGTTTTGGTAGCATCAACCTAGGGGGAGTTTGTAGAGATTAATGAAGAGGCTGATGCAACATAAACATCTTTAGTCTTTCCTGCATGCTGCACAAGTGCATTAAAGTGGAATGCTTCAGAAGTTTCACATGTGCAACAGAAATACTCTAAGTGTGAAATCTTCTGAAGCCAAGACCAACATCTTTCGAAGCCAAAGATGAAGTCTTCCGAAGCCTTAGAAACAAAGTCTTCCAAAGCTTCAAGTTCATGAACACAGATTTCTTCCAAAGACCTTTAGTAACATGCTTTATCTGATGTACTGTTCCATAAAGTTGGACACCTTTCCGTTGCAACTCTGCAAGTCACCAACTAACATGGTTTGGTGAAAAGGTCCATGCTTTTGGTAACTGTACATTGAGGTCTTGAGTCTGTAACTTTCTACTTTATGTACTTTATCCTTTTTATAATAGATAAGGATGTGAGCTATGGCATGTCGTAGTCACTAGTCAAAAGGCAATCTGCCTTTTGACTCTACAATTGATTTTGTGTGTGTCTAGTCAATTGTATCCAGCTGGCTTTCAAAGTATAGCCGGCTGTAGGATGTTGTATAAGTATCTCATGTTCTTATATCTTTCGAATATGCTTTGTAACACTTGTAATAGAACATAGAGAAGGCAATATACTACATTCTTGAAAACCAAACACTTGTGTTCTTTATGTTCTGTCTTATATATTACTTGTGTTCTTAGTGTCACCACTTGGTTTATCCAGTTTACTATTTGATCTAAGTTTAGTTTATCTCCTCTTTGTGTTGTTGTGTTGTAACTCTACACCCTTCAACGATCCTGCACTTGGCTTCGAGGTTCTCGACCCAGTAGTTGAAGATCATCCGTGAGAAGCTGAAAGGATGATTCAACACCAGAGCCACGTAGGCATTCTTGATCTGATCAGACAGCTCATCAAAACCTCCCATCCTCGAGGCAATACACTTTAGTAGCACCTTGGCTAAGTACTTGAATTGGGGGGCACAAGTTGCTCTTGTTTAGCACACTTACATTTATGTCCCCCGAGTACTTAGCCCAAAGAAAGCAACCTCGGACAGTCAATGGATGCAATCTGATGGGGCAGTTACTGTAATCTCCCAACTCTAACACCCTCCTTAGGTCTTCCTCACTGATCTCTATAGCTTCTCCAAATATAGTACTCCGAATCTGATGCGGTTCAGCAGACCTGTCGACAATGGCGCTTTCCCGGAACGCCTACTGAATCGATCTATAAGGTGTGCACGGAGTAGATATCGCCTTAAAGATCCTCGATCTTCGTAGGAAGGTGATGATCCCAACAAAATCAGCGGCTTTCTGTGGGGTGACGTCCAAATGAGCACACAGGTTATGCTTTGTGCTCATAGTCCATCGACTCGCCATGTTTCTGTTATACAAGATAAATAAACGTTAGAGTTTGTGTAAGTGAATGAAAATTTAATTGTAATGAACTTGAATCATTTTGTTTGGTTCTGCGAATGGACAATCCGACTGAGTCTTAGTCGTGCGAATGAGCTTAGTCATGCGAATGAAACCGCGACTCAACTGAGTCATATGTTGTTCTATGCGGTTGAATCAGTTGTGCGACTGAATTTATGTGCATGGTCAATCGTGCGATTGGGTCATTTGCTCAATTCAATCGTGCGATTGAAGTTCATCGGTGTGTCCATTCGCATAACATCTCTGTTCCGTACTATAGGATCGATTTTTGGTCAATACTTGATGTTAAACATTCAGGTTAGTCTCATTTGACTTGCAATCCACCAAAACAACATTTAGTACTAAAAACTTTGACGTTTAACTACAGATTAGTGGTTTATTTAAAGGTTTTGTCTTGGTTTACGTTTTGAACCGAATTGGACATTTAGGGCTTGCTTAATCTGTGCATTTGTTCGAGTCTAGTCCCGCATTACGTGTAGAAACAATGCGGAATCAGTAAGTATCATAAATAGGGTGCTAAATCACTCATATGAGATTTGGGCAGAGTGGTATTGCTTTCGTACAATTTAGGGGCGATTTGGGGGTGATGAATGCCTGCGACTGACTACCCCTCTATTTATACTAGGGTTTCCTTCAGTCGTGCGACTGAACCTATTCGCACTCTTGATTCGTGCGACTGGGTCTCAGTCGTGCGACCTGCTCTGTCGGTCACAGTCAGTCGTACGACTAGGTTTCAGTCGTGCGACTGACTCATTCGGTCAGCTTCATTCGTCCGACTGAGTTTCAGTCGCTTGACTGACTCAGTCGGTTACCACCATTCTGCGATTAGCTCATACTCATGATCCAATCGTGCGAATGGTTCAATCTCATCGCTTCATTCATGCGATTAGTCCATACTTGTGGTCTCAGGCTTGTTCATTCGACCTTATGCACGTTCAAAACTTATCATTTACAACCATAGATAAACCTTGTCAGTGATGATCATCTCAGACATGACCCTTTTAATTTGAAAAACATTGTTGATCACCTCAGACGTGATTCTTTTACTTAAAACGAATTTGTCACCTCAGACGTGACTCATTTTATTTTGAATGTTTTGGTCACCTCAGACATGACCCTTTTAAGTGAGTGATTCATAGATTTTCACGAGTTGTTGAGTCCGAATCTTACATTACATGTTACTAAAATTAAACAGAACAACTTTGAAATTAAGAATAATAACAAGACATATTTTTGTATTTTTTATTAGAGATGAAATACGACCTATTAGAATAATTCTAATTGATTTTACTTCATGGACAACACAGCTTCAATTCCAGTTAATCATTTCTGGTACAATTCATTTGAAATTGTACAAGTATATCAGACTCACTTCAGACACTTTAATACATAATTTTGATGCTTGATCCTTGTTTTCACTAATAGACACCAGCAATTTTAGGAAATCATACTAGAGCTACATGATGCACACAATGATTTTGACTTTCAAGAGCTGCATCTCACGATGATTATTCACTTGTCCTCTTAAATCCATACACAGATTTTTGGCACACATTGGTGATTATTTAAGGTTTAATTATTTCAACAAGCATTTGTGGATCCCATGCTTATGTGGTAATCAACATTCCTCAGGATATTTTTGAGCGGTCTACGGGTATATTAAAAGAAGAAACTATTCTAAGAGCTTTCAAAGAGATGCTAAGCCTCAGGTCAGTGCCACCGCACAGCAGAGAGGCGCAAACAATAATGAATTCCAGAATATTTAGGTTATGCTTATCCTCAGGTCAGTGCCACCGCACAGCATAGAGGCACACAACCTATCTTCTTGTTTGAGCAATTTGCTTCTTTTTGCATATTTCGCACCAACAACATAGGTTATTAGCTTGATCGCTTTATGCATTTATGATGTGCTTTGCTCATATTTTACAATCATCTGCACACATTTGTGGCTTTTATTTTGCTCATCACCCCTTATTGGAAGTTTGTTGATTGTGCTAACCAAGGATAAGATGGGAACCCACAACTTGTTGAACAACTTAGTTTGAGCTTGAAATCACCAAAGAGGTCTACTTATCTATTGTGTTGAATCTACTGACACATAATCTACCAACACATCATTTTGCATCATGAGTAGTTTAACCTTTTATCGTCCCAAATTAATATGTTCCCTGTGTACTATCATTTTCCAAAATTCGTTGAATCAGTATCCTAGATTTGATTTCTTTCATTTTAGCTAAACTGTCCTCCTCCCTCGTTTTGTTATCTAACCTATTCTCCCCCTAAAATTCTAAAACCGAAAATGTTTTTGCGATTCGAATTTAATAGGCGAAGAAATAAAACAAAATTAAATAAAATAAAACAAAGTAAAATAAGTAAAGAAATAACTCTACTCGTCAGACTATGTACTGTCATCTTCTGGAATCACTTAACTTTTCTTTTTCACCTCATTGACCTCTAACAGATATAAAAATCTTGGTTTATCAAATGCTTTTGTGTAGAGGTCAGTGCGTTGAAAGTCTGTATTAATTTTAACAACATCGATTAAATTCTTTTCAAAACAATCACGTATAATGTGATATTTAATTCCGATGTGTTTGGTCTTTGGATGTTGGACAAGATTTTTAGTTACGGCTATAGCAGCAGGATAACCAACAAATATAGGAGTGTTAGAGAATTTCAAACCATAGTCCCGCATCTGTTGTTGAATCCATATGATTTGAGAATAGTAGCTTGCAGTAGCAACGTATTCAGCTTCACAGGTTGACAGAGCAACCAATGTCAGCTTCTTACACTGCCACGTGACTAATCTTCTCCCAAAGAATTGACATCCTGCTGAAGTTGACTTGTAGTTCATTTTATAGCCGCCATAATCCGAATCGCTATACGCTGTAAGCTCAAAGTCATCATCATAAGGATACCACAACCCAAGTGTTGGAGTACCCTTCAGATAACAAAATATCCTTTTGACTCCTATGAGATGGTTCACTTTCGGTTTCGCCTAATATCTGGAGCAAAGGCACGTCGCATACATGATATCATCTCGTCAGGTAGTGAGGTATGTGAGAGATCCGATCATTCCTTGGTACATGGTGGCATCCACCAGATCATCATTTTCATTGGGTGCCACGTCATGGTTTGTAGCCAGTGGAGTCCCAGCTGCCGAAGCATTCTCCGTACTCAACCGACTGAGAATATCTCCTACACACTTAGTCTGATGTAGAAATATCCCCTTTGGTGTCTGCTCCACCTATAACCCGAGAATGAACTTCATCTCTCCCATGGCGCTTATCTCAAATTCAACTTTCATTACTGCTTCAAATACTTTACATAATGCTTCGTTTTTGGAACTGAATATTATGTCATCAACATAGATCTGAACTAGTAGTAAGTCACCATCCTTTTCTTTGATGAACAGTGTATAGTCAATCACTCCTCTGCGAAAACCGTGTTTCACAAGATGAGTTGAGAGCTTTTCATACCATGCTCTAGGGGCTTGGTGGAGCCCGTATAGAGCCTTATCTAGTTTGTAAACTTTGTCCCGATTATATGGATCCTCAAATTCTTCGGGTTGACTAACATACACTGTCTCCCAGATTTCACCATGAAGGAATGCACTCTTCACATCTAGTTGATAAACTTTAATCTTCATATACAAGGCATAGGCTAGGAAGATACGGATTGCTTCCATTCTCGCCACCCGTGCAAACGATTCACTGTACTGAATACCCTCGACTTGTCGAAATCCTTGAACTACAAGTCGAGCTTGATTGCTTATTATGACCCCTTGGTCATCTTTCTTGCACTTCAAGAGGTACCAATGACCTTAGCACCCTTTGGTCTATCCACCAGTGTTCATACTCCTAACTTCTTGAATTGAAAAAGTTCCTCTTGCATGGCACTCACCCATGCCTCATAGTTGAGGGCTTCACTAACATATTTTGGCACGAATTGAGACACAAAACATCGATACGCACCATTGTGAAGATATCCTTTTTCCATTACTGAGGCATAATCAACTAAGTATAGCTGATTTCTTGTCTATACTCCTGATGGAACATCTCCAATGACATTTTCCGAAGGATGATACACGTTTAGTCGTGATCCAGGAGTGGTGGGTACTGTTGGACCAAAAGAACCAATGAGCGGATCAGAAAAACCTTTAAGTCCCAAAGACGTCACAACAACTGCTAAAGTCCACAACAACTGAAGACACAAGTGCTGAAGACAATCTGAAGACACAAGTGCTGAAGACAAACTCTGAAGACACAAGTGCTGAAGACAAAGTCTGAAGACACAAGTGCTGAAGACAAAGTCTGAAGACACAAGTGCTGAAGACAAAGTCTGAAGACACAAGTGCTGAAGACAGTGTGAAGACACAAGTGCTGAAGACAGTCTGAAGACACAGTGCTGAAGACAGTGTGAAGACACAAGTGCTGAAGACAAAGTCTGAAGACAAGTGCTCAAGACAAAGTCTGAAGACAAGTGCTGAAGACAAGTACTGAAGACCAAGTATCAGACGTTGTCACAACAGCTGAAGAGGTCTTCTTCAGTAGTTGTGACGGTTTTCTTTCAATAGTTTTATATTTTCAGTAGTTTTGTACTCGGTAGTTTTGTAATCAGTAGTTTAGTTTCAGTAGTTTAGCATCAGTAGTTTTATGTTTTGTACTTAGCACTTTGATATGTTCTCAGTAGTTGTGAACATTTCAGTAGTTTGTTAAGTGTTAGTTATTTTTGTATTAAATCTGCCAGTTGTCACTATCCCGTGATATCAGCAGTGATTGCACTCTATATAAGGAGTGTCAACCTAATTGTAATGGTGAATGATTGAGCAGAAACATTTGATATTATTGAAACATTCCTTTTCACAGAAATATATTCTCTCGTTACAACCGTATTTGTTCTTAATGCATACGAATATCAAATTCTTGCTATAATTTGTCTAATTCTGTTCTTATTCCGCTGCGTTACACTCTAATCCATCAAAATTGAGATCACTGATCCTATCAAATGGTATCAGAGCAGGTTAATCATTGATCGATCTAATAATTGATCATTGAAACTGCTATCCAAGATCCAAGTTTGATTGAATTAGCATTTTTGCAAGAAACGGTTATAGAGATTGAATTTTCTGTGTTTTTGGTCATTCATCCTGAGATTTATTCTTGGTTTTCATTGAGTCTGTTGTGGTCTGTGTAAAATCTTTTAAAAGCTTGAATTAAATTATTTTTGGACCTAAAATGACTACTCCTTCCAATGATCCTCACAATACTGGTTCCTCAACCTAGCCTCCAATGCTGGTTAGGAGTGAGTATAACATATGGCAACGACGAATGCTCCATCACCTGTCTGTTAACAGCTCAGGTTGTTGGACATCAGTGGTACATGGTCCACACAAGCCTATGGTGAATAACCCGTAAACAAATCAAATGGTTCCGAAGAGGAGGGAGCAATACTCAGATGAGGATAAGAAATTGTTTGAGATTGATGCAAAAGCCCATGGAATTCTGGCCATGGCACTGCCCAATGAAATCTATTCTTGGCTAATGCATTATGAAACTGCCCATGACCTCTGGAATGCCTTGAAAGAACAATTTGGAGGAACAGATGAGGTCTTGGCAAATAATAGAGAAATCCTTGCCCAACAATATGAGACATTCTCTCATAGGAAGGGTGAGACACTGACTCAACAGTTTGAGCGGTTCTCTTGTTTGATCTCTGAATTAAAAATGGTCAAACATGAGTACACAAATAGCCAGATGAATAACAGATTTCTCAGATCACTGCCTGAGAGATGGGTCACATATACTATTGTCCTACGCTCCAGTGCAAATTTGGACAAACTATCTCTCACCCAACTCCATGGGAAATTGCTCACATTTGAGAGAGAGATAGAACAGAAATGAAAACTGTCATCATCTGGAAAGCTCACTGATGATTTTGTACCAGGAACACTGCCTTGGTAAGTCATGAGTCAGAGTATGCAGGATCAGAATGCCACTATGATGAGCATATTGATTTCACCTCAATAATTCTAATCATGCCTTTGTGTGTGTTGATTGTCATTCTGGTAATAATAGTGACAATCTATGCTTTATCATGGATGATTTGAAGGGCATTGCTGATGATGATTTAGAAGAGATGGATATTTTGAGCCAAATGACCTTGATCAATATCAGATCTCAGAAATTCTACAAGAGAACTGGCAGGAAATTTCCTGGACTCTCTGACAAAACCAAAGTTGGTTTTGACAAGAGCAAGTTGAAGTGTCACAAATGCCACAGCTTGGACACTTTGCAAGAGAGTGTAGATCAACTGGATCTAACACCTCTGCACCCTTTTTGACTTTTCCAAATAACAATTCACAATCCAAAAGGTAACATTCTGCTGGTTCTAGTCATTCATCACACCCTCAATCTCCTGCATATTTTGTTCCTCAGGGTCAAATGCCATATCCTTATCCTTGCTATTATATGCCACAGTCAAATCAAGTTCAAGCTCCTATAGTACCACAACCTCATGCACTACTAGAACCTCAACCATCTCCATCTCAATCACAACCTCATCACAGCTTCTTCACACCTGAAGTCGCTGACTGGAGTAGCTTACCTGATAACTTGTCTGGTCACACTGAGCAATATAATGCTGGTGCTAGTCAACATGGTGGTGAACACCCTTTTGGAAATCTTGCTCTCATGGCCCTGGAGTCTACTGAGGGTTCCTGTTCAAATGCATCATCTTCACAGGTAACTCAGGTATCTTTAGAGGCTAAAGCCAAGTTATGTTCTGAATCATGCATAGCTGCCTTTGTCTCTATTAGAGAGGCAAATGTAGCATTAATAAATCAAAAACTTGAGTTTAAGAAAACCATTTTCAAAAGAAAAGCTGAGTATGAGTATGTTCTTAACAGTAAGAGTGATGAGATTTATAAGCTTAAATGCCAATTAAATGATGAAAAGGCCAAGCTAGAGGTTATTCTGGAAGACCACAGGAGTCTCAAAGAAAAACTTGCAGTGACCCAAGTTGAGTGTGACCGCTGGGTCTCATCATGCAAGGGATTTGAAATGCTTCTTAGCAAGCAAACTGCTTCAAATGTGAAATTTGGTATTGGTTAGAACCATACTGCTCCACCAACAGACTTTACTCCTAACTCCATAGTTAAGTCTGAAAGTGAAAGCAATCTCCATGACAGGATCAGTGATCACAAGTTTGATATATTAGAGTTCAAAGCAGCGGAATAAGAACAGGAATTAAACAAATTGTAGCAAGAAATCGATACTTGTATGCATTAAGAGCACATACGGTTATAGTGAGAGAATATATTTCTGATTCAAGGAATGTTTATAGATATGGAATGTTTCTGATCAAATCATTCAAAATCATTCATCTTATTACAATAGGTTGCCACTCCTTATATAGAGTGCAACAACCACTGCTGTTATCACGGAAAGTGACAACTGACAAAGCAATTACAAAAATAACTAAATCTTAACAAACTACTGAAATGTTCACAACTACTGAGAACATATCAGAGTGTTAAGTACATAATATAAAACTACTGATTAGAAACTACTGAAACTACAACGACTGAAGAACAAGCTCTTCAGTCGTTTTACAAAACTACTGAAACTAGAAATATAAAACTACTGAAGAAGTACTCTTCAGCAGTTGTGACAAACTAATGAGGCTTCAGTACTTGATCTTCAGACTTTGACCTTCAGATGTTTCATCAGCTGATGACTTCAGTAGATATCATCAGCTGATGTCTTCAGTCTTTGTCTTTAGACTTTGTACATCAGTTGTTGATCTTCAGCACTTGTAAACTCTTCAGCTGTTGTACTTCAGTACTTTGGCCTTTCAGCTTCAGCACTTGTGTTCTTCAGCTGTTCAGCTTCAGTACTTGCGTTCTTCAGCTGTTCAGCTTCAGTACTTGTGTTCTTCAGCTGTTGTACTTCAGCACTTTAGTTCTTCAGCTGTTAAAGTCTTCAGCACTTGATCTTCAGCTGTTGAAGTCTTCAGCACTTGTCAAACTGCTGATGAAACTTTCAGCAGTTGTTGTGATACCATGTGGGACTTAGAGGTTTTCTGATCTTGGCTCATTGGTTCTTTTGGTCCAACAAACTCCCCCTGAACCAATGCAGCCAAAACCTCTAAATTATTTATTATCCCACTTATTGTTGGCAAAGTGTTGGTCTTTTTCCTTCTTGATCAGTAGAGAAGATGACCCATGTAAGCTCCAGCCTGGGAAGAAATCTCAGATATTTGTTTGGCAGGGTATGAATGGAACTCTGTTTTGGGAAACTGGACACAGAGTTGTTATCCCATTCATGAGATTTACTTCCCCATAATGAGTCTGTATGACTCTCGAACATAGGCCTCAAGGAGAACAACTTGTTCCTCCTGAGAGAGTTCTTCTACTCCTCCTTCGAAGAAGAACTGTGGACCATAGTACTCTGATAAGTACTTCATGGTCCTGCCATTTTTCAGCTCCACCGTAGTTACCTCCCTATATACAAATTCATCAGGATGGTTGCCTTCAAGGAGTAACTGGAGCTCATTCTTCTAGATGTCTTCAAGCTTTTTATATAACAACCCCTTCTTAATCATCTTGTTTTCTAGTAAAGCTTGAGGGGTCATCTTTGCTTGGTGAGCTTTCTTGAATTCATCAATGATTTCCTAAGGTGAGACTACAATGGCCAACATGATGGTAGAATCTATTGTTTTTCTGACCTGGCCATTGTATCTGTGGAATAGTTCTTTTATGGATTCTAGAACTCACCCTGGGGTCTGGCCATACTCTCACTCTCTCCTTCTGATACTGAAAAGTGTGCCTGAGAGTGTACAGCCTTTGAGCATGCCCTTTCATGGCTTGAATAGATGATGACTGAGGAAATTCCTTGTCAACCATCTTCAACAGTTGCTCATCGTGCTGTTTCTGCTGTTCTTCATCTTCTATCTTGACTCTGACCATTTCCCTTTGAGAGTCAGGTGTGATCATGGGTTTACTTCGGGGTTTTGGTAGCTTTAGAACAGCAGAGAGTGGCAGACTATCATCTTCATCCTCCTCTTCTTCTTCTTCTTCCATCCTCAGCACCCTTCTCCTCCTTCTAGGTGCATCACTGGATGATGGTTGGGTTGGTGAAGGAATTGGTTTTGAAGAATGAGGATGTTTGGATTTTGGCTTAGAGATTGGTTGGGAGATTTGAGGGATAGGCTCTGTTTGAGTGGGTGGAAGGGAAGGTTGATCCAGCATCTTTGTAGTAAGTTTCGCCTTTGTGAGTTTAGCCATCTCCAACCTTTTACCAGCCCCAGCCTCATCAGGGCTTCCACAATAATCCCTTGTTGAATTGCTCAGACAGACAGATTCTGGTGGCTATAGCCAGAATGCTGTCCCTGGTCCACGCGCGAATCTCCATTAACGATCTTCCTAAGTATTTTGCAATGAAGCGGATCATTATTTCCAATCTCTCTTTTTCAAGAGCATCATACCCAGCCCATCGGGTTTGTATCTCTTGCACTTCCAACCTTCTGATCTCACTATCCAGTGTGGCTGTATCAAACCCTTGCCTGAAAAGTTGTTCAATTATTTTATCCATGGATCGGCTGTGTGTAGTATCAGCTTCTTTTACCAGCTCCTCCAAGGATTTGTCTTCAGCAATATGATCATCAGCACTTTTCTTTTGCTTGTAAGTGAGCAGTGGTTGCTTTTCTTTCTCCTCCTCTTGGGCGTGCTTCTCTTCCTTCTTTTCCTCTGTTCTTTTCCTCTTCTTTTCTTTCACTGCAGTACTCTCCCCCTTTTTGGATGCATTGGAGGAAGGGGTTTGTACCGTAGAAAGTGTCTTTTGCATAGCAGCATCAATCAAGGGTTGTAAAGTTGAGGAAAGCCTCTCATCAATGGCTTTAGTCATAATATCAGTGATTATGGGTGTGATGAGAGGGAGGGAATTTTGAAGTACAACACCTATTTGCTCAGGAGGGTTCTGTTCCTGAGAAATAGGGCCTGAAGCAGAGGCAGGTGGTTGAGTTTGGAGTGGCTCAGTGTTTGGGGAACCTTCAAGTGAAGGTGCCATCTGTGGGTTGGTAGAGGCAGATGGTCTTTCTCCTTGTGACAGTTGATCAAGTAGGTTTTGCAGCCTATTGACTTTCTCTTCAGGGTTTGTTCTGGGCAAGAACATCGTAGAAAAAGCCCTGGTCATCATCATCAGCCAAAGCTGAATCATCTGACCTCCTGCTTGGAGCAGGATTTACATGCACTGGGTGTAGACCAGTTGTTGCATGTGCCCCTTGTGCTTGGTACTGGGGACTTCCAGCCTCAGCACAATGTCCATCATCAGCTGTTGCCTCTAGTGAGGTCTTGGCAATGTTACCAGCCTCATTCTGATCATGTGCTGATTCAGAAGAGGTGGCAGCCTCACTAGATATTCTAAGCTCCTTATCTACACCAGGAGATAGAAGTGGTAAACCCTATGCTGTGGGTTCTCAAGTGCACTGTGTTCCTCCCCCTCAATTGTAGAGGTGTTCCCATAGTAAGTGGTTTCTGGGGAGGGGGTGAGGAGTGGAGTTGAGTCAGCACTTGTGCAACTATTAAAGTTGGGCTGTGAGGGGCGGTTGTTTGGGGTGAAGGGATAGAAGCAGTGTGCACCTGGGGAGGTTGGTGCTTTTCAATGGCAATCTCCTCAAGTGAGGAAGATCCCAGATATGTAGGTACCCCTTGTGTGGTTGCTGCAGGCTCCTGTTGAGAGGAAGCCTGAGCGGCTATGGCTGGAAGAGTCATTGTATCCACTAGGGGGTTTGAACTAGTGGATATATCCTGCGTTTGTGGTGCAGGGGCATCCTCAGGGGACTCAATTCCCTGAGTAGCCGTTTTGGGGTTCTTTTTGGTGGGTTTGGTGGGGACTTTTGATTTGGAGGTGGTGGCTGTGGGTTCCAGCTGCGTGGGTTTTCGCAGCTTGGCAGCCATTTTGAGTGTCTGGTCAGAGTTGTGCCGGGAGTATACTTCCGGCAGAACAGCCGTAGCAGGGACTCCCAAGCCAACAAGTCCCTCAGCATTAAGCTGGTTTGTAATGATGGCCATTATGAACCGTGGATATAGTATCCAACGGTTGGCAGTTAGTTTTTGAGCCATATCCTTGAGCTCCGAAAATATATTTCTGAAAAGTTTAGCGGTTGTTGCTCAGAATAGAATACATTACCTGCTGCCATTTTGTCGACTTTGCTGACTCCCGCCTTTCCATATCCAAAACAGTCTTAGGAGCCAATACATTCACCATGTGAAAAATTAGGCGTTCAGCGTCATGAAGTGTTTCTTCATGATAGTGGAGGCACTGAGATTGCCTTGATATCCATGTTGGGCAAAGGATAGATCTGTGGTGCCCTTCGGATATCCAGCAGGAGAAATAGCATCATCCAGATGAAGAATTTGGCGGATAACTGCAGGAGTGATGACTACTTCTTTGTTGTTGACGACCGACTGGAGAGATGGTGTGTTGTTCTCCCCAGTGGTAATAGTAACGTTCATCCAAAATTGTTGCAGGGATTCGGCATGTAGTATGGGATTCAGAAGAAATGCCGTTTTGTATTGGGACTGAACCATAAGATCGATAGCAGTATCGAACTTAGCCCAGACAGGCGATTTAGTAAGGTAGGCAACACAGTTGTGTCGCGGTTTAAGTTGCATGGACGCCATTGAGAAGAGAGAAGTTTTGGAGAGGAACGTTAGGTTTGAAGATGAAGCATTGAAGGATTAGGTCAGGGATATATATAGGGTACGGGTAAGAAAACGACTGAAGGATGTGGTGTTAGTCATCAGTAGTTTTAAACGACCGTTGACATGGTATTATCCTTTCAGACGTTGAAACAGCTGAAGTCGTGGTGTTAGGCATCAGAAGTTAGAAAACTACTGAAGACCGTGGTTTTGACTTCAGATGATTGAAACAACTGAGGACTTGGTGTTTGTCATCAGTAGTTGTGAAACTACTGAAGACAGTGGTGTTGTCATCAACTGTTGTAAACAACTGAAGACTTGGTATTAGTCATCAGTAGTTATAAACTACTGAAGACATGGTATTGCTTCAGTTGTTTAGAATGAAAGCAGTTGTACAAACGACTGAAGAGAAATTTCTCATCAGCTGTTTTCGTCAATTTTTAGCTTTTCAGCTGTTTCATACTGTCCTCAACACATTCATCAGCCTTTTTGGCTGATTTCAGTTGTTTCATAGGACATCAGTACTTATCTGTTTTACTGATTTCAGTAGTTGTAACTGCATCAGTAGTTGTAACTACATCAGTAGTTTAGAACAGATGAAGTACTTCAGTACTTGTGAGACATTTAGCCTTAGTAGTTATAAAAACTCTGAGGGTAAAGAACTCATCAGTACTTATATGTGACATGTTACCAATGATCATCAGTACTTATTACTAAGATCATCAGTAGTTGTCACTTATTCTAGCTGCAGCATACCAAGCCTTAACACCAGGTTTTGGAAAGTTGAACTATCCAAAGGCTTAGTAGAAATGTCTGCAAGCTCATCAGCACTAGGCACAAACTTAGGATCAATCAGACCTTTTTCAAAACAATCCCTTATAAAATGATGTCTGATCTCTATATGTTTGGTCCTAGAGTGCTGGACTGGATTTTTGACAATACACAGAGCTGAAGCACTATCCATTAACAATGGAGTCTTAGTCTCTGTAATGCCATAATCCAGAAGTTGGTTCTGAAGCCAGAGTACCTGAGAGGTGCAACTTGCAGCAGCAATGTACTCTGCTTCAGCAGTTGATGTAGCAACTGAGGTCTGTTTCTTGCTCTGCCAAGAAATCAAGCAGTTGCCTAGGAATTGACATCCACCAGAAGTTGATTTCCTGGTCAACTTACACCCTGCATAGTCACTGTCAGAAAAAGCAACTAATTTACCAGAATGTCCAGTAGAATACCATAAACCTAGAGATGGAGTGCCTTGCAGATATCTAAAGATCCTCTTGACTGCAATCAGATGAGACTCTTTAGGTGCAGCCTGAAATCTAGCACAAACACATGTAGCAAACATAATATCTGGTCTAGAAGCTGTTAAATACATCAAGGACCCAATCATACATCTGTAAAGTGTTTCATCAACCACTTTACCTTTCTGATCTGTATCCAGTTGTGTGGTGCTGCACATGGGAGTAGAACAAGCTTACAGTTTTGTAAATCAAACTTTTGCAAAAGATCTTTTGTGTATTTGGACTGATGAATGAAAATTCCATCAGCCTTTTGTTTGATTTGCAACCCCAGAAAGAACTGTAACTCTCCCATGGCACTCATTTCAAACTTCTGTTGCATCAACTTTGTAAAGGCATCACACAACTTTGGATCAGAGGATGCAAAAATGATATCATCTACATAAATTTGAACAAGTAGATTATGCTGCCCAGCTTTCTTAATGAATAAAGTCTTATCTATGGAGCCTCTAGTGAAATTATTTTCCAGAAGAAAGTTTGATAATGTCTCATACCAGGCTCTAGGAGCTTGTTTTAACCCATAAAGAGCCTTATCAAGCTTATACACCCAATTAGGATGTTTATTGTCCTCAAAGCCTGGAGGTTGACATACATAAACCTCTTCTTTAATTTTTCCATACAAAAATGCACTTTTGACATCCATTTGAAAAACTTTAAGGTTTTGATAAGCAGCATAAGCTAAAAACAATCGAATTGCTTCCAGTCTGGCTACAGGGGCAAAGGTTTCATCATAATCAATACCTTCTTCTTGTGCAAACCCCTGAACAACCAGTCTGGCCTTGTTCTTAACAATAAGCCCATTTTCATCAGTTTTGTTCCTAAACACCCATTTAGTGCCTATTGCACACTTACCTGGAGGTAGAGGAACCAGTTCCCACACTTGCTGTTTCTTGAACTGAAGAAGCTCAAGCTGCATGGCATCAACCCATCCATTGTCCTTTAAAGCAATGTGATAATTCTTTGGCTCTTGCTGACTGATGAAGAGAGCATAGAAGCAGAAATTTGACAATTGACTTCTTGTTGATACTCCAGCAGTGATATCACCAATGATTTGAGACATAGGGTGATTCTTCAGATCTTGATACACAATGAGATCTGTGCAAGTGTTTGTAGCAGGCTCAGCAGTAACAGATGGTGATGGTGAATCATTTCCTTGAAACCAATCAGTGGATGGTAATTCAAAGGAAGTTGAATTCGAAGAGATCTCATCAGCATTTGTGGTGGATGGTGCTACTGGAGCTACAGGAACATCAGGTCTAGCTGAATCAGGCAGTTGATCACTAAACCTGAAGAGGTGAGTACTGCAATCATCATCATCATCATCACCAGCAGTACCACCAGGTGGTGAACTGTTGACAGGAGCAACAGCAGGAGTTTGATAAGGAACATATTGCAGTATGTCCAAATCAAATAACTCCACAGGGCTTTGTGGAATCTTGTCCTTTGGAGATTCATTGAACTTAACATGTAGAGTTTCTTCAACCATCTTTGTTCTGCAGTTGAAGACTCTGTATGCCTTGCAAGTAGATGAATAACCAACAAAATACCCTGCATCCACCTTAGGATCAAATTTATGGAGTTGATCCTTTGTGTTGAGAATAAAACAGGGACACCCAAATGCTTTGAAAAATGAAATCAGAGGAGCCAAATGATGGAGGAACTTCATATGGAGTCTTCATCAACCTCTGATTTACTAAAACTCTATTTTGCACATAGCAAGCTGTGTTGACAGCTTCAGCCAAAAGGTCAGTGGCAACCAGAGTCAGCGCATGGACCTTGCAGCTTCAATGAGGGTCCTGTTCTTTCTCTCCACTACTCCATTTTGTTCTGGAGTCCTTGGAATGCTAAACTGCCTTTTGATTCCCTTTGAAAGATAGAAGTCATCAAGTGTATGATTTCTGAATTCAGTTCCATTGTCACTCCTAATACACTTGACTGGAAGGGAATACTGCTTCTCAATATACAACACAAAGTGAATAATCTTCTGAGCAGCCTCATCCTTTGAATGTAGAAAGAAAGTCCATACAAATCTGGAGTAATCATCCACAATTACCAGACAGTATTTCTTCTTTGCCATGCTCATTACTCTCACAGGACCAAATAGATCCATATGCAGTAATTGCAAGCAGGCAGTGGACTTAGGCACTTCAATAGGAGGGAATGAGACTTTGTGCTGTTTTCCTTTTAAACAAGCAGTGCAGGTTTCATCACAGTGGAACTCCTTTATTGGTAAGCCTCTGACTAAACTATTGTGGGTAAGCTGATTCATGTTTTTGAGATTAACATGACCAAGCCTTCTGTGCCACAGTTAGATTCTTGAGAAGAGGCTTTGGAAAATGGCAAGGATTGCCTTTGAGATCTATTTTCTTGGAAAGATCTAAGGCATACACTCTTCCTGTCCTGTGGCTCTCAGGAGAGTGTGATCATCCAACACCTTGTCAATCAAGTGCAAAACTTTGGATGACAGAATCCTACAGTTTTGACTGGTGAAAAGAGCAACATGGCCTTTATCACACATTTGACTGACACTCAAGAGATTGTACTTGAGATTTTCCACATGATTAACATCATCAAATTTGATTTCTCCATTGGAGACAAAGCCCTTACCAATGATGTAACCCCTAGCATCATTGCCAAAAGAAACAAATCCCTTCTTTCCTTGAGAGTAGTCATGAAGAAAGAGCTGTTCCCAGTCATGTGCATAGATCCCCCACTGTCTACATACCAGATGCTACTTTGGCATGTTGAAGAACCCTGCAATAATAAACAATCAGTTAGTTTTAGAGACCCAAACCTTTTTGGTTTTGGGCCTGGTCTCATCAATAGATGGTAAACTAACAGGTTTATTTGAAACAACAGCCTGAGAGGAAGAAGATGGTGTAGAAGAGGAGTCCTTTGGCTTGGATCTCCTTTTTTGTGGTTTCAACATAGGAGCATCTAGTTGGTTAACTCTACCCAACAGATGTTGAACCATCATAACCAGCTGTGTCTGATTTTGTGATAAAGCTTTCAGCTCATCAGACACATGCCAGTGGAGTTTGATAAGTTCCTATGTTGCACCTTCTTCTTCTGAGCACTCTTAGCTGTCACCTGTTTAACCCCTTCCTTTTTGGATTTCTTTGAGGACTTAAGGGTTACAGGATTTGATGTTGCTGATACAAATGTGGTCTCAAACTCAGTTTTCATTTTACCATTTTCTCTTTAATTTCTTCTTTTTGTTTGAGTTTGGAACCTCTTTTGTACCAACAATCATCTGTAAGATGATTGAACAAACCACATACTTCACATGGTTTCTTCTTCATCTTAGGTTGATCATCAACTAAAGAGGGTGAAGCAACTGAAGACTTGTTCTTCAATGCTTTGGAAGCATTGTTTGCTTTCTTGACTGCCTCTTTAGTAGTCTTCAAACTCTTTCTACTGCAGTTTTCTTCTCTTCAGTACTGACAGCAGTTGAAGTTTGAACTTCAGGTGTTAATCCTGCTCTCTAGTCCTTTCAGGACCTTCAGAATTAACTCCTGAGTTGATCAACTCATTGATCATGTGAGTGTCAGCATTTGAACCATCAACATCAGCTGATAGGTTCAAAGAGGGCTTGATGCTGACTGCTACTTCTGATTGTGCTGTATCAGAAAGTAGATCACATGATGTGATGGATTGGTTATCACTCTCACCATCAGATTCTACCTCTGCTCTTGGAGTAAAATCTGTAGGTGGAGCAGTGTGATTGTAACCAATGCCAAACTTCACATTGGAAGCAGATTGCTTACTAAGAAGCATTTCAAAACCTTTGCATGATTGTACCCATCTATCACACTCTACCTGGGTAACTGCAAGGGTTTCTTTGAGATCTTTGTACTTCTCTAGAAGTACCTCTTCTCTAGCCTTATCATCAATTATTTGGCATTTCAGTTTATAAATCTCATCATTTTTATCTTTAAGCACAGACTCAAATCAGCTTTGTTTTTGGAAATTATTTGTTCTAGCTCAATGTTCTTATTAATTAAAGCTACATTTGCTTCTCTAATGGAAGCAAATGCTGCTATGCATGGTTCAGAACATAATTTGGCTTTTGCCTCAGAGGATACCTGTGATACCTGAGGTGTAGAGGCATTAGAAAATGAAGTATCAGCAGACTCCAAAGCCATAAGAGCTAGATTCCCAAAAGGACTGTCACCACCATGTTGACCAGCACCTGAGAACAGTTGTCATGACCAGACATGTCATCTGGTAAACTGCTCCAGTCAACAACTCCTGGGGTGAAGAAGCTGTGTTGTTGAGGTTGAGTTTGTTGATGAGATTGGGATGGCTGAGGTTCTGGTAGTGCATGAGGTTGTGGTGCCATAGGAACTTGAACTTGATTTGACTGTGGCATGTAATAACAAGGGTAAGGATATGGCATTTGACCCTGAGGAACAAAATATGCCGGAGATTGTTGTTGAGGATGATGACTAGAAGTGACAGGATGTTGCCCTCTGTGTTGTTGACTATTGCCAGGAAAAGTCACAAAGGTGCAGTGGAGTTAGATCCAGTTGATCTACACTCTCTTGCAAAGTGTCCAAGCCTTTGGCATTTGTGACACCTCAACTTGCTCTTGTCAAAACCAACTTTGGTTTTGCCAGAGAGTCCTGGGAATTTTCTTCCAGTTCTTTTATAGAACTTCTGAGATCTGATATTTATCAGGGCCATTTGGCTCAAAATATCCATCTCTTCTAAGTCGTCATCAGCAATCCCCTTGAGATCATCCATAATGAAGCATATTGTCATTATTACACCCAGTAAACTGACCATCAACACTCACAAATGCAGAATCAGAAGTGTTTGAAGAGAAATTAATATGCTCATCATACTGGCATTCAGATGAAGCATATTCTGACTCATGACCCACCAAGGCAGTGTTGCCTGTACAAAGTCTTCAGTGAGCTTTCCAGATGAAGACAGCTTTCCTTCTTGTCATCTTCTCCAACGTGAGCAGTTTCCCATGGAGTTGGGTGAGAGATAGTTTGTCCAAACTTGCACTGGAGCGTAGGACAATAGTATATGTGTCCCATCTCTCAGGCAGTGATCTGAGAAATCTGTTATTCATCTGAATATTTGTGTACTCAAGTTTGACCATTTTTAATTCAGAGATCAAACAAGAGAACCGCTCAAATTGTTGAGTCAGTGTCTCACCTTTCTATGAGAGAATGTCTCATATTGTTGGGCAAGGATTTCTCTATTATTTGCCAAGACCTCATCTGTTCCTCCAAATTGTTCTTTCAAGGCATTCCAGAGGTCATGGGCAGTTTCATGATGCATTAGCCCAGAATAGATTTCATTGGGCAGTGCCATGGCCAGAATTCCATGGGCTTTTGCATCAATTTCAAGCAACTTCTTATCCTCATCTGAGTATTGCTCCCTCCTCTTCGGAACCATTTGATTGGTTTCCGGGTTATTCACCATAGGCTTGTGTGGACCATGTACCACTGATGTCCAACAACCTGCGCTGTTAACAGACAGGTGATGGAGCATTCGTCTTGCCATATGTTATACTCATTCCTAACCAGCATTGGTGGCTTGGTTGAGGAACCAGTATTGTGAGGATCATTGGAGGGAGTAGTCATTTTCAGTTCAAAAACAATTTAATTCAAGCTTTTAAAAGTTTTACACAGACCACAACAAACTCAATGAAACCAAGAAAATCTCAGGATGAATGACCAGAGATACAGAAAATTCAATCTCTATAACCGTTTCTTGCAAAAACAAAAGCTAATTCAATCAAACTTAGATCTTGAATAGCAGTTTCAATGATCAATTATTAGATCGATCAATGATTAACCTGCTCTGATACCATTTGACAGGATCAGCGATCACAAGTTTGATGTATTAGAGTTCAAAGCAGCGGAATAAGAACAGGAATTAGACAAATTGTAGCAAGAATCGATACTTGTATGCATTAAGAGCACATACGGTTATAGTGAGAGAATATATTTCTGATTCAAGGAATGTTTATAGATATGGAATGTTTCTGATCAAATCATTCAAACTCATTCACTTATTACAATAGGTTGTCACTCCTTATATAGAGTGCAACAACCACTGCTGTTATCACGGAAAGTGACAACTGGCAGATCAATTACAAAAATAACTAAATCTTAACAAACTACTGAAATGTTCACAACTACTGAGAACATATCAGAGTGTTAAGTACAGATATAAAACTACTGATTAGAAACTACTGAAACTACAACGACTGAAGAACAAGCTCTTCAGTCGTTTTACAAAACTACTGAAACTAGAAATATAAACTACTGATATCACAACTACTGAAGAAGTACTCTTCAGCAGTTGTGACAAACTACTGAGGCTTCAGTACTTGATCTTCAGACTTTGACCTTCAGATGTTTCATCATCAGCTGATGACTTCAGTAGATATCATCAGCTGATGTCTTCAGTCTTTGTCTTCAGACTTTGTACATCAGTTGTTGATCTTCAGCACTTGTAAACTCTTCAGCTGTTGTACTTCAGTACTTTGGTCTTTCAGCTTCAGCACTTGTGTTCTTCAGCTGTCACTTCAGTACTTGCTTTCTTCAGCTGTTCAGCTTCAGCACTTGTGGTCTTCAGCTGTTGTACTTCAGCACTTTAGTTCTTCAGCTGTTGAAGTCTTCAGCACTTGATCTTCAGCTGTTAAGTCTTCAGCCTTGTCAAACTGCTGATGAAGCTTTCAGCAGTTGTTGTGATACCATGTGGACTTAGAGGTTTTTTTTTTTTCTGACTTGCTCATTGGTTCTTTTGGTCCAACACTCAAACACATTTATCATGTGATTCATTCTCCAATGATAATCTAAGACAAGAATGAAACCAGGTTAAGATCCAGCAAATAAATTGCTTAGGTCTAACTACTGAGCTCATATGAAGCTAAGTACTTCAGATGTTGTTCCTCAATGTCCCCAAGTCTAAAAGGACCCCACATCTGAAAAGCATTTCAAATAATTGAAATACAAGGACTAACAACGTTGAGGATCCATCAAACGGTCTATTAGGACGGATGGAAAACAGTTTGATTACCAGTCTTCAGCTGTTACAAATCCTTTAGTACCTAGTACTGATAGGAGGAAAGTACTGAAGATCACACCTTCAGTATTTCCCCTTCAGCAGTAAAGATGTCCAAGATGAAGAATAAACCATGTGAATTTGTGTTAAATTCAATCATCTATGATGAATGTTGGTACAAAAAGGGTTTAAAACTCCAAAGGTGAGCTCATTGAACTAAATAAATAAAATGAAAAACTGAGTTTGAGACCAAATTTGTACCACAATCATCTCAACCTGATAAACCCCAGGCCTTACCCAAATCCACTAAGAAGGATACGGTTTATCAAAAGACAGCTGATATTGTTCTCATGATAAACATAAGACTAAATCTGTGAAATCTAAGAAGGAGGAAATGGTTGGTCACAAGAACTCATCAAAAACATGCTCTGGACTGTCAAAGAACTAAAAGCTCGAGCTTCAAATCAGACACAGCTTGTTATGATGGTTCATCATTGTTGGGAGAGTTAACCAACTTGAAGCCACTGTGATCAAACACCATGAAGAGAAATTGCAGGTCCAAATCTATTTCAGCACCATCTCCATCTTCATCAGCTGTTAATCATGAGAAACCAGCTATGGTTAAATCTGTTGATAAAGTCAGTCCCAAAACCAAAAAGGTTTGGGTCTCCAAAGCTACTAGTTTCTTATGATTGTGCAGGGTTCTTCAGCATGCCAAAGAAGCATCTGGTATGTGGACAGTGGAGGATCCATGCACATGACTGGGAGCAGCTCTCTTCTTCATGATTACTCTCAGGGAAAGAAGGGATTTGTCTCATTGGAAATGATGCTAAAGGTTACATCATTGGAAAGGGATTTGTGTCTAATGGAGATATTAGATTTGATGATGTCAACCATGTGGAGAATCTCAAATACAATCTGTTGAGTGTCAGTCAGATGTGCGACAAAGGACATGTTGCTCTTTTCACAAGCCAGAACTGTAGGATTCTGTCTTCCAAGGTTCTGAGCCTGATTGGCAAAGTAGTGGATGATAATACTCTCTTGAAGGCCAACAGGATAGGAAGAGTATATGCCTTGGATCTGTCAAAGAAAATTGAGTTAAAAGGCCATCCATGCTTGTTCTCCAAGGCCTCTCTCCAAGAATCTAAACTGTGGCATAGAAGGCTGGGTCATGTTAATCTCAAAAACATGAATCAGCTGATCCACAAGAGTTTAGTGAGAGGTCTTCCAATAAGGAGTTCAATTTTGATGAAATCTGCACTGCATGCTTAAAAGGGAAACAACATAAAGTTTCATTCCCACCCATAGAAAATCCAAGTCCAATCCTGCTTACAACTACTGCACATGGATCTTTTTGGTCCTGTGAAGGTAATGAGTATGGCAAAGAAGAAATAATGTCTGGTAATTGTGGATGATTACTCTAGATATGTGTGGACCTTCTTCTTGCATTCAAAGGATGAGGCTGCTCAGTCCATTATGAACTTTGTGTTACACGTTGAGAAGCAGTATTCCCTACCAGTTAAGTGTGTGAGGAGTGACAATGGTACTGAATTCAAAAACCACACTCTTGATGAGTTTTACTTGTCAAAGGGAATCAAGAGGCAGTATAGCATCCCAAGGACTCCAGAGCAAAATGGAGTAGTGGAGAGAAAAACAGGACCCTCATTGAAGCTGCAAGGTCCATGTTGGCTGATTCGGTCTGCCACTGACTTTTGGGCTGAAGCTGTCAATACAGCTTGCTATGTACAGAATAGAGTTTAGTAAATCAGAGGTTGATGAAGACTCCATATGAAGTTCTTCATCATTTGGCCCCTTTGATTTCATTCTTTAGAGCATTTGGGTGTCCCTGTTACATTCTCAACACAAAGGATCAACTCCAAAAGTTTGATTCTAAGGTGGATGCAGGGTATTTTGTTGGGTATTCATCCACTTGCAAGGCTTACAGAGTATTCAACTGTCGGACAAAGATAGTTGAAGAAACCTTGCATGTGAAAGTTAATGAATCCCTAAGGATACAATTCCACAAAACCCTGTGGAGTTGTTTGATCTGGACATTCTGCAATATGTTCCTTATCAACCACGTGTGTTGCAGATCATATGAATCCATCATCTTCTGTTGCTAGTCATCCATCTGGTGTTACTGATGATGATGATGATATCAGTAATCACCTTTTCAAGTTTAGTGATCAACTGCCTGATTCAGCTAGACCTGATGTCCTGTAGCTTCAGTAGCACAATCCACAACAAATGCTGTGAGATATCTACAACTTCAACTTCCTTTGAATTACTATCTACTGATTGGTTTCAAGGAAATGCTCCACATCACCATCTTTGTTGCTGCCGAGCCTACTACAAACACTTGCACAGATCTTATTGTGTACCAAGATCTGAAGAATCACCCTATGTCTCAAATCATTGGTGATATCAATGCTGGCGTTTCAACAAGAAGTCAATTGTCAAATTTCTGCTTCTATGCTCTCTTCATTAGTCAGCAAGAGCCAAAGAACTATCACATTGCTTTAAGGGACAATGGATGGGTTGAAGCCATGCAGCTTGAGCTTCTTCAGTTCAAGAAACAGCAAGTGTGGGAACTGGTTCCTCTTCCTCCAGGTAAGTGTGCAATAGGCACTAAATGGGTGTTTAGGATCAAAACTGATGAAAATGGGCTTATTGTTAAGAACAAGGCCAGACTGGTTGTACAGGGGTTTTCACAAGAGGAAGGTATTGATTATAATGAAACCTTTGGCCCTGTAGCCAGACTGGAAGCAATTCGATTGTTTTTAGCTTATGCTGCTTATCACAACCTTAAAGTTTTTCAAATGGATGTCAAAAGTGCATTTTTGTATGGGAAAATAAAGAAGAGGTTTATGTATGTCAACCACCAGGTTTTGAGAACAATAAACATCCTAATTGGGTGTATAAGCTTGATAAGGCTCTCTATGGGTTGAAACAAGCTCCTAGAGCCTGGTATGAGACATTATCAAACTTTCTTCTAGAAAATAATTTCACTAGAGGCTCCATAGATAAGACTTTATTCATTAAGAAAGCTGGGCAGCATAATCTACTTGTTCAAATTTATGTAGATGATATTATTTTTGCATCCTCTGATCCACAGTTGTGTGATGCCTTTACAAAGTTGATGCAACATAAGTTTGAAATGAGTGCCATGGGAGAATTATAGTTCTTTCTGGGTTTGCAAATCAAACAAAAGGCTGATGGAATTTTCATTCATCAGTCCAAATACACAAAAGATCTTTTGGAAAAATTTGATTTACAAAACGGTAAGCCCTGTTTTACTCCCATGTGCAACACCACACAACTGGATACAGATCAGAAAGGTAAAGTGGTTGATGAAACACTTTATAGATGTATGATTGGGTCCTTGATGTACTTAACAGCTTCTAGACCAGATATTATGTTTGCTACATGTGTTTGTGCTAGATTTCAGGCTGCACCTAAGGAGTGTCATTTGATTGCAGTCAAGAGGATCTTTAGATATCTGCAAGGCACTCCATCTCTAGGCTTATGGTATTCTACTAGACATTCTAGTAAATTAGTTGCTTTTTCTGACAGTGACTATGCAGGGTGTAAGTTGACAAGAAAGTCCACTTCTGGAGGATGCCAATTCTTAGGCAACTGCTTGATTTTTTGGCAGAGTAAGAAGCAGACCTCAGTTGCTACATCAACTGCTGAAGCAGAGTACATTCCTGCTGCAAGCTGTACATCTCAGGTACTCTGGCTTCAAAACCAATTATTGGATTATGGCATAACAGAGACTAAGACCCATTGTTAATGGAAAGCTCTTCAGCTCTTTGTATTGTCAAGAATCCTGTCCAGCACTCTAGGACTAAACATATTGAAATCAGACACCATTTATTAGAGATTGTTTTGAAAAAGGTCTGATTGATCCAAAATTTGTTCCTAGTGCTGATGAGCTTGCAGACATTTTCACTAAGCCCTGGATAGCACAACTTTCCAAAACCTAGTGCTAAGGCTTGGTATGCTATAGCTAGAATAAGTGACAACTACTGATGATCTCAGCTCACAAGTACTGATGATCATTAGTTTATTATTGTCATATATAAGTACTGAAGTTATCCTCCCTTCAGCAATTTTAAAACTACTGAAGCTTAAGTAACTTCTCAGTACTCAAGTACTTTATTTGTTGAAACAGCTGATGTAGTTACAACAGCTGATGTAGTCACAACAGCTGATGTAGCTACAACTACTGATGTCAAAAATGCAGATAAGTACTGATGACCAATGAAACGTCAGAAACTCAGATCTAAGTCTGAAGAGTAAGTGTGGAGGTCAGACTGAAATAGCTGAAAAGCTATGAATTGACGAAAACAGCTGATGAGAAATTTCTCTTCAGTCGTTTATACAACTACTGTTTCATTAAAACAACTGAAGCCAAAACTATGTCTTCACTAGTTTACAACTACTGAAGACTAACACCAAGTCTTCAGCTGTTTCAACGTCTGATGGTCAAAACCAAGTCTTCAGTTGTTTTATAACAACTGATGACAACACCACCACTGTCAGTCGTTTTAAACCACTGAAGGTTAATACCACGTCATCAGTAGTTTCAAACACCTGATAACCACACCAAAACCTTCAGTAGTTTTCTTTCAGCCTTTCCTATCCCACCCTATAAATACCTATCTTCTCCTTCAAACGTTTCATTAGCCGTATTTTCTGACCTTCTCTTCTCAAACATGGCGACCTTGAGTCTAAAACCACGACATAACTGCGTTGCATACCTTACCAAGTCGGCTTTCTGGAACAAATTTCATAATGCCATTGACCTAATGGTGGATTCCCCATATCGCACAACCTTTCTCTTGAATCCAACCATCTACCCTGAATCTCTCAGTCAATTCTGGTCAAATATTTTGTTCATACTGATGAGTCTACTGGCCAAATCTCTGTTCGGTCCCTCGTCAACCAGAAACCAGTGGTTGTTACAGCCGACATCATTCATCAGGCATTACACTTACATGACTCCACCACTATGACTGAATACCCAAAGGGCACAATGGATATGTCCTTTATCAATAATGGGTATGAAGGTGATCTTCGGGCTACAACCATTCTGAAGAAAAATTTCCATGATGCTGAAAAGCTTATCTTTCACATGGTAAATGTATGCTTAGCTTCAAAGACATCCTCTTGGGATCAAATGTCATCCCAATGGCAACAGGTATTGTATTCTATTCTAGAACACCAACCACTAAATTTCTCTAAAATCGTGTTTCTAGAAATAAAGAACTTGGCTCAGAAACCTGCGGCAAACCGCTGGCTATTATATCCCAGGTTTCTGATGGCCATTATTTTAAATGAACTAAAATCGGATGGCCTTGTCGGCCTTGGAGTCCCTACACCACCTGTTCTGGCTGAGGTATACTCCAGGCACAACTCAGACCTCACTCTCAAAGAAGCTGCCCGAATGCTAAAACCCAAGCAGAGGGAACCCACAGCTCCACCACCAGATCCAGAGTCCCCACCAAACCAAAAAACAAACGCCCCAAAACAATATTCAGGGAGATGAGTCCCCTGAAGATGCTCCTGCACTACCAAGGTAGGATATACTTGCTGGTTTAAACCCCCCAGCAGTATCAGAGACTCTACCAGCTACCACCGCACAGACATCCTCTCAAAAGGATCCTGATGCAACCTTATCAGGGGCAACCACACTACTGAGACCTGTCTCACTTGAGAAGGTCCTCATTGAAGAGCATTCCTCTCCCCAAATGCAATCTGCTTCTATCCCCTCTCCCCATGCAAATGCCCCCAAAGTCCAACCATTATAATTGCAAACGTGCTGACTCAGCTGCATGCCTCTCCTCCTCCCCAACAAACACCAACAAAGGGGAGAACCACAGCAATTGAGGAAGAGGATCAACATGCTTCTGACAACCCACAGCACCAGGGTCTAACTGTTATATCTCCTGGTGTGGATATGCAAATACGAACATCTGGTGAGGCTACCACCTCTTCTGAATCAGCACATGATCAGACTGAGGCTGGTAACATAGCTAAGACCTCACCAGAGGCAACAGCTAGTGAAGGACATCATCCTGAGGCTGGAAGTCCCCAGTTCCAAGAAAAAGGAGCACATGCTACATCTGGTCTACACCCAGTGCATGTACATCCTGCTACAAGTAGGAGGTCAGGTGATTCAGCATCCGCTGATGATGACCTGGGCTTCTTTTATGATGTTCTTGCCCAGAACATAATCTTAGAGGAGGAAGTCAGTACGCTGCAAAAAACACTTGACCAACTCTCTCAGGATGTAAGTCCATCTGCCCCACTAACCCACAGATGGCACCTTCATTCGAAAGTCCCCCAAACACTTCACCCTCTCACTTCACTGAGCCTCCAGCCTCTGCCTTTGGCACTATCTCTCAGGGACAGAACCCCTTGAGCAGATGGTTGCTGCATTCCAACAATCCTTACCTCTCATCACTCCCATCATCAATGACATTGTTCATAAAGCCTTGATGAGAGGATCTCCTCAAGTCTACAACCACTCATTGATGATGTTGTGCACAAGAAACTTTCTGCGGTACAAACCCCTGCAACCAATGCATCCAAAAAGGGGGAGAGTACAGCAGTGAAAGAAAAGAAAAGAAAAAGAACTGAGGATGAGAAGGCACAAGAGAAAACCAAGGAGTTGGAGAAGGAAAAGGAACAACAACTGATCACTTACAAAAGAAAGAAAAGTGCTGGTGATCAAAAGAATGCTGAAGAAAAATCCTTGGAAGAGCTGATAAAAGATGCAGATGAAGCACACAGCCGATCCATGGACAAAATCATTGAGCAACTCTTCAAGCAAGACTTTGATACAGCCAAACTAGACAGTGAGATCAGGAGGTTGGAAGTAAGTGAAATCCAAAACAGATGGGCTGGGTACAGTGTGCTGGAGAAAGAGAGATTGGAGATCATGATTCAATTCATAGCCAAATACTTAGGAAGCTCACTGATGGAGATTCGTTCATGGACCAGAGACAGCATTCTGGCTATAGCCACCAGAATCTGTTTGTCTGAGCAATTTCATAAGGGGATAACTATTGAAGCATTTGATGAGGCTGGAGCTGGGAAAAGGCTTGAAATGGCAAAACTTACAAAAGCCAAACTTACAACCAAAATGCTTGAACAACCTTCCCAATCACCCACTCAAAAAACCTACCCCTCAAATCTCCAAACCAATCTCAAAACTCAAATCCAAACATCCTCAACCCTCAAAACCAATTCCTTTACCACAAAACCCAACCCACCATCATCCAGTGATGCACCTAGAAGGAGGAGAAGGGTGCTGAGGATAGAAGAAGATGAAGAAGAAGATAATGAAGATGATAGTCTGCCACTCTCTGCTGTTCTAAGGGGACCAGAACCCAGGAGTCAACTCATGATCACACCTGACTCACAAAGGAAATGGTTAAAGTCAAAATTGAAGATGAGGAACGCAGAAGCAGCACGATGAGCAACTACTGAAGATGGTTGACAAGGAATTTCCCCAGTCATCATCTATACAAGCCATGAAAGGCATGCTCAGAGGCTGTACACTCTCAGACACACATTTCAGTACAAAAAGAGAGAGTGAGAGTATGGCCAGACCCCAAGGTGAGCTCTAGAATACACAAAAGATCCATTCCACATAGATACAATGGCCAGGTTAGAAAAACAATAGACTCTACAATCATGTTGGCCATTGTAGTCTCACCTTGGGAAATACTCGATGAATTCAAGAAGGCTCATCAATCAAAAATGACCCCTCAAGCCTTACTGGAAAACAAGATGATCAAAAAAGGGTTATTATATAAGAAGCTTGAACACATTAAGAAGAATGAGCTCCAGTTACTCCTTGAGGGCACCCATCCTGATGAATTTGTCTATAGGGAGATAACTACTGTGGAGTGAAGAATGGCAGGACTGTAAAGTACTTATCTGAGTACTATGGTCCAGAGTTCTTATTTGAAGGAGGAGTAGAAGAACTCTCCAAGGAGGAACAGGTTGTCTCCTTGAGGCCTATGTTCGTGAGTCTTACAGACTCATAAATGGGAAGTAGGTTTCATGGTTGGGATCACAACTCTATGTCCAGATTCCCCAAAAAGAGTTCCCCTCCATACTTAGCCAAACACATGATTAGAAACCTCTTCCTGGCCTATGCTGATCCGATTCTCTAAAGCTGATCAAGAGAAGTCTTTGCCAACAATAAGTGGGACCTCAATAAAGTTAAGGTTTTGGCTGTATTGGTTCAGGGGGAGTTTGTTGGACCAAAAGAAGCAATGAGCCGGATCAGAAAAACGTTTAAGTCCCACAGACGTCACAACCGAAGTCCACAACAGCTGAAGACACAAGTGCTGAAGACAGTCTGAAGACACAAGTGCTGAAGACAAAGTCTGAAGACACAAGTGCTGAAGACAAAGTCTGAAGACACAAGTGCTGAAGACAAAGTCTGAAGACACAAGTGCTGAAGACAAGTCTGAAGACACAAGTGCTGAAGACACAAGTGCTGAAGACAAAGTCTGAAGACACAAGTGCGGAAGACAGTCTGAAGACACAAGTGCTGAAGACAAAGTCTGAAGACAAGTGTTGAAGACAAAGTCTGAAGACAAGTGCTGAACACAAGTACTGAAGACCAAGTATCAGACATTGTCACAACAACTGAAGTGGTCTTCTTCAGTAGTTGTGATGGTTTTCTTTCAGTAGTTTATATTTTCAGTAGTTTTGTACTCAGTAGTTTTGTAATCAGTAGTTTAGTTTTAGTAGTTTAGCATGAGTAGTTTTATGTTTTGTACTTAGCACTCTGATATGTTCTCAGTAGTTGTGAACATTTCAGTAGTTTGTTAAGTGTTAGTTATTTTTGTATTAAATCTTCCAGTTGTCACTATCCTGTGATATCAGCAGTGATTGCACTCTATATAAGGAGTGTCAACCTAATTGTAATGGTGAATGATTGAGCAGAAACATTTGATATTATTGAAACATTCCTTTTCACAGAAATATATTCTCTCGTTACAACCGTATTTATTCTTAATGCATACGAATATCAAATTCTTGCTATAATTTGTCTAATTGTTGTTCTTATTCTGCTGCGTTACACTCTAATCCATCAAACTTGAGATCACTGATCCTATCAGGTACAACTACCTCATTATCCAGATTGTGAACAACAGGTTTAGTATCTAAGGTAGTGGGAGTGTGAGTTTCAAAGTAGCAGAGGCATCAACATCAGATGCTTGTGGATAGTAGGAACATGTTCCTCCTGATCCACCTAATCATTTGTCATGTCTTCATTAGAGGAGGAGGAGTCACTTACCTCAAGTGCTCCCCTGAAGAACTAGACGACTCACCTTGTGAAGCTGGGGTCGTCGGGTCCAGTGATGGTGTATTTAACATATCGTACATCATTCTGGTTGATAACTTATCCTCAGGAGGGGAGAGAGGGATGTTAACAGACTTAAAGAATCCATCATAGTTGAAAAAGAACGAGGGTCCTTTTCCAGCAAGGGGAGTGGTGTATCCCTGTACATCAACGTTGCACCACACTTTTACTTGACCTGTTGTGTTGTTGTAAATTCTAATATTTGGTATGTTGTATCCTAAGAAAATTCCTTCTTTGCATTCTCGGTGAATTTCCTGACTGAGTTTTCTTCAACAGTGTATATGGTGCGCCGAATGGTTCGAGGTACTCCAGATTTGCTTTACGTTGTTGGAGCAACTCATAGCACATTTTACTGTGACTTTTGACCACTAAGACTCGATTGAGTGTATAACATGCATTAGCTACTGCCTCGTTCCAAAATTGGATAGGCAGTTTCGAGTCTGCTAGCATCGTCTGGGCTGTCTCTATCAAACTTCAATTTTTTCTCTCAGCAACCCTATTCATTTGAGGAGTGTAGGCAGATGTGAACTGGTGCATAATTCCTTTTCCTTTGCAAAATTCCTCCATCCACTGGTTCTTGAACTCCCTACCGTTGTTTGAGCGACTTGCCTTACCTTAAGCTTGTAGAGTGACTCCAATGTAGTTACCAGCTCTTTGAATGATTCAAATGTCTCTTATTTGGATTTCAAAAATATCACCCAAAAAATCTTGAGTAATCATCTATAATTACATAGCAGTACAATCGCTTGCAATGCTCTTTGTACTAACCGGGCCAAATAGATCCATGTGAAGAAGCTCAAGAGGCAAGTCAATTGAGTGAACTTTCTTGGTCTTATGAGACTTCTTCATCTATTTTCCTTTCTTACATGCGACACAAAAATCCGGTAATCGGAAGTTCTTTACATTTACTCCACGCACTAGATCGTTATGGATTAAGTGATTCATCTTCCGTGGATTAATGTGTCCCATTCTCCTATGCCAGGAAATGGAGTCTTTCTCGGTTTCCTTTGAGAATAAGCATTGTACATCATGATCAGTTGTGGAGGCCTTTGATAGGTCCAAGACATACAAATCGTTATATCTTGACGCTGACGTTAAAACTTGGTCCTCCGGGATGACATTGTTCTTTTTCTAAACATAGCACTTGTTGTCAAATACAACTTGGAATTCTTTGTCACATATCTGGGAGACAGAAAGTAATTATTTTGATGTTTTTGAACATAGTTTACCTTATCAAATTTCACTTTTTGGTTTCCTACTTCCCCTTGTGCAGTATTATAACCTCCTTTATTTCCAGCAAATGAAATGTGCCCTCCTTTAATCTGTTTGATATTTGACAAGAGAGACAGGTTTGCAGTCATGTGCCTTGATGCCCCGCTATCAACAATCCAAGTATTTGTAGTAGCACTATAGCAGACACCCTGAACATTCAAAGAAATGATTATTTTAGGTTAGCTACCCAAGCCTTAACTGGCTTGGGTGACCTAGAGGAATCACACATCATAAATTCTACCCACTCTCCATTAGAGGGTGAGGGCAGATCATTTATCTTCTTGTTCTCATTATCAGACACTGGACCTCATTTTTCTTTCCATAAGCCAGTTTTGTGTAAGGCATGTTTGGGATAAACAGACGACTGGCTTATAGTTTGAACTTTATTTTCACTAAATCTTTTTGGTGGAGTGAGAGAACTCCTTTTAGAAGAACTTGGTTTAGTATTATGAAGTTCAATTTTCTTTCTTGGTGTCTAATAATAAGGAGAGTTAGAAGCAATGTATCCATACTTTCCACAATTGTAGCATGATCTACTTTCGACATATTGGTGGAACTGTTTCTATGGGGAAGACACAGGTGTGACTTTAATGTGTTTGGGTTTTGACACTTCTTGTTTAGATGTTTTAACTTCTTTAACAAAATTTATTGTTTGAACATTTTTAACATCTTTAACCTTTTGTTTATTTGGACTAAGACATGGTGCCCGTGGTTGGTTAACTTGTTTGGCCTTTTTGGGTTCAGAATTAGACATGTTTGAACCTGACTTTACCTTAACCTTTTCAAATTTTTCATCCAAATTAACAATAGGCAACTTACCTTTAGATTTTAAAGTGGCCTCCTTCTGTTTAGTGACTGATTCGATCGACTTACTCGTGGAATCTGGATCACTAACTAGGGGAGTGGGCACCACATGATCCTTGATTAGATTGTTATTTATTGGTTTACATTTAGCATTCAACAAGGTCTCATGTGGTGGTGGAACCACTTTGTAACCCAAACCCTCCCCGTTGTTACGTTCTTTCACTAAGTGTTGGACTATGTGAGAAGAACTGGTCCAATTGTGCAGTTTTTGTTTTAATGAATTTACTTTGACTTCCAAAACTGCTTTTTTTCTTAATTTCTTCTAGGGAGTTTAAATAGAACTTTATGTCATTTGCTTTGTTAAAAGAAACAACTTCGGCTTCCCTTAGTTGTTTATTTAACAATTCTATTTTCTCTTTATAATTGTGCTCAATTTGTTATTAAAATCTGGTTTGCTTCTGTGCACAGCTGTAAGTCATTTACTAAGCTATCATTATGATCTAATAACCTAGCAAATTTTGAGTCTATGCTTTCTCTAAATTTATTACATTCATTACAAGCATGACTATCAAAAAGTTGGTCTTTGGTACTTACGTGTGAAGATTCGGTTGAATCGGCCATAATTGCAAAGTCTGACATCTCAGATGCTGGAGATTCGGAACATGTTGTTGTGTGATCTTCTTCATTCACGTGATTGACCGTATTTGCAGTATCGTCATGATCTGACATCACTAGTTCAACTGCTATATCACCTTAACTTGCAGTGTCATCATCCAAACCCTCAACATTTGCAATGTTTGACTCACCTGAAGATACGAAACGAAAGGTCCAATCTTGACCTTCGTCGTCTTGAGCAGTCAAGGCCTTTGTATCTTTGCGTGACACAGTAGCTCCACTAGTGGATTTTTCTTGACGTTGAATGATGAGAAAGGATTCCCTTTTCCTGTCTTCTTGGGCTTTACACATTCACATTTGAAGTGCCCCTTTTCTCTATAGTTAAAACAGGTAACTTTTGTTTTGTCGAAATCAAAAGTTGTATCCTTTGTGGCTATCAAGTTCTGTCCAGTTTTCTTCACAAACTTCTTAGCTCTTCAAACAGCACTTGCCAAAGCCCACATAATGTCCATTCTTTCTAATTCATTCTCGTCCACCTGCTCGTAATCCTTATCAGCCAGATGGCAATTTACGATCTTTCCTACAACTATACCATCATAAGAATGAACAACCGAAGCTAAAAGGTCCATATGCTCCTTTGCAACCTCAACCGTAATATTACCGAGATTCTCAGTCTTCAACTTCATGGTATTTGCTTTAGGTGCTATAATTGGGTGCAAGATGACCCTAACATGTTAGATCCTGAAGTAATGGCTTGGGAAGGAGCAGCTAAACTAGACACAAATGTCGTTTAAAGTGGTGCTCCTGAACTTGTTGGAGTGGGAGATGAGTGATAAAGTGACGGGTTCTGATCATATGATCCTTTTTGAGACATGTACTTTATCCTCAATTCTTCCTCTCTCAGCTTCAGAATGAAGTCATTAATATCCAACTTTGCCAGCCTATTATTCTGTCTTAGATTTGACACAAATGAAACCCACTTCTCTGGCAACCCATCTGCAATACTCGACACCTGTCTTCCATGAACGTGGTTACCCCATGAGTGTGCCTCACTCATCAAGTGGTAGAAATGGTCGATGATGTCATCCAGACTCTCTTTTCCTATCGAATAGAAGTTATCAAACTCCTTCTTCAAAGCCTTTGCCTTTAATGCCTTCAACGTCACATTTTCGTCATACCATTTTTCTAGAGCCTCCCATAACTTCTTGGCTTGTTTGTTCTCAGAAAACTGATGGAATATATCATTAGGAATTGACTGAGTCAACAAAGCATACACCTTCTTCTCTACATTGAATTTCACCTTTTAGCTATTAGTCATGCCACCCAAGGTAATTTTAACCCCAACAGCACCAAGCGACATGCTATAACCTCTCTCGATTGATTCCCACATATTGGGATCAACTCCATTTAGGTATATCTCGAACCTTTGCTTCCATTGGGGGTAATCATCTAACATTATGAGCTTAGGGGGCTTATTATGATTCCCTATTTCATTTTCCAGAAGCATTAGATTCTGGATCCGTGAATCCCTACCGGCAGTAAACGCTAAGTACTGATCTTCCATATTTATTAACTTTTAACTTCAAATTGAAACTTGTTCACTCGTGTAAATGGAGAGGTCCAAATGAATCAATCGTGCGATTGAACAAATCCGTTGAGCCATCGTGCGATTGGACAAATGCGGATGAACATCGTGCCATTGGGCAGAGGTAGATGAACAATGCGAATGAGATTGTTTAGTCGTACGAATGAATGGGCGACTGAGTTCAATTGTGCGTATGGCAGGTGCAAGTGAGTTCAGTCGTGCGATTGAGTCAATCGTGCTACTGAAGGCTGCTGTTTTTTAAAATTCAAGGGTTTTTGGTACTTTGACACAAAAATACGATTTTTCACAAACCCTAATCTGCCGTAAGCCAAAAAACATGAACTTTTGGGTCTGGAGACGTCGAAAACACTGATTTACTCAAAAAGATGGTGTTTTTGAATGAAAAACGTGAATTTTTACTCCAAAATAATTGAAACACGTGCAAAAGCAAGAGCCCATGGTCTGATACCACTTGTTAGGACTGTTTACGTACGGAGTACTAACTGATTCTCTGAGTATACCAACTCAAATAGTGCGGATCCTATTTGATTGGTGATCCAATCAGGGAGAACATAGTTCAGATGAATATAAAGATTAATGAAATGTTAAGAATGATTAGAACACGATCAACTGTGATCTATTAACTTGGAATAGATTTTCTTGAGTCTCTGGACGGCTAGGGTACAATTATGTGCATAGGTATTCGAATTGTTCAGTTTTTCACCAATTAGGTGGTATTTATAGGTTAGGGTCTTCCAATTGTACGACTACACCATTAGCATGGTTCAGTCGTGCGACTGAATCATACGATTGATCCATCCACACGATTGAAGGTTCAGTCGTGCGACTGAGTCAATCTTATATCTCAATCGGACAACTGATCCATCTCCTAGTTCAGTCGCGCGATTAGTTTGTTAGAATGAAGTATTCATGTGTATGGTCCATTAGCATGGTTCATTCGCATGAGAACTTCACACGATTAAGTTTAAACATGTTTCTCAATCATTATTGACTAATAATCATGTATAACAACCACAAACCTATATAGTTAGTTCACTACATTTTATCACATAATAAACAATGAAATATTAAACATTATAAGCATCAACCACACTTTGTATTTCTTTCATACCCATTCAATTACATATATGTAAGACATGATAGACATTTTACATTAAGCTCCTAAACTAGGTACATATGTATCAACACTTGGACAGGCTTCCTTGGACGTTATAGATGGCTAGGGTTCGGAGAATATCAAATGTTTCGAATAGTAAAGTTTTTCCACGAATTAAGTGGTATTTATATGTTAGGGGTTCCCATTTGTATGACTGATGTGCTACTAAATCATGTGATTGAGTCATACGCACGACTGAAGGTTCAGTCGTGGGACTGAGTCAATCTTATGTCTTAATCGTGTGACTGATCCAGTCTCCTGGTTCAGTCGTGCGACTAGTCCATAAGCATGATGTATTCATGCGTATGGTCCATGCGTATGGGCCATTAGAATGAATACGCATCCTTCTATGTTGAACACATTACTCAATTATTATTGATTTAGAATTGTGTACAACCTCAAACCTATATAGTAAGTTCATTATTTATAACAAAATAATAATATGAAATATTAAACATTATAAACATCAACCACATATTATATTTCATTGAACCCATTCATTACACATGTGTAGTCATGAAAGACTCTTACATTTAAGCTCATAAACTAGGAACATATGCATCTACAAAACCCAAACTTGCTAGTAGTTGGGTTCTGAGGGAATTGCCTTCCAGTTCTCTTGAAGAACTTCTTCGCTTTGTAGTTTAAAAGAGCCATCTGTTGGACAATGTCCACATACTCTACATCATCTGGACTGAAACACTCCAGATCATTAAAGCAGTATTGAAAGTCACTGGAGTGTCCACTTCCTGAGACAGAGGCACAACTGTCCTGAAAGGAACTGTGCAGAGCCTGTTAGGACCTTGGAGTGTCAGGAAAAGTAATGTAAGGTCCAGATGAGCAGGATCGCTGCTGGTTGTATGTCAGGTATTGCTGAGGTTGTGGGGGTACTGAGCCTTCAGCAACCATTAAGGCATTGCTAGCAGGAAGACTCAGAGGTCTGCTTGTCTGGTGGCCCTTCTTACTCTCCATCTCTAAACAGTATCTATCAAGGATTCCGTAAAGTTCAGTCATAGTAATAGTGTTCAAGTTCTTTGTCCTCTTGATAGCGACACAGTAGAATGTCCACTCATTTGGAAGAGCACTCATGAACTTTCTTGTAAGGTCTCTAAGTTTAGGAGTGATCTTCAGAGATTGAAGAGAAGAAATACGATCCATGTACCTGAAATACTGCTGGCTGAGAGTCTCTCTAGCAATATAGGTGAACTTTTTAAACTACTACTTTAGTGAGTCCTTCTTGGAGTCGTTGGAGCTTGAATACATCTAAGCAAGTGCATCAAACAATTCTTTGGCAGACTTGCAATGCGCAAACCCCACCATGATGGAGTTGGGTATTGCAGTCATAAGAATAGCCATTGCATTGCTGTCAATGTCCATCTTCTTTCAGTCCTCATCAGAATAATCTTCAACAACCTTTTCTATCATGGCACCGTTTCCACCGGGTGCTGCCACCTTGGGTTTATTACGGGCCGTTTACAATAGAGTACCACATTTTGTTGTCTTGGTATCTGATAAAGGCTTCCATTCTTCTACTCCAAGACCTAAAGTTTTCAGGAGTAATGATGGAGCTTTAGTCATACTTCCCATCTCTACTTCGGATTTGTTAAGGGCCATTTTGAGAGAGTTGTAAAGAGGAGTGAAAAGCAGGTTGATTTGGATGGTTAGACCTCACAATCAAGAGCCTAAAAAGCTCTGATACCAATTGCAGGATCGAGTTTTGTCACTAAATACTTGGCTTTTCTCTCAAACTTACTTAAACAACACTTGGATGAAAGCAAAGTCTCTAAGAGTTGATAACAATATAATAGGTAATAACAAACACAAGAAGTAATTTTCGAGGTACTTGCATATATTGCTTCTCAACTCAAATATTACAAGACTCTTACAAGCATACTATTATGATATACAATGAGAAACTATATATATGTAAGGCCTGTTCACAGGACGCTTACAGCGGGATCCTCACCGCACATAAAACATATAATTACATTTAATCATTTATAAAACGTTGCAGCGGAAACATAAAAATAACTTTTCATATCATTACGAATGCTTTTGCAAGCTAATACAAGCGTTCATTTCAAAACATCATTCGTTCGCATTACAATGCAAAAATATTAAGAAAAGAATGCCATCCAAAGAGCTGATTAGCCGCCTCGTGCCATCCTCAGCAATCATTACCTTCCAACTGGAAACCCATCAAAGTCAGTGTTCCTGAGTGAGTTCTAGTTTTGTAAATAAAACATACTTTTCTCTTGTTAAAACCGTACTTTACGTTCATACGATCATACATCATAAGTGTACAGATAACATCATTATTATCTTAATCATCTATACGTTAACTCTCATTCTCTCATACATTCTTGCTTTCATTCGTTCATTCATTACTTCCAGTGACATGTACATTACCCCGAACATTGTGCACGAAGCGGCTAACTAGGCCTGAGGTCTTTCATAGACCTCGAACATTGGGCACAGAGCTGACTCCAGTACCTAGGGCAAGTACATTCACCATTTATCTTTTCTCTTCCGTTATGGATCAATGCCATATGTTATACCCCGAACATTGTGCACAAAGCGGGTAACTGAGCCTGAGGTCTTTCATAGACCTTGAACATTGTGCACGAAGCTAACTCTAGCACCTAAGGCAAGCAGCAAGGATCCCATTCATATGGTCAATCACAAAGATTGGACCCCAGTGTGCATCCTTCAAGGTAGCTAACCAGCACACAGTTGAGCTAACACCTTCGTCAGGTGTGAACCTCTATACATTTGCTTGCAAGCCTTCTTACATTCATTCGTTCATTAATGCATGCATTCATTAATCATGTTCCTCTTTCATTATCTTTCGCTTTACGTTACATAACACTTTCGGTTCATTCATTAACATAACACATAAAGCCAAGGAAAGATAAACATACATCATAATAAGGAACATCAACATACACAATCATCAACATCATAAAGGGCAACATCATACATACATATCATGCATAAACGTGCATCATCATCATCATCATGCCCAACATGCTCTCTAAGGCCTCAATCAACATCTTGCATTAACTTACGAGAATCTTTATGTCAAAACATACATCTGCACTTTCCCCCGAAAGTCAGAAGTCAAACTACACTTTCCTTCTTGTGCAACAGCCCTATTCGGGCGTATGGTCACCCTTTAGTCGCATGGCCTCCATGCGACTGAACATCATGCGAATGAACCAATGCGGATGAATACTCATACCAATGAACACCCAATCAGGCGAATAACTAATGTGGATGAGCACTTATGCGACTCGACCCTCAGTCTCATGGCCTCCATGCGACTGGGCCCAATCGTGCGAATGAACACCCAATCGTGCGAATGAACCTCAATCACACCTTATTCAGCCGTATGGCCTCGATTCGGTCGCCTAGCCCTAGCTGATGCAGAATGCAGTTCATCCCGAACCCAATCTGCCATTTTCGACCCCAAGCTCATCTAAACTTATTCTAAGCCCAAATCGACCATCCTAAACCTTAGGGATGCATACCACAACACCATTCAAGCACACACAAGCTCACAGACAAGGCTCAAACGCATCATACACACACATACACATACACAAACGGGTCAAACATGCACACACTCAAAAACCCAACTTTTAGATGTTTTCCAACGCTAATCATTCAAAATTGTTTAAAGGAGGGGTCCTAGAACTCACACAAACGACCACAACAAGTAGAGCGTCGATTTGACTCGCTTCTCAATGATTTTGGCCACTCGAACCAACCGAACCACACTTCTTCCTCTTTTCTTCCTTTCTCTCTTCTCCTCTCTTTTCTTGGCTGAAATGTGAGTGTGTGGGGAGAGTATGGCTGCCCTCTCCCTACACATATCACCACATTTATACTTTCCCTCGTTAGCATGTTTGGTCCCTCCACTTTGAACTTTATTTCTTTTCTTTCTTTGTCGACCTCAAAATAGATAAATAACCGGGTGTTACAAGTCCGCCACCCTTAAATAGGTTTCGTCCCCAAAACTTGTTATTCCTCGAACAAACATGGGTAATGTTGTCTCATTTCTTTCTCAATATCCCACGTTGACTCGGATCCTTTCCTGTGCTTCCACTGTACACGCACAAGAGGAACCACTTTATTTCTCAGCCTTTTCTCTTTTCGATCGATGCTTGCCCCTGGTTGCTCCACGTAATTGAGCTGTTCATCTACTTCAATATCCTCCAGTGGAACAATCATATCTTTGTTTGCCAAGCACTTTCTCTGATGAGATACATGGAATGTCGGGTGAATTCCACTTAACTCATTTGGTAACTCCAATCTATAGGCCACCTCTCCAACTTGAGAAATGATTTTGAAAGGGCCTATGTACCTTGGGCTCAACTTGCCCCGCTTTCGGAAACGAATGATACCTTTCCAAGGTGAGACCTTCAACATAACCCGGTCACCCACCTGGAACTCAATCGGTCTACATTGTATATCGGCATACGACTTCTGTCTATCTTTGGCTGCCTTGATGAAGGCTTTGATCTTCTCAAGCTTCTCGATCGTAGCCTTGATTACCTCAATGCTCCCTAACTCTTTCTGACCAATATCACCCTAACAAACAGGTGTTCTGCATCTCCTATCATATAGCATCTCATATGGTGGCATACCAATGCTGGCATGAAAGTTGTTGTTGTATGAGAATTCAGCTAACGGTAGGTGGTCATCCCAGCTTCCCCCAAATTCAATAACACATGCCAGAAGCATTTCTTCCAATGTGTGAATGGTCCTTTCTAACTGACCATCAGTTTGGGGATGATAAGCGGTGCTAATATGTAACCTCGTCCCCATGGCGCCATGGGATTTCTTCCAAAATTTATATGTAAACCGGGTGTCACGATCAGACACAATGGACACCGGCACACCATGACGAGTTACAATTTCCTTGATGAACAGGTCAGCCAACCTCTGAGATGAATATGTCTCGCGGATCGGTAGGAAGTGAGCCTCTTCGTCAGACGGTCCATAATCACCCATATGGCATCATACCCTTTCGGAGTACGCGGCAACTTTGTAATGAAATCCATGGTGATGTGCTCCCACTTCCACTCCGGTATATCCAAAGGTGAATCTTCCTATGCGGCTTCTCATGCTCGCCCTCCACCTATAGACAAGTAAGGCATTTACTCACATACTCCACTACGTCGTGTTTCATACCGGCCACCAATAATTCTTCTTCATGTCTTGATACATCTTTGTGGCACTAATGAATGGAGTATCGAGTCTTGTGAGCTTCATCTAATATCTTCACCTGTAGATCCTCACAAAAAGGAATCCACGGTCTCCCGAATCGAGTTCTAACACCAAGCGTGTTTTCACCCAATTCTACGACCAGACCTCTCATTTTCTCAGAATTAAGATGATCCTCTTTTAGTGCCTCATTTTGAAACTCTTTGACTTGACTCATCACATCAAAGGTCATGAACAACTGATAAGCTTGCACTCGAATCGGCTCGGGCCTCTCCTTTCGGCTAAGGGCATCCACCACCATGTTGGCTTTGCCCGGATGGTAGTGGATCTCACAATCATAGTCCTTTATAAGCTCCAGCGCTCATCTCTATCTCATGTTCAGATCTTTCTACTCAAAGAAGTACTTCAAGCTCTTCTGGTCAGTGAAAATGGTGCACGTCGTCCCGTAAAGATAGTGCCTCCAATTCCTTAGCGCAAAGACCACGGTTGCTAGCTCCAAGCCATGAGTAGGATAATTGACCTCATGAACCTTCAACTGTTAGGATGCATAGGCTATAACCTTCCCTCTTTGCATTAACACGCACCTCAACCCCGAGTAGGAAGCATCAGAATAAACCACCAGAACTTCGCTTCCATCGGTAATGACAGAACACGAGCTTGAGTCAACCTCGTCTTCAATTAATCGAACGCCTTCTCTTGATCTTGACCCCATATAAACTTTACATCTTTTTAGGTCAACTTGGTTAGTGGAGAAGCGATCTTGGAAAAGTCTTGGATGAATCTTTTGTAGTAGCCCGCCAAACCCAAGAAACGGCGAATCTCGGATGGCGTCATTGGAGACTTCCATTGCATCACCGCCTCCACCTTTGCCGGGTCTAGCATAATCCCATCAGGATTCACCACATGACCCAAGAATTGAACTTCGCACAACCAGAACGCGCACTTGGAGAACTTAGCATACAGCTTCTCCTTTCTCAACGTCTCCAAGACCTCCCAATTGGGGCCGGCATGTTCCATCTCGCTCTTCGAATAAATCAGGATATCATCAATAAACACAATCATTGATTTATCCAACATCGGCAGACACACACTGTTCATCAGATCCATAAAAGAAGCTGGTGCATTGGTCAAACCAAAAGACATGACAAGAAACTCGTAGTGACCGTAACGCGTGCGAAAACCTGTTTTAGGGATATCCTGTTCCTCCACCTTCAACTGATGGTAACCAGATCAAAGATCTATCCTTGAAAACCAACTAGCTCCTTGAAGCTGATCGAGCAAACCCTCTATTCTCGGTAAGGGGTATCGGTTCTTCACCGTCAACTTGTTCAGCTCACGGTAGTCAATACACATCCTCATACTACCGTCTTTCTTCTTCACAAACAAGACCGGAGCACCCCAAGGAGAGGTACTCGATCTGATGAACCCCTTATCAAGCAGCTCTTGCAACTGCTCCATCAACTCCTCCATCAACTCCTTCATCTCACTTGGAGCCAACTGATACGGTGCCTTGGCAACAGGTTAGGCACCCGGTGTCAGATCAATCTGAAACTTGATCTCTCGGTCAGGTGGCACTCCTGATAAGTCTTCTGGGAACACGTCTGGGAAATCACACACAACTGTTACATCAGTCAGGTTTGGAGTTAGCGTATCCACATCCTTTACGTAGGCCAAATAGGCATTACATCCACACCTCATACACTTTCCCGCCACCGCCATTGAGATTACCTTTGGGATTGTAGTAGCTCGATCCCTATAAACAGGTACCAAACTCCCGTCAGGCGCTGTCAAATGAATATTATTCTTATGACACACAATGTTTGCCTCGGAGTCCGCCAACCAATCCATTCCAAGAACCAAATCGAAACCACCTCAGGTCATCACGAATGGTCTCACATGAAACTTTTGACCTCCAAGCTCCACGTCACAGTCTTCTATCATTTCCGAAATCCTGGTAGACTTACCTATGGCAATTTCTACATCAAAGGGCGCATCAACACATCTACTACTAACAGGCACCTTAGAACAGAAAGCAACATAAATAAAACTTTTACCGGCACCCGAATCAAATAACACAGAAGCTAAATTTTGGTTCACCAGAAACATACCGGACATGGCATCAGGGTCTGTCCTGGCTTCTTCCTGTGTCATAGTGAATGCCCTGGCGCTCGCCCTCGACCCTTCACCTCCCGTCTTCTTCTCCCCAGAACTCTCAACCCTCGGCTTCTTACAATCCCTGCTCATGTGACCCTCTTCACCATAGTTATAGCACCGGACCATACGACAGTCCTTTGTCATGTGCCCCACCTTCCCACATTTGAAGTAAACATTCAACCCCCATCTACACTTGCCCCCATGCTCCTTCCCATACTTGCCACACTTTTTCGATCCCATACCTGGTGTGGCTACATGGCGGTCGTCCACCCGTTCCTTCTTGTTACTCGTCGAGGCACCACCCCGACCAAACCTTTTCCCATTCCAGTTTCTATCACCTCCACCCTTCTGACTGCCTTCAGCCACCACCACCACAGTCCTCTCATCATAGAATCTCCCTGCTAAATCCACCGCTGACCTAAACGTGCTCGGTCGGGCGGCGATCATGTGCCTACGAATGTCTGCTGGCAAACCCTGGATGTACCTTTTAATCTTCCGTGACAGAGGCGTCACTTGATCTGGCACCAGACGTGCGATTTCATTGAACTTTGTGGTGTACTCTTGGTGTGTCATCATTCCCGCCTCTAATTGCAAAAACTCCCTCTCAACCTTGTCCATTCCCAGTGAGGACAAAACTCCTCAATCACCAACTTTTTCAGTTTGGACCATCTCATTCTTCCAATGGCCCTGCTGCCCTCAGCTTGGACAATTTTGTCCCACCAACATAGAGCTGAGTCCACAAAAGAGTGGGTAGCGAACTTCACCCTATGGTCCTCTTGGCACTCGCTGATATCAAGTACAACCTCCATTTCCATCACCCACCAGTGAGCGGTAACAGCAGTGTTGTTACTGTCAAAAGTAGGGGGCTTGCATCTCATAAATGCCCCATAGTTATAGCCTCGTGCCGCCTCCTGCACAGGCTCTTCTTCTTCCTCATCTTCTTCATCATCTGAGAGAACCATTTCAGGCTCTGATTGCCCTCATCCTCCCGAGGACCTGTTCCTCTCCTTTCTTTCCCCTTCCCGTACTGCCTTAATCACTTCAGTCACCACAGATGGTAAGATTTTCTGCATGACCTGATGAACTTCTTCCACAACAGCCTCCTTTACTGAGGCTCTCATATTGGCGCTCTCGTCGCCACCCTCCGGATGAGTGGTCTCTGGTTCTTCATGAACCACCTTCTCAACTTTGGGTCTCCCTTTCTTGGGTCGCAGTTAAGCACCGTGACCTCCACCACGAGAGGCTTTCGAAGATCTACCACCGGCCATCACATGCACACTGAAAGATTCAAACACCAACACGGTCATTCAAGGGAACAGCTCAGTTTATGTCAAGTATAGTAAGTCCCTAATTACAATGGCCAGTTGTGATTAGCCACTTACTTTACTCTTCACACCCCGAGCATTACCTATCCTGACTACATCAGTATTTAAATCTACATGCAACACATAACACATACCATGCGCACATAATGCCAGTTAACATTACCAAAATACCTGATGGCATGCAGCTACTCAGATTGGCTTCCCATTCCCTTTCCGTCCCATTCTCAATTTAAGTTAAGGTTTATTTTGAAAAAAATCACCCATTTCACTTAAACTTTGGCTCTGATACCAACTTGTAAGGCCCCGTTCCCGGGACGCTTACAGCTAGATCCTCATCGCACATAAAACATATAATTACATTTAATCATTTATAAAAAGTTGCAGTGGAAACATAAAAATAACTTTTCATATCGTTACGAATGTTTTTGCAAGCTAATACAAGCGTTTATTTCAAAATATCATTCGTTCGCATTATAGTGCAAAAACATTAACAAAAGAATGCTATCCAAAAGAGCTGAGTAGCCGCCTCGTGCCATCCTCGGCAATCATTACCTGCCAACTGGAAACACATCAAAGTCAGCGTTGCTGAGTGATTCTAGTTCTATAAATAAAACATACTTTTCTCTTGTTAAAACCTTACTTTACGTTCATGCGATCATACATCATACATATACAAATAACACATTATTATCTTCATCATCTATATGTGAACTCTCATTCTCTCATACATTTTTGGCTTTCATTCGTTCATTCATTACTTCCAGTGACATGTACATTACCCCGAACAGTGTGCACGAAGAGGGTAACTGGGCCTGAGGTCTTTCATAGACCTCGAACATTGGGCACAGAGCTGAATCCAGTACCTAGGGCAAGTACATTCACCATTTATCTTTTCTCTTCCGTTACGGATCAATGCCATATGCTATACCCCGAATATTGTGCACGAAGCGGGTAATTGAGCCTGAGGTCTTACATAGACCTCGATCATTATGCACGAAGCTGACTCTAGCACCTAGGGCAAGCGGCAAGGATCCCATTCATATGGTCAATCCCAAATATTGGACCCCAGTGTGCATCCTTCGGGGTAGCTAGCCCGTACACCGTTGAGCTAACACCTTCATCGGGTGTGCACCTCCATACATTTACTTGCAAGCCTTATTACATTCATTCATTCATTAATGCATGCATTCATTCATCATGTTCCTCTTTCATTATCTTTTGCTTTACGTTACATATTACTTTCGGTTCATTCATTAACATAACACGTAAAGCCACGGAAAGATAAACATACATTATAATAAGGAACATTAACATACACAATCATCAACATCATACAGGGCAACATCATACATACATACATGCATAAATATGCATCATCATCATCATGCACAACATGCTCTCTAAGGCCTTAATCATCATCTTACAAGAACTTACGGGAATCTTTACGTCAAAACTTAAATCTGCACTTCCCCCGAAAGTCAGAAGTCAAACTACACTTTCCTTCGGGTGCAATAGCCCTATTCGGGCGTATGGACACCCTTCAGTTGCATGGCCTCCATGCGACTGAACATCATGCGAATGAACCAATGCGGATGAACACTCATGTGAATGAACACCCAATCGTGCGAATGAACTAATGAGGATGCGCACTTATGCGACTGGACCTTCATTTGCATGGCCTCCATGAGACTGGCCCCAATCGTGCGAATGAACACCCAATCATGTGAATGAACCTTAATCGCACCTCATTCAGCCGTATGGCCTCCATTCAATCACCTAGCCCTAGCTGATGCAGAATGCAGTTCATCCCGAACCTAATCTACCATTTTCGACCCCCAAGCTCATCTAAACTCATTTTAAGCCCAAATCGACCATCCTAAACCTTAGGGATGCATACCACAACACCATTCAAGCACACACAAGCTCACAAACAAGGCCCAAACGCATCATACACACACATACACATACACAAATGGGTCAAACATGCACACACACAAAAAATCGATTTTCAGATGTTTTTTCGAGCCCTAATCATTAAAAAACGTTTAAAGGAGGGGTCCTAGAACTCACACAATTGACCACAATGAGTAGAGCTTCGATTTGACTCGCTTCTCAATGATTTTAGCCACTCGAACCAACCCGAACCAACACTTCTTTCTCTTTTCTTCCTTTCTCTCTTCTCCTCTCTTTTCTTGGCTGAAATGTGAGTGTGTGGGGAGAGTATGGCTGCCCTCTCCCTACACATATCACCATATTTCCACTTTCCCTCATTGGTGAGTTTGGTCCCTCGACTTTGGACTTTATTTCTTTTCTTTCTTCGTCGACCTCAAAATAGATAAATAACCCGGTGTTACAATATAATCTACCTAAGTTGGATATACTTTGATACCAGCTGGAATCCTCTAACTAAAGCAAATACTACAAAGTTATAGTTTCAGGTATCTTAGATAAAGTCTTATCTAAGATATGGTAGTCAGGACATGTCACTGACTTACCTTTTGTCACTAACTAAAGTTGGTAACGTGTACTAACATAAAAAGGTGAATAGTGGAATAAAGTATGGTCAACTACATGGCCCTTTGAGAAAACGCCATGCAGTATCAGAGGTCTGTAGCAGAGTTTCAGAGACCATACTTATGTCCACTAGTTCATAGCAACGTCTTCCAAAGGTTAAATGGTTTTGGAAGAACAAGTACTTCCGAAGCCACTTACACTTCGGAAGAGGTTACTTCTTCCGAGGCTTGAGGACTTCTTGTTTCTTCATACTTCTGAAGCAATCTACTGATTTCTTCTTCTTAGACTTGATATTCGGAAGTAAGTTCTTTGACTTTGGAAGTAGAGTTTGTCTTCGGAAGTTGATCTCTTACTCTATCTTCGGAAGAACTCTACTTTCCTTCGGAAGCTCCACACTTGGCTTCGGAAGCCTTTTGTAAGTAGCACCAAAATTTGCCTAAGTGATTTGGTTTTGGTTGCACCATCCTTCTTCTCGATCCAACAACGATCATAACCCAACCTCTTCAAACAATCCCTAACCACATCATCATCAATCTTTACAAGTGCATTTGGCTGATCTTCCAACAATAAGAAATTGTTGATAACTTATGTAGTAATGACAACCTTCTTCCCCTTGAAAGTAACAAAGATACATGGTTCTCCCTGAGAGTCTCTCTTGCTCACAAAATTAGTCCCAAACGGATCTATAATATCAGTGTAAATTAGGACATCAATCGTCAGGTTTTGGACTTTAACAATAACAAAATGATTGGATACCCCAAGGATCTTTCCAATCTCCACGTAATAACAACACATGGTAATTGAATCGATACTCAATAATATAGTGCGAAAACCAGTGATTAATAATATGAACTCTATATATGTGTGTATTATTATGAATGCTTCATTTAATTGATGACTTTTCAAAAGCTTACCAAGAAATAAGGTATGTGGCTATTTATAATCTATGCAAAGATCTATGTATAGTTACAGAAATACCCTTATATGAAATAAATTACATATAAATCCTAAGTCTATAAGTCGTCTGATGTGTATGATGTCTTGTCTGTTGTGGATGATAAGTCTTTCATTGTGGATGTTGAACTACGTGTACGCTATGCTTTGGATGTTGTTCAATGTGAACACTTGTATTGGTTTGTTGTTGTCCATTGTGGAGTGTTCATCCATTGTGGACTATCCATCAGTGTGGGACTTGGTCATCCACTATTATTTGTTTGTTCATCAGATGTCTGCATTTAACTTCATTGCTCATCTGCTATGGCTTTTATTTCATCTGTTATGGACATCACCTCATCCGCTATGGACACTTAGCAAAAATTCTTTTGATCTACAAAACCTGAAAAAGAAATTTAAACTTGATTACTGTTTAATATGAATGTTAATGATGTTTAAATATTAGTCAATGGTTTTCTGAATGTAAGAATACATTATGATTGATTACGACATGTGTTACCCTTTAATGCACTTATTGGAACTTGGTCATCCGCTATATGTGTTTACGTTTGATTTTGAATGATTACATGTTTTCACTTTTAACGAATGATTGATTGATTGCATGTATGATTGCTTGATTCCATGATTTACTGATTACATATGTGTAATTAAATTGCCTTGTATGTTATGGTTCATATGTTTGGTTGTATGACTTGTTGATTGCATGGTTGTTGTTATGTTTGATAATATGTGTGATATTAATGAATGATTTATGTTTGTTTTGTCTATTATCTATGGTTATATATATGTTTTAATTATTGTTGTGAATGGTTACATATGTATGATTATTGTTTTCATTGTTTGATTGTTAGTGAACCTTTAAGTATGAGAAGGACTAGCTTCATCTGCACTCTTCTACACCTTAAATGTAGCTTTGATAGACTCTTCAAAATATATCTATGTGATTTGGTCTTCTCAGCTTCCTTCACTTGTTGAGGCAGAGGAGTACCTTTAAAGCAATCAAGAAATTCACAATATGTTCTTTGAAATACTATTAGCACTTAGCTGATCAGCATACTTGTATACTATTGGAAGTTGCCCCATTTGTTTAAGAGTGCTTTGATCTAAGCTTCAGACTTTAATGTTTCTAACTAGTGTGGTTATAACATGATTACTCTTGATTACTAACAAGTTATTGTTCTCTAAGACCCTTAGGCTTGTAATACCCCTAATGTGTGTTGGTGTCTATTGATTGGCTTCGAGTCTTTGCTTCAATATAGCATTTTCATACATTGTGCCTAGATTCTCAACATGTGAATGAAATAACAACAATCAACATTGTAGAGTACATCTTCCATTGCAGGAAATGACTTTATCTTCAAAATGACACATACGAGGGATGAAGGAGTTTGATTTTTTACCGATGAAATAGCCTCATGTCTAAGGCTTCCTTTCCTTCAAATTTTCTCTCTAGCATAACTTCAAAGTGGCTCTCATTAGGGGTGTTTAAAAAATCCAAAAACCAAAAGTATCCAAAATCCAATTCAAATCTTTATTCAGATATTTAGATCGGATCTCATCCAAATATGAATTCGTTATTCGTATTTCGGATCGGATTTCAGATAGCACATTTTTTTCGGATTATTCGGATATTCGATTAATCCGAAGAAAATTTTAACTATGCTTCTAGTGCAATACTCATAGGTCAACTATTTATTATGTTTTCAACTCAATACACAATAATATCTATACATTCTAGTCATAAATCCTAAATAATGATGCAATAATCAACCGTCTTCTAAATTAGTGATTTTAATTTTCAGGTTTCACACAACTAACTATTATGTTTTGATTTTAAATTATGTACAGTAAATTTTAGTTTTTACTTTTATATATTTTATTGTGATTTCCAACTTATAAAATATTAAAAATAAAAAGTATCAAAAAATGTAAATAAATAGAAACAAAAAACGGAACAAAGTTATTTGGTTTATTCTGATTATTTGGATAAAATCAGATTATTTGAATATATCTGAATCTTATACTAATTGAATTAAGATCAATATTTAACAATTAGATCGATCTCGTGACAAGAACGCATAATATAATAATCAACGTAAAAACATTGAATAAGGAATAAGATAATCACCGGTGCAAATAAATTTTGATTAGTATTGCTATTTGAGTTGAAAGATTACAAATATATGCAAAATCAATAAATGACCAAAGCTCTCTAAATTACGTCAGGTAACAACTATTTATACTAAACTTAGAAGTTCTCGCATAGTTACCAGCAAAGAAGAACTTCTCACGTAACAACTTTAGATTCTTACGTGGCTTGATCTTTATTATCTTGATTTGATTTTTCAAATCTTTAAGTTCAATCCCTACAACTAGTCTAATAGTTAATAAGAAAAAAAACAAATTAGTCTTAATGCTAATTAAAAAACCCAACAACTCCGTCCATAATGAATTCTAATTTGTGAATGTGTTAAAACCTTTTCCAAAAACAAAAACAACTTTCATGAATTTTTTTTAAATTAAAATAACATTTATATACTTTGTTTTTTTAAAAAATTATCCCATAAAATCAAACATTTTTTATCGTTAATATGTTTATAATTTGCTATTTATTTTTGTAAAAGTAAATAATAATATTTTTTCAAATCGTTTTTAAAGTAGCAATTAATAAATTTAAATGGTGCTACTTTCATAAAATAACACTTAACGAAAATACAATTTCATAGTTCCTAATTGACACTTTATAACACCAAATAATAACTAACAAGAGAAAAGTAACACTTCAATATAATTTTTTCAAACCCATCACCATTTTAATAATAAAAAGCCATTAATTTTTTTACCTAAAATAGTACATACACCTAATACAACATATCAACTAAAACAACACTTATTAAAAAAGCATCACAAATCATTACTAAACTTTATAATAGTTTTAACAACAAAAAACTATCATACCTGAAACCAACATAAACAAAAAAATATGAAAAATATATAAAGTTTTCACAAAAATGCCTTACGTAATAACAACATATAAACCTAAAAGTGCTATAATTAATATTAAAAGAGTACTATTCATCTTCTTGTTTGTGATTGCTTATTCGAGTGATTCTTTTATCTCGTATTGAATAATAACACATAAACCTAAAACATAATAGTATTGCTTTACACAATGTTGTTTTAAACCTCAAACGCCCCATTTAAATATGTGATTGATTCTGAATCTCGAATAACCCTCTTGATTATGTGATTGATTCTGAATCCCGAATAACCCTCTTGATTATGCGACTAATTTTGAAACTCGAACACCACTAATGATAAGTGTCTGAAACTTAAAAAACCTTAATCCATGTTAGCATGCGAGTTATCATCAAATTCAACCATATTAGTCATATTAGCATGCTCATATTCATACTTGGGTTATGAAAATGATAATATTCAAATAAAAGATGAAAATTACACTCGAATAGAACAAGAAAAATACAGTCGAACATAATGATGATAATATTGGTAAACAAGTGCCTAATCTTGGTGATAAATATCATTTCATATATTAAAGAATATACATTATATACATTATTAGCATGAAAATATGAACTGATAACTACAAACATGATGGGTATGACAAAAACATTTATTACGTTCACTAAGCAAAATGTATATATTGGTTCTCTTGCTTTATATAAAGGTGCTGAGAAATAATCATAACATTTATTATTCAATGGATGATTGTAATGAAAGTATTGTGATATTATTGTTGTATATTAAACGATGTTCTAAAAATTATTAATATTGTCCTGTATTTTTGGTGTTGAACTAAAATCCAGCATAATATATACTTCATTTTATGCCGAATCAAATGCTAGCATATTTATATGTGCTATTAGAATCCAACAAATTGTACGATGTATCAAAATATTCAACACATTCTAGTATATATATATATATACAACATATAAGAAAGGTAGTTTAATAAATCATTAAATTAAGAACAATTAATTCATTCAATACATAAGGTATAGTCATTTTTAAGGATAAAATAATATTTTTATCATTATTTACATATTACTCTTTATAATTAATTAAATAATAACTTATAATTAGTTTAAATTGCATAAAATTTTAGATTATCTATCCATAAACCAAAAAAACTTAATATGTTTTAAGATTTCTGTTATATCGTTCAATCTATCTTGTCTAGAAACTTTTTGATACTATAATTATAAATGTTTATTTTTTAAACGTTTTGGTGTAAATTTTTTGCTAAATCGATTCGTTTTGTAATGTACAATAAGTTAATGCTTAAATGTACAAGTTATCATGCAAAATCTATATATTTAGTGTTTTAAAATTAAACTTAGAAAAATAATAAACTTTTGTAAAATTACTATTAGAATAACAAAAATTAAAACGTGTCGGATGCAAATTGTTGTCCTACCGTATTGCGTGGACACCTTTCTAGTATTGATAAAAAAACTAAAAAAATTTAACAAATTGTTGTATACAATTATGAACTTGAATATAGTTATGTTGCAATACAACCTAGTACAAAAAAGTGACTTGTTTTTCAGATGTTTGATAGTACAATAAATGTTTGTGTGTTGTTTATCTTAAAACATGTTTTTGTGGCTTTTATTGTAACACAATATGATCTGCGAAATAAAAATCCAGCACAAAACAAAACTAAAAAGTACACACATCTAGAAACAACGATAATTAACGTAGACAAACATGCATCAAATCTGGTACATAAAAAAATTAAAGATCTAACTCGTTAAGAATGAAAAAAATCCACCACATTATAGCTCCTTCCAAATAACTCTAAAAAATTAAACACATTAAATCTCATAAGAGATCATATGTCTTAAAGTAGCATATAAGTTTGAACTAAGATCAAGACAAGAGAACAAATAAAATCATAATGTGCCAATGAAATATGAAATGTATGAATAGGTATAGTTGAGGATGGCAACACCGAGTTTTTCTATGGTTCTTGAGTTTAGAGCGACCCATTGAAGGGAACTATTTATCAGTAGAATGTTCGGTGATGATGCTGAGAAGGTGCGAAGCAGGTAACTTTCGCTCCAGATGCACTTAAGGTTTGGACTTTCTGCAACGTACCCCGTATTGAAGACAATGGTTTCATTTATGTGTTGAATTAATGGAATTAGACCGAAAAGCTTGATGTGAGATTGGCTTTTGAAGAAGAATTAGCAACAAAGGTACACCTCTATTATTTTTTAACATCAAAAATTAAGAACCATTGATAAAAACAAACAAAAGGTTAAGATTTAGTTTAGTGGTTTTCACAATTTTTTTAGTTTGCAATTGAACTCTTAACCCTATACATACATACACACATACATACATAGATATGTGTGTGTATGTGTGTTTTTTTTTGTGTGTTTGTTTGTGTGTGTTTTTTTCATAAAAAGCCAACTGAATTATAAATGAAACTTTATTCTTTTTAAGGTACTTTTGTACGATCAACTGTCACTTAAAAAATGAAACACGGAATAGTTAATATCATATTTATTAAATACGCAATAAGGTGTGGGTCTTATCTAACATCTCCTCTTTAAATACTTTCAATAGATGATCATCAATGCAAAACAAAATATTAATCTATCCTAAAACATGGAAGGTAAACAAAAGGAGGCTATTCGCCACATAGCAAGCTTTCATCCGAGTCTTTGGGGAGATCAGTTTCTCTTCTATGATGAGGTATAAGTTTTATAACTATGGCTTGCTTTTTCCTCCACCATTGTGCTTATATTATGTAGAATTTCTTGTAATATAAATTGTAATGTAAACATAAAACTCTTTTTTAGGGTAATTAATTGAATGGTATACATACATCTGGATTAAGTTAAATTAAATACCACTTTAAATTCATGTGTAAGTGTAGTAATCAAGTTTAAATACAAGAAAATTGATTTAGCAATAAATAATATTGTTTGAAATATTGTGTTCACCAAATCAAATGTAGTTTGTGTGAAATATAATGTATTTACTCAGCGTTGATCGAATATTCTGTTTGTGGTGAACAATGAGTATTTACTCTAATTAGAATATAACTAATCTTTTTACCTTCGTGCGTTGCGACGGGGCCGTGTGCGGCATGATAAAATGTATATTCCAATTGACGTAACTAATTTTCGAATTATTACTTTAACTCGACTCCTTTACGAACATAATTTACATAGAAACATAGCTAAACTCGAAACGTATATAAAAACTCCGATTTTAGAAAGTTAATTAAATTGTAAGGCCCGTGTGTTGTGGCAAACTTATATGATTTAACAATACGTTGCGGCGCGTATGTGATCTTTGTTACGCTCTGTGCGGCTAAATAATTAGAAAAAGTACTTTAAATGAAATAGATATTAAACAGCAAAAGAAAAAGTACTTTAAATGAAAATAATTTAAGGATATTAAAAAAAAGCCCAGAAAGACAAAAATCAAACCGCATAGCTAGAACCTTCGACCTGTTGCCGATTTATGCTCTAAGGGATGAAATGTTGCTACTATACCAAACTATTATATGCGCTTCATTTCAATGTTAAGTTATTCATCTTTAAGTCATTCCGGAAATATCTATTAAAAAAACATAAAAATTGCGGTCAAATCATAAGAGGATACGTAGCAAAGCTAATGAAAACCCCTGGCCTTGCTAAATAGGTTGTAGTTAATATGTCTCTGCTTTCATATAGGGTATCGACATGAGTATATGTACTAACTCGTGAATACATGTGTGTTTATTTGTAGCCATCAATGAATAGAATATATGTCAAGACATATCGCATTCATAGTGAATCACATACAACATTAGACTTCCTGTAATCTTTCTTATTTATAAATATAACAAAAACATAAAAGAAGAATAAACTCACTTCATCTGTTTTTTTTCTTAAACAAGTATGTAAGGATTCCTGAAGTCTGATGCAACCCAAAACTGCCTAAGTGTTTCAGCAACATGCACTAAGTACAAAAGTGAAGAATGCTTCGGAAGAATTACACAAAGCATTAGAAAATACTCTAAGTGTAACATCTTCCGAAGCTAAGACCAATATCTTCCGAAGCCTAACATGAAGTCTTCCGAAGCTTGAAGAGACAAAGTCTTCCGAAGCTTCAACCTATGAAGACAGATTTCTTCCGAAGACTTTTAGTACACATGCTTTATCTGATGTACTGTTCCATAAAGCACCTTTTCCGCTGCGTCTCTGATAAGTCACCAACTTACAAGAGTTGGTGAAAAGGTCCATGCTTTTGGTAACTGTACATTGAGGTCTTGAGTCTGAAACTTTCACTTTATGTACTTTATCCTTTTTGTAATGTATAAGGATGTGAGCTATGGCATGTCATAGTCACAAGGTCAAAAGGCAGATATGCCTTTTGATCCTACAATTGATTTTGTTAGTGTCTAGTCAATTGTATCCTGCTGGCTTTCATAGTATAGCCGGCTGTAGGTTGTAGTATAAGTATTCCAAGTTCTAGTATCTTTCTTAATGCTTTTGTAACACTTGTAAAACAACTTGAGAAAGCAATATACTGCTCCCTTGAAAACTATACTCTCTTGTTCTGTCTCTTGCTTTACTTGTGTTCTTTGCATCACCTTTGGTTTCCTAGTTCACTGTTTGATTAACGTTTAGTTAATCTTCTCATTGTGTTGTTGTGTTGTAATTGTGTTCAAGCCCTTGAACGATCCTGCAATTGGTATCAGAGCATTCAGGCTCGTGATATAAGATCTAACCATCTTAAGATCCCTCACACACACAAAACTAAACTTTTTCAAATGGCTTCCATCTCAAAGACTGATATGGAGACTGGAACCATGAACAAATCCCCATTGATCACTCTTGATGACTTCGACACTGGTGCATGAGGATGGAAGGCTTCATCAGGTCTCTTGACTCAAGAATGTGGGAATCTGTTGAATATGGACTTTCATACCTAGCACCCCCTCTGCTACCGGTGCTGGTATGATTCCTAAAGATGTGGCCAACTACTCAGATGAAATAGGAAAAGAGTAGAGATTGACAGGAAGGCCATGACTGCTCTTCAGACTGCTATCCCAAACTCTGTGTACAGAGGTTTTAAGAAGTGCAAAACAGCTAAACAGCTGTGGGATGCACTGAAGCTGATGTATGAAGGCTCCTCTGAAGCCCAAGGGAACTGTATCTGAATCTACCAAGATGAAGGTGAAAAGGGATGTGACCAAGGCCAGTCTTGCTCTCAAAAGGAGATTTCTTTGAAGAAGAAAATGCTGTGTGTTATGTGTGAAAGTACTTCTCATATTGCCAAGGATTGTCCATACAATCCTAAAAGTACTATCCACATGACCAATACAAAGACTTCAAAGAATCTCAGAAGTCTCAAGCTTCGGAAGGAAAGTCTGTTTCCTTCGGAAGCTCCAAATCAAAGAAGAAGGTAATGGAAAATTACCTTCGGAAGCAAAGTTGGTCTCGGAAGAAAGGAGTTCTTCCGAAGTACTAAAGTCTACTGCAGTGACTGTAGATTCTTCCGAAGTGTCAGTCATTAAAACTTGTGAAGCTCCAAAAGCTTCTAAGGTTTTGAAGGTCAAGTCCAAGACTCCAAAGGTGGTGTGGAAGTCTAAGAAAGACCAAATGACTGAGGTTTCTCCGTCAACAACAGCCGAAGATTCCCTCTGTACAACCATAGGATCTATTACTGTTGCATTACCTTCTGTTACACTTACTGAACCCAAGACAAGTAAGGCTTGAGTTTCCAAATGTAACTAATCATTTTCTTTGTGCAGGAACAGCTCAAGACAAACAAGAATGTCTGGATAATTGACAGTGGCTGTTCCAGGCACATGACAGGCGATAGGTCTTTACTTCATAATTTTGAGAGAATTGATGGAGGACCAGTTGCTTTTGGAGGAAATGAAGGTGGTTACATTTATGGAAGGGGCAAGGTCATAAATGGTAAGCTCAGCATTGAGAAGGTAAACTTTGTTAAGGAGCTTGGGTACAATCTTCTGAGTGTATCTCAATTTTGTGATCAGAGTCATAACATGCTCTTCACTGAGCCATGAGTGCATTGTCTCAAACCTGGAGTGGTCATTCCTCATGAGCATATTCTGCTCAGAGCCCCCAGGAAAGGGAACATGTACAAGATGGATTTGCAAGAAACATCTCCCTCTGGAGAAGTTTCATGCTTTCTATCTAAAGCAAATAGTGATGAGTCCTTCCTATGGCATAAAAGAATGTGCATGTAAACTTTAAGAATATGAATAAATTAATCAAACATGATCTGGTAACTGGAATGCCAAAGAAAGAGTTTACAAGTGATGATCATTGTGTTGCATGCCTGAAAGGGAAGCAACACAAGGTATCTCACAAGCCTAAGGAAAAGAACTCCATCACTACTCCTACACTTATTACATATGGATCTCTTTGGCCCCACCAGTGTAATGAGTTTAGGAAGGACCTTATACTGTCTAGTGATCACAGATGATTTTACAAGATTCACTTGGGTCTTCTTCTTAGAACTAAAGATGAGACTCCTGAGATTCTAAAGAATTTCATCTTAAAGATTGAGAATCAATGTGATCACAAGGTCAAAACCATAAGATGTGATCAAGGAACTGAATTCAAGAACAAATCCTTGATACATTTTGTGATGAAAAGGGTATTACAAGACAATACAGTGCTCCCAGGACTCCTCAGCAAAACGGAGTTGCTGAGAGGAGAAACAGGACACTTATTGAAGCTGCAAGAACTATGTTGTCTGACTCTAAACTGCCTATCACCTTCTGGGCAGAGGCAGTTAATACTGCCTGCTATGTGCAAAACAGAGTCTTAGTAGTTAAGACACATGGTAAGACTCCTTATGAACTTTGGCACAAGAGGAAACCTTTCATTGGTTTTCTCAGGTCATTTGGATGTCCCTGCACCATCTTGAATACCAAAGATCAAGTTGCCAAGTTTGCTGAGAAATCAGACGATGGACACTTCATTGGATACTCTTCTCAAGCTAAAGCTTATAGAGTATACAATCTCAGAACTAGAATCATTGAGGAGTCAGCCAATGTGACTTTCAATGAGCACACTCCCAGTGTGGCTGGTTCTGGTCCGGATTGGCTATTTGATCTTGATTTAGTTACCAACTGTTTTAATAAATCTTGTGAGCATGTTTCAGGATCTGCAGAAAATTTAAATACAGGTGATCCTGATCCAAGATTTGAGCTTGGAAGACCTTCAGCTCCAGTTGAAACTACTTCAGCAAATGAGGTTTCTATCAGCACAACAATGACAATCCAGCTGATACATCTGGCATGCCTTCAAATTCCAGTTCAGAGGCCTCTCAACCAGATAAAGACATCTCAATTGCAGAAGATAACAATGGTGATGGTGAAAGTGATCAAGAATCTCTTGATGCTAATAACCATACCATAGATGATAACATCAATGATGTCACACACTCATTGGATCAAGTTAATCTTGATAAGTGTGATAATGTGGAGGATCAATCTTCAAGACCAGATCTAAATTTCTCAAATTGGATCTATCTCAGCAACTTGCTGTGATCCCTCAGCTAAGGATCCACAAGTCTCATCCTACCACAAACATCATTGGAGATGTTATCTCCGGGTAAAGACAAGAGGGCAAACCCATGAAGCAAATGTTTGTCTTCACTCTTGTTTTCTATCCCAGTTAGAGCCAAAGAAAGTTGAGGAGGCTCTAAAGGATGGAAGTTGGGTTGAAGCTATGCAACAAGAGCTGCTTCAATTCAAAAGACAGAAAGTTTGGAACCTTTGTCCTCTTCCTCATGGGAAGACTACCATTGGAACCAAATGGGTTTTTAGGAATAAAAGGATGATAGAGGAATCATCATCAAGAACAAGGCTAGACTAGTTGTTCAAGGATACACACAAGAAGAAGGGATTGACTACACTGATGTCTTTGCTCCTGTAGCTAGACTAGAAGCTTAGGATATTCCTGGCATTTGCTGCATCCAAGAACTTCAAGGTCTACCAACTTGATGTAAAGTGTGCTTTCTTATATGGAGTGATTGATGAGGAGGTTTATGTCAAACAACCACCTGGTTTTGTAGATCCTGATCATCCTGATTATGTCTGCAAGCTTGACAAAGCTCTATGGGCTGCATCAGGCACCCAGGAAGTGGTATGAGACACTGTCTGAGTATCTCTGTAAACATGGTTACAGGAGAGGTACTATAGATGGAACTCTCTTCATCAAAGGACAAGGAAATGACATTCTGCTAGTTCAAGTATATGTGGATGACATCATCTTTGGCTCAACCAATTCAAGGCTCTGCAAAGACTTTGAAAAGCTGATGAAAGATAGATTTGAAATGAGTTCAATGGGAGAACTAATTTCTTTCTGGGAATTCAAGTGAAGCAGGTTGAAGATGGCATTTTCATAAGTCAGTCAAAGTATGTTCAAGATATACTCAAGAGGTTCAACATGACTGATTGTAAGACTGCTAAGACACCCATAGCCAGAAACCACTCCCTTGGTCCAGATCTTGAGGGGGAGTGTGTAGATGAGCACTTATACAGGGCTATGATTGGGTCTCTTATGTATCTTACAGCTAGCAGGCCTGATATCATGTTTGCTACATGTATTTGTGCAAGATATCAAGCAAATCCTAAGATGTCTCACTTAATCACTGTGAAAAGGATTTTAAGATACCTCAAAGGTGCTTCAACACTTGGTTATGGTATCCAAAGAATTCTAATTTCAATCTGTATGCCTATACAGACAGTGATTATGGTGGTTGCAACATGACTGCAAAGTCTACATCTGGGGGATGTCAATTCCTTGGTGGAAGGGTTGTCTCATGGCAATGCAAGAAACAAACCTGTGTGTCTGCATCAACTGCTGAGGCTGAATACATTGCTGCTGCAAGCTGCTGTGCTCAAGTGCTTTGGATTCAAAATCAGATGCTAGACTACGGATTTAACTTCAAAGAGACTCCTATCCACATAGACAACAACAGTGCTATCTCTATCACTGAGAATCCTGTGCAGCACTCAAGGACCAAACACATCAACATCAGGTATCATTTAATAAGAGATAACTATGAAAAGGGGTTAATTAAACTAGTCAAAGTTCACACAGATGAACAATATGCTGATCTGTTCACAAAAGCTTTTGATGAACAGAGATTTAAGTATCTGATATCAGCTATTGGGATGATTAACTTTGAGTAGATTTTTCTTAAAACTAATTCTAATTATTTCTTCTTAAAATATGTGTGTCCTAAGTTGTCTAGTTCATCACTTTCATAAGCTCATGTTTTCTTTGAATGAAAAACTCTTTTTGAAGACTTTCCTTGGATTCTTGAAAATTTTCTGATACTTCGGAAGATAACATTTTACCTTCGGAAGAAAAATATGTCTTCAAAATAAATGACTGTCTAAGAAATTTTACCTTCGGAAGAAGTCAAAATTATCTTCCGAAGCTTAAAATTCTTAACTTAGACACTTATTCATTTTTAAGGACTTTTTCCTTCCGAAGCAAAAATTACTTTCGGAAGCTTTGTTCATTCTTATACAAAGCATCCAAAAGTTTATTTCTCTTCCGAAGCATAAATCTTTAAGACTCTCAGGAAAATTCTTCCGAAGTCACTTTAGCTTCGGAAGCTTTTTCAATCAAAACTTCCGAAGACAAATTACTTTCGGAAGCTTTTCGAATTCCAAGAAAACTACTTTTTGAGCAAAAAGGTAAACTACTTTTCAGAGGTGGGACCGACATACGGATTTCAAAGTTTATCCTCTTTCATTAAACTTTATCTGAAATCCTTCTCTCTCATATAAACCAACGGTTTCCCCCTTCTTCTATCATCTGCTTTTCTTCCATACCTAAAACCCAAAGCTTTCTCTCTGAAATTTCCTTCCCATTCTTTTCTCTTCATCTCTGAGCTACCTCACAATGGCTGACCTTACACACAGAAATGATCCTCACTTTGCCATGCAGCTACACAGACAACACAATCAGGTTGCTCTGTTATGCTCTGACAAAGATCCTCATTTCTCAGAGGTTTGCCGTTTCTTGTCTTTGTCTCACTACTTCACCCTAACCATTGATCCTCCTCTATATGAGGATCATTGCTTGAATTCTGGAAGACCTGCCAAGAGGTCATTATGGATGGGGAGAAGGCACTGTCTGCCACAGTGCAGGGGAGAACAATTTCATCACTCCGGCCATCATCAACCGACATCTTCAGCTGGATGATGAAGCAGGTGAAGTGTTTTCCAAAAGAAGCGGTTAATCATTCCTTCGAGCAGATGGGCTATGAAGGAGATTTCTCTGTAAAGACCTTCAGGAAAGGGAAGGTCTCATCCCAGTGGAAATACCTGCTCCATGTGGTTATCCACAGCTTATCAAACAAGCATGGTGGATGGGACCAGATTCCTGAGGATCTCTCCTTTATAGTTCATGGGATGGTTCAGGGGGTCAAGTTCAGGTATTCACAATTTGTTTATACTAATTTACTTGCAAACTTAGACTCCTTAGAATATTACATGTTTCCTAGATATGTTCAACACATTCTTAACTGTGAACTGGGCTCACAGTTGAGGGAAACAGGCAATATTCTTAAACTGGGACAGATGAAGCCCGGCATCTTTAAAATTATGAAGAAGCCAACTGTAGGCTTCTCAGGGGTAGAAACAGCCCTAGTCCCAAAAATGTTAGAGCTCATTGCTCAAGGTGACAACATAGCAGTCCAAGCTAGTGTTGAACCCACACCTACTGCTCTCCTACCCTCTTCACAACCTCCAATATTCATCACCTACAAAAGAAAATCCCAACGAACCCCTGCTCAGGCTATTGAGTCTGTGCAGGCCCCAAATACTCAACCTTACAGGAAGAAGTGGACTCCAGAGCTCCCACTTCTCCTGAGGAGCAAACCACTCCCATTACTTTACCTATCAGGGCTGAGGTTCCTCAAGCTCAACCTGATGAGCTCATTAGCCCAACAACTGTAAGCCTTCACTCTGAGTCTCAACACTCAAGTGAACAACCTTCAGGGGACAGCTACCATCCCCAGCCTTTGGATCTAAACCAACCAATTCCCAACCTATCCTTTTACACTGATGAAGACTTAGGATTCAGTGAGTACCATGAGTCTCTCTTCTCCTCCCCTACTCAAAGAGAGATGAGTACCTCTGACTCTCCTCAGTCTATCCCTCATCAGTCACCTATTACTGAGGTGGACACATCTGAACCTGTTCAGGATGTCCATATGGAAGAGGCTCTCACTTTTGAAAGTGATTACATCATTAAGACCTCAACCATGGCAACTCAGCCCATTGGCATCTTAACTGAGGTTGCCAGTGAGCAGAGGAAAACCAGCAGCCAAGAAACTCAAGCTGGTGGTGAGAGAGGGACTTTGGTCCAATCCTCTCATCCCCCAGTGATTCTTCTGATGAAGATGAGGGGAATTTGAGACTAAAGGTACAAAAATTGTCACAAACATGCACCTATCTAGTCTCTAAGGTTAGTCACTTGGAATCTCAGGTGACTACCCTGCAAAACAGGGTCAATGATCAGCAACTCCAGATTTCATATCTGCAGGAAAAACTAGCTGAGAGACCTTTAAGGAGAGCTCAACCAGGAACACAAGAACCTGTGGAAGTGACTGATTTATCCTCCAGCTCACCTATGCAAGTGGGTGATGCTACAAAAAAGGGGAGAAAGTTATCACAACCACAGAACCTGGGAGTTCTTCAAAGAGAATGGACATAGAGGACTCACCATCCTCACTTGCTGTTGTGCATTCTCAGCAACTTCCTCAAGTTCACATTAATGTGGACTCTATAGACTCTCTCATCAGGAGTCTCTTTGAGGAAGGTATACCAAGGGCTGTCTCATCTCCACCACATGGAACTGGCAACTACATCATCAGATGGAGGTATGATGATGACAGAAGAGCCCTCATACTTCACAGAGTTCAAGGTCAACAAGAAGTCTTTCAGTTCCAAAGCCTGAGCTTCTATGAAGGACTGGATTTAGTCAACATGCCACTTGTCAATCCAAGCAAATCTAGACAAGCTGACAGGCTGGCTCAAAGAATCCAAGACAGGATCCTTGCAGAGTTCTCTCTAAGAAGGAGACTTAGGCAATCAGGCAATGTCATCGGTCAACTGGATGCTGAGGTGGACCCTAAGATTAGTTTCATAGGGGAAACCTTGGCTGAAGGCCCAGTGGCAGAACCTGAGACCCTTGTCTCACCATCAACAACTGCTGCAGAGGTCCAAACTCCATCTGAGACACCTGCTGGTGAAGGTGTCTCTCAGCCTCTCTCTGGCCAGAGCATGGAAGCTACACCAAGCAATGAAGGCCAAGCCTCAATCCACCCTGAGTCACAAAGGTCTGTTGGTGACAAAGGAAAAGGATAATGACTCCTGAGGAAATTGAGGAGGAGAGAGAGAGAGGAAAAGGAGGCTAAGGGGAGAAGTTCTTCTGGGTCATCAAAATTCATGCAAGCTGCAATCAGGGCTGCCCCCAGACCAAATACTCAAAATGATGAACAAAGGGCAGTCAGGATTAATTATTTACAGACCAGGAACTATGATGTTGATGAAATCATCTCCCTCCCCTTAGAAGAGTTGAATGAACTGGCTGACATGGAAGTGTCAAGAGAGATAAAGGAGAAAGAGGATGCAAGGTTACTTCTCCAATTCAAAGAGGAGAGGAGACAGAAAAGACTTCACAAGCATACTCCCACTCTCTCTCCAGTTCAAGAAAGTCCTGCACAGGAAGATGTGGCTCCACAAGAACCTCAGGTAGATAAAGAAGAGGATAGAATCAAAATGATAAACTACCTGAGTGCCACAGGCTTCTATCAGGCAAATACACTTCTTCCCCTGTCCTATGACTTCATTGAGTTCGAGTACTTAAAGCAACTTGAGCTTGAGTTAGTCAAAGAAAGAAAAACAACCAAAAGGAAGCTAAGGGAAGAAGCTGCAAAGTCAAGAGCCATCATTCAAAAGAATGCAAAGAAGTCTGCTGACAGACAAAGAATGATGAGCTTCTTGAAGTCATATGGATTCTCCGGAAGGAGACTTGGTCCCATGTCTCTATCTACAATGGATGAGCATATAAGGGTAATCAAGCAGAAGATTAAAAGTGGTGAACTCATTGACTTGCACTCTCTTCCAAGTCAAGTCCCACCTGAAGTGGAGGTCAAGTTTGAACAACCAGAGACACCTGAACCAGAACCTCCAGCTGAGCCTCAGCAAACTTCATCTTCTGATCCAAGACAGGGTCAAACTCCCTCTCCTTCTGAACCTGTGAGGGAGGAACACCCAACTGAGAAAGACACTGATGATCAACATGGTGCTGCAGACCAGTCTTCTCAGTTAAAGACATTAAAGAGGAAGAAGAAAATGGCCTCTAAACCAAAGACTAAAAAGAAGAAGCCAAAGTCATCTACCTCTACACCCCAGGCTGAATCAGATCAACCTGAGGAAGTGCATGATGAGGCAGCCCAATCAACTCCTATGCAAGTGGCTCCTCTAGCAACCGAGACACCCATCTTATCCTGGACTTACTCTACCAATCCAGAAAGATGGAATGTTATCAGAGATCAAGGTGTTGAAAATGTCTACTCATGGCAAGACATAATCAACTTACCTCTGCATGATCTCTTTGAAATGAGAAGATACTATGAGAGTCTTGATGATCCTGACCATCAAATGAAGAAAGGGATGGTCTTGATTATTCTGAAGACTACAAACATTTAAAGATCTTCTAAGTGTTTTGGTAGCATCAGCCTAGGGGGAGTTTGTAAGGATTCCTGAAGTCTGATGCAACCCAAAACTGCCTAAGTGTTTCAGCAACATGCACTAAGTACTGAAGTGAAGAATGCTTCGGAAGAATTACACAAAGCATTAGAAAATACTCTAAGTGTAATATCTTCCGAAGCCAAGACCAATATCTTCCGAAGCCTAACATGAAGTCTTCCGAAGCTTGAAGAGACAAAGTCTTCCGAAGCTTCAACCTATGAAGACAGATTTCTTCCGAAGACTTTTAGTACACATGCTTTATCTGATGTACTGTTCCATAAAGCACCTTTTCCGCTGCGTCTCTGATAAGTCACCAACTTACAAGAGTTGGTGAAAAGGTCCATGCTTTTGGTAACTGTACATTGAGGTCTTGAGTCTGAAACTTTCCACTTTATGTACTTTATCCTTTTTGTAATGTATAAGGATGTGAGCTATGGCATGTCATAGTCACAAGGTCAAAAGGCAGATATGCCTTTTGATCCTACAATTGATTTTGTTAGTGTCTAGTCAATTGTATCCAGCTGGCTTTCATAGTATAGCCGGCTGTAGGTTGTAGTATAAGTATTCCAAGTTCTTGTATCTTTCTTAATGCTTTTGTAACACTTGTAAAAGAACTTGAGAAAGCAATATACTGCTCCCTTGAAAACTATACTCTCTTGTTCTGTCTCTTGCTTTACTTGTGTTCTTTGCATCACCTTTGGTTTCCTAGTTCACTGTTTGATTAACGTTTAGTTAATCTTCTCATTGTGTGTTGTGTTGTAATTGTGTTCAAGCCCTTGAACGATCCTGCAAGTAACCTCATACAATAAAACTGGATTAACGGATTTTATTAGAGACCATATTAGCTATTGAAAATTAACACTAATAGAGTAGATAGATGGGTCATTCTGTGAGTAGCTTATGATATGATGTAACTTGTGATGTTCGAATAACTTTAAGCAAGAAGAGCAAGCGCACGGTATTAGAAAAAATAGTAGAAAGCTTGAAAGATGAGGTGAGGAAAGAACAAAATTTTGTAGCAAGGGATGAAGTCCAAACATACTAACCTGTTGAAGTAGAAATGACATCCAAGGTCTCGGTATAGCCTATTATTTGAAGAAGAGATGAGCAAGCATTGCACCATATTATAATTTATACAGTGATGATTGGAATGGCAGTAGTAAGAGTAGTGATTTCTTGTGGTTCGACTCCTTCGACAACAACAAGGTTTTGGTTTCATGTGTAAGTATGTATAAGTTCTATCTATTCATCATAAATGCAAAACAAATTAACATTTTTGTATGTATGAAATCAGCTATTTTCAATAAGTATAAAGACACAATGAGGGTTCTTTTAAATAATCTTTAACTAGTGATGTTCAAGGCACGTTGGAGTTATATGAGGCGGCATATATGCGAGTGCGAGGCGAAGTTATACTAGATGATGCTCTTGTTTTTACAAAAACTCAACTTCAGAAAATAATAAAAGATCCACTTAATGGAAGTGTAGTCTTTCCCTTCAAAGCACATACAGGAAGCACTAGAGCGACCTATACGAAAAAGGCTGACAAGGCTAGACGCACTACGATACATACCTTTCTATGAACAACAAGACTTACATAATAAATCCTTGCTAAGACTCACGAAATTGGATTTCAACAGGCTTCAATCCTTGCACAAAAAAGAGCTCAGCAAACTTTCAGTATGTTTATGTGCTCATTCATTCTAGTTATTATTATAGATTTAAAATTGTATTTAAATTATGGTGGTTTTGGGTTAAATTATACAATTTAGATGGTGGAAAGCTTTTGGCCCTCCTAAGAATCTACATTATGTAAGGGACAGATTGGTTGAATCCTATTTCTGGATATTAGGTGTTTACTTTGAGCCCAATATTCTCGTTCAAGAATATTTTTAACAAAAATGATAAAAATGGCAACGATTTTACATGACACATATGATAATTATGGTACTTATGAAGAACTTGAGATTTTCATCGAAGCAATTCAAAGGTATGTACACACTGTCTACATCGACATGCATTCAATGTCAAATAACATAATCCTACTCTTAAAATCAAGTTAGTTAATTAAAGTTATCATTTACATATACATTAACTATAGGTGGTCAGTGCTTGCATCGATGCACTTCCAGATTACATGAAGCTGACATACAAAATACTCTTAGATTGTTACGGTGAAATAGAGGATATCATGGGATCCGAAGGAAAAGAATATCACGTTTACTATGCCAAAGAGTCGGTTAGTTTAAGTTTCTTTATGTTTATAACTTTATTTATATGCACGTAGTAATGAGTTTCGGACCCAAAAATTGTTTTCATGGGGTTCGGGGATTTTTAGGGGTCCGTTTTGTATTGCTAAATGTTAAACATTTTTAGTCTGTTTTGGATCGTGTCGTGTCACAAATGTAAAAACCAAGTTATACCTTAGATATTACAAGGTTTATATTTTATGATATCTAGTTATTACACTATTTAGAAAAACATTTTTGAGCAAATACTTTTCAATAAAATAAACATAATTATCACCTAAATTCTCATTATCCAAAAATTCAGTTAGATGTAAAACATATTCATGGTTTTCAAACTCTTGTAGTAATAAGCATAAATTTCTTAATTAGTTATTTGGTATTTTAGTAATTGAGTTTATTAAAAGCAATGAGATAAATGGCTAATTGTTTAAATAGTAATAGATATATTAGGTCTCGTTGTCAAAGTTTTCTTTGAGGCCGATTTCATATTTTCATTTGGGTTGGTGTCAAGATCTTCTTTGGGGTTGGTTACAAATTTATAAGGGTCAATCGAGATTAGGTAATGTATCTAGTAACAATTATTCTTTATGGGGTGCGGACGATCCTCAAGTGAAACACCTGGGTCCGTCCCTTACTAGTAACAAGATAGAATTGAAGTGATCAATGTGAAATTTCTCTTAAGCAGATAAAAGAGTTGAGTAAATATTACATGATTGAAGCAAAATGGTTACACGAGGGGTACAAACCAACAACAGAGGAGCATGAATCAGTTACATTTATAACATGTGGCTATAAATGCTAACAACATCAAGTTTATTAATATTGGAGAGATAGTCACAGAAGAGGCATTCAAGTGGGCTCTTAGTTTTCCTCCTCTTGTAAAAGCTGCATCTGTGATTAGTAGGATTATGGATGACATTATTGGTCATAAGGTTCATATAAATTTAACTTTTATTATAAAATACCATCATAACATCAAGGTTAAATTTCATGAATAAACCTACATGATGAGCAGAAAAGAAAACATATTGCATCAACTGTAGAATGCTACATGAAAGAGCATAGAGTAGAAGAGGAGTATGTTTATGACTTGTTCAACCAAAGAGTAGAAGATGCATGGAAATATATAAACCAATAATTACTTATATGTAAAACCATTCCTATGACTCTCAAGACACGCGTGATCAACTTGGCACGTGTGATTGAAATACTATATAAATATGATGATACATTAAAAAACCCTAGTGAAGAACTCAAAGACAATATCAAGTCTCTATTCATAAATGCTTTGAGTGTTTAAGTTTGGTTCTTCATAGAATCATGTCTCTAAGACTATGGAGATGTTGGTTCCTACTTTGAAAATGGAAAAAGACGGTATTGAATAAGATGTCGAGGCGGATGTTTTAAGCACTTCTAGATGATCAGGTTTCTTTTAAGTTGTGGTTTGTCTTTTAATTCAAGGTTTGTATTTCAATACATGGTTTGTATTTTCATTGTTGTAATAAAATAAAAATAAGTGTCATGATTCCAAATATTATTTTAATAAAATACTTTTCTTTATTTTATGGGTAAAGTTATAGTAATAAATTTAATCTGAAGTTTAAGAAGGTTTATGAGATGGACATATGTTGTATTGTTTTAAATATATTGTTATCTTGGTTATTGTATCAAATCCATCAATTCAATGAGTCTAATAAGTTAGATCATTGTTTGGAATTATTTTATTATTTCTTATATGTATTCATCATTGTGTTTTGTAATTTAAATTAATTTGTATGGTTTTTTAATTAAAAGTTATAAATTGTATAAAGTTGTTGTTATCTTGTCATTGTTTATTACAATTACAGGTTAGTAATGTGTTTTTCAAAACTTATTATTTTTTGAATAACATAATCATAAACAAAAAACACAATGAGGACATATTATCATTATGTTTACATTTTATATTAACTTTTGTTATTTATTATTATTTTTAATGTATTAGATTAATGACTTGTTAATTATTATTGTGTCTTACATACTCTAGTTACACAACAGTATTGTTTCATCATTATTTCTTTTTAGAATTTATTATTATAAAAAACCTATTACTGTCCAAGAAAACAAAATAACTAAGTAGAATATACAATGTATTACAACAAAAATATAAGACGAGTAGAAAAATTTGAAAAATGAGTAGAAAAAATTTAAAAGATTATTTTTTATATAATGATGTTCTAATCGTTTTAAATATAAAAGCACGTTTATTTTTTTTGGTGTAGTTTTAATAAAAATAATTTTGTATATAAAGTCACAAACGATTATAAAAAGTGGGGGATTAGAAAAAAATAATCAAGAGTGTTTATTAGCAACATTGATTTATCATATGCTTTCTTACATTTTTTGATATATTATCTTTTTTATTTAAACTACTTCCTTGTATTATAATTACACCTATTTAAATTCAACTATATAATTACTCAGGTCTTTGTAGTTTTGTATGTGTTAAAATCAACATTGTCTCTAAATCCTACTACACTTATTATGCATTTTTACAATTTAATATGTTGGAGTGGTTAATTTTAATAAACGACAACTAATCGATCCTCTTAAATAAAATTTTGGTTCGAAATATTATCAATTTGATTGTGCAAGATAAGCTCACCATTGAAATTTAAATAATTTGAAATCCTCTTTTAGAAATATTTTAGGTGAAGTTTTTAAACAAGGTAAAAAAAAGATAATATAGAAAACTGGGTAATGATATGAATTTCATTTGTTAAGATCCATATTGAAACTTATGATAGAATTCAAATTTTAAAATGTTTACAAGTATTACACGAAAAAAGATAAGTTACAATATTTCACAATCATCTCTCACAATATGCTTGAGCTATACTATTTTCGGACGAGGTTAGGAAACCATTCATTATATCACTAAGTTTCTTAAGGTTTTCAAAAACCTCAACTACAAAATTTAAAGGGTTCATTATCCTGTGATTTACTTAGGGTTTTTAGAGCTATCAATTAGGCTTTTCATGCTTGTTTAGGATCGGAAATAACCATAAGTTAGGTGGAAAACAATGAATAATAGGAATGTACAATAGAAAAGTTAACATTTCCAAAGGGAATGATTTGTATGGCCAAAATCAAAACAAAAATCCAATTTTTCAGTCATTGGATACTGTAAATGGTTTATGGAGAAGATGTGAAGATTGGGGAATAGTGACTGATGTTAATATCTCAATCGGTTATCTTGATCGGGCATACGTTTGGTTTCGTTAGATATTACGTGTGGATGTCGTTGATGGTATGATTCAGAACCTATGTTCAAGTGGTTTGGATCATACCACATGTTCACTGAGGCTACTAAAACGAATTCATTCTCTAGACAACCTATGATAAAATTTGATTTAATACAACCTATGTGAAAGTTTGATGCTAGTATGACTGCTTAGAACAGGATACACAACAGCCCCCGATCAACCTTCAAGTTGTTGGTGGTGGAGTTGTTACCATTCAATGGGTCTATGACATTTCTAGAAAGAATGATATGATTGTAGATAATTAAGTGGGTTACCATTACATGGGTGTTCGAATAAAGGGTTTGAGAAAATATCTTCAAATTAAGTGGATTATGGCTATTGATTAGGAAATAGAAGAACCAAGTTCAAGTTCGGATTTGTATTTTGACCAAAATCCCAAGAAGATATAAGAATTTCTCAAAATAATGATACAAGGTAACTGGTATGATGTAAATGTGACAAGATTTCTCTTTCATATAGAAGATGAACAAGACAAGTGGAGAACGAAGGAAAAGAATTTATTAATGATAACGTGAACAAAACTCAAGACAATTCATCTCCTTCTAAGCCACCAGGGTTGAATTGTATCAGGAGAAAGAAGGAGAGCAAGATATCTATGTTCATACGACATATGAAAAAGAAAGGGAGGGTATTCATGTCATTGAAGATTTTTTGTCTAAGGATTCAATTAACTAAAGTGTTTGTACTTAAATGAATCTGAAGAATGAAGAGGGCAACTATTGATTTTAAGAGTAATATACTTCTTCTATATGTTTTTCTCTTTTATTGTTTTAACTCTTGATTGTTCTTTATTACCAATTGTGTGTCGGGTTGATTAATGTTAGGGATCCGGGTATAGATTGACACACAAACACAATCAAAATGTGAGAGAAAATAATAACAAAGATGAACACGCGAGATTTAATGTGGTTTGGTAGATGTGACCTGCGTCCATGGGCTGCAACTAGGATAATACTTTTATTGCTTTCTGCCTCACTCGTGAGGAATTACAAGTACAATACATAATATAAATAGAGAAAATTAGGGTTTACAACTTAATCTCCAAGAAAACCCCAATGGGCCAAAAGGCAGAAAGTTGATAAGGCTCTAAAGGATGGTAGTTGGGTGAAGCTATGCAACAAGAGCTACTTCAATTCAAAAGGCGAAAAGTTTGGAACCTTTATCCTCTTCTCATGGGAAGACTACCATTGGAACCAAATGGTGCTTAGGAACAAGAAGGATAATAGAGGCATTATCATCAAGAATAAGGCTAGACTGGTTGTTCAAGGGTACATCCAAGAAGAAGGGATTGACTACACTGATGTCTTTGCTCTGTAGCAAGACTAGAAGCTATTAGGAATTCCTGGCATTTGTTGCATCCAAAACTTCTTCAGGTCTTTCAACTTGATGTGAAGTGTGTTTTCTGTATGGAGTGATGATGAGGAGGTGTATGTCAAATAGCCACCTGGTTTTATTGATCCTGATCATCCTGATTATGTCTGCAAGCTTGACAAAGCTCTTTGTGGGCTGCATCAGGCACCCAGGAAGTGGTATGAGACACTATCTGAGTATCTTTGCAAACATGGATACAGGAGAGTTTCTATAGATTGAACTCTCGTCATCAAAGGATAGGGAAATGATATTCTAGTTCAAGTATATGTGGATGATAATCTTTGGTTCAACTAATCCAAAGCTCTGCAAAGACTTTGAGAAGCTAATGAAAGACAGATTTTTAAAATGAGTACCATAGGGGAACTCAATTTCTTTCTGGGAATTCAAGTGAAGCAAGTTGAAGATGGCATCTTCATTAGTCAGTCAAAGTATGTTCAGGACATACTCAAGAGGTTCAACATGACTGATTGTACGATTGCTAAGACATCCATAGCCAGAAACCACTCCCTTGGACCTACTCTTGAGGGGGAGTGTGTAGATGAACACTTATACAGGGCTATGATTGGGTCACTTATGTATCTTACTGCTAGTAGGCCTGATATTATATTTGCCACCTATATCTGTGCAAGATATCAAGCCAACCCTAAGATGTCTCATCTTATCACTATCAAAAGGATTCTAAGATACCTTAAAAGTGCTTCAACACTTGGTCTTTGGTATCCTAAAAATCCTGACTTCAATCTGTATGCTTATATAGATAATGATTATGGTGGTTGCAACATGATTGCAAAAGTACATCTAGGGGATGTCTTGGTGGAAGGGTGTCTCATGGTAATGCAAGAAACAATCCTGTGTCTCTGCATCAATTGCTGAAGGAATACATTACTGCTCCAAGCTGTTGTGCTCAAGTGCTTTGGATTCAGAATCAGATGCTGGACTATGGATTCAACTTCAAAGAGACTTCCATTCACATAGACAACATAGTGCTATCTTAATCACAGAGAATCCTGTGTAGCACTCAAGGACCAAACACATCAATATCAGGTATCATCTAATAAGAGATAATTATGAAAGGGATTAATTAAACTAGTCAAAGTTCACAAAGATGAACTATATGTTGATCTGTTCACAAAGACCTTTGATGAATAAAGATTTAAATATCTTGTATCAGTTATTAAGATGATGAACTTTAAGTAGGGTTTTCTTAATACTAATTCTTATTATTTCTTAAAACATGTGTGTCCTATGTTTTCTAGTTCATCACTTTCATAAGATCTTGTTTTCTTTGGATGAAAATCTTCTTGAAGACTTTCCTTAGATTTATAAAAATTTTGATCCTTCGGACATTCTGTTTAGCTTCAGAAGAAATCATGCCTTCAAAACAAATAACTATGTTGCACCCTGAAAGGATCATACATGCCAATTCAATGGGTGAGTTGATGGTTGTTTTGCGGAATCCCATAAGTCCAAGAAGGAATGCGGATGAAGATCCTGCACAAGAAAAACCAGTATGGTCTTCCGCATTTGTCAATGCGGAAGGAAAGAGTTAAAACAAATACGGACAAGTATTTGTTCTTTTGCATTAACAACAACCGGAAGACCAATTAGTAATGCGGACAAGACTTTGTTCATCCGCATTTGCCGATGCGGATGACCAGACAAATGCGCAGAAGTATTTGTTCATCCGCATTAACAATGCGGATAACCAACAATATGTATGTAGATGATCAAGTGAAGAAATGCTAATCAATTCACTCATCCGCATTTGCCAATGCGATACACAAGCAGAGATGCGGATCAAGACTTAGACTAGTTCTGATGTATAGGTCAATGGTAGTTTAGTCATTTTGTAAAGGCATCTTGTCTGCCTATAAATAGAATAGATAACCTCGTACATGAGGTGATAGAGAATTAAGAATTAGAATATTGTATTCTCTAGGTGCATTATTATGTTCTTGCTAACCCTAGCAGTATTTGTACTCAATCACCTTTATTAATATATACAAAAGCTTGTGAGTATTTCATCTGCATTGAATGTTTCTTCATTGTTGGATTCCGCCATTCAATCATTAACTGAGTCACTATATTCGATCCGTAGTGAGAATCTCAATCTCACTAACCCAGTCAAACTATCTAAGAAATTTTACCTTCGGAAGAGATTTCTAATGTATCTTCCGAAGCTTAAATGACTGCCTAAGACACTTATATGTTTTCAAGGACCTTCTTCTTCCGAAGCAAAATTAACTCTCGGAAGCTTTGTTCTTTGTGCACAAAGCATTCAAGTCTTAATTTCTCTTCCGAAGCAAAATTTTCAAAACTCTCAAGAAACTCTTCCGAAGTCATTTTACCTTCGGAAGCTTTTTCATTAAAACTTCCGAATATAATTTACCTTCAAAGCTTTTTGACTTTCAAGAAAACTACTTTTTGAGCAAAAGTAAACTACTTTTTTAGAGGTGGGACCGACATCCGGATCTCAAAGTTTATCCTCTTTCATTAAATTTTATTTGAAATCCTTTTCACATATAAAACCCAATGGTTTCCCCTCTTTCTATGATGTACTTCTTCCTCCAAACCTAAAACCCCAAATTTCTCTTTGAATTTATTTCTTCTTTCTTTCTTCATCCTTAAGCTACCTGACAATGGCCAACCCTATTCACAGAAATGACCTAAACTTTACCATGTAGCTCCACAGGCAACACAACCAGGTTGCTCTATTATGCTATGAGAAAGATCCTTATTTCTTAGAGGTTTGCCGTTTCTTAGCTTTGTCCAACTACTTCACCTTCCTAACCATTGATCCTCCACTTTATGAGGATCGTCTGCTTGAATTCTGGAAGACCTGCCAAGAGGTCGTAATGGATGGGGAGAAGGCACTGCCTACCACAGTGCAGGGGAGAATAGTCTTCATCACTCCAGCCATCATCAACATGCATCTTCAGCTGGATGATGAAGAAGGTAAGGTGTTCTTTCCAAAAGAAGCTGTTAATCATTCTTTTGAGCAGATGGGGTAAGAGGGAGATTACTCTGTCAAGACCTTCAGGAAAGGAAGGTCTCATCCCTGTGGAGATTCTTGCTTAATGTGGTCATCCATAGCTTATCAAACAAGCATGGTGGATGGGACCCGATTCCTGAGGATCTCTCCTTCATTATCCAGGGAATGATTCAGGGGATCAAGTTTGGGTATTCTCAATTTGTTTATACTAACTACTTGCAAACTTAAATTCCTTGGAATATTACATGTTTCCTAGATATGTTTAGTACGTTCTTAACTGTGAACTGGGCTCACAGTTAAGGGGAACAGGTAACATTCTTTAACTAGGATAGATGAAGCCCGACATCTTTAAAATATTAGGAAAGCCCACTATTGGCTTCTTAGGGGTAGAAATAGCCCTAGTCCTGAAACTGTTAGAGCTCATTGCTCAAGATGACAACCTAGCAGCACCAGTTAGTGTTGAACCCACACCTGCTATTTCCCAACCACCTACACAGCCACAAATTAGCATCACCTACCAAAGAAAATCCAAACGAACCCCTGCTCAGACTATTCAGTCTGTGGAGGCCCCTATACACTCACCCATACAGGAGGAAGTGGACACAAGAGCTCCCACTTCTCCTGAGGAGCAAACCATTCCCATCTCTTCAAGGATCAGTGCTGAGGTTCCTCATGCTCAGCCTGATGAGCTGATAAGCCAAACTACCTTAAGCCATCACTCTGAGTCCCAACACTCAAGTGATCAACCTTTAGGGGGCAGTTACCATCCCCAGCCTTTAGATCTCAACCAACCATCACCAACCTTGATTTCTACACCGATGAAGATCTAGGTTTCAGTGAGTACCATGATTCTCTCTTCTTTTCCCCTACTCAAAGAGAGATGACTGCTTCTGAGGCTCCTACTTCTAGCCCCCATCAGTCACCTATTGTTGAGGTGGAGACTTCTGAACCTGTTCAAGATGTCCATACGGAAGAGGCTCTCACTTTTGAAAGTGAGTACATCATTAAGACCTCAACCATGGCAACTTAGCCCACTATCATCTTAACTGAGACTGCCAGTGAGCAGAGGAAATCCAGTAGCCAAGAACCTGAAGCTGGTGGTGAGAGAGAGGACTTTGGTCCAATCATCTCATCCCCCAATGATTCTTTTGATAAAGATAAGGGGAATTTAAGACTAAAAGTGCACAAACTGTCTAAAACATGCACCTATTTAGTCTCCAAGGTTAGTCACCTTGAATCTCAAGTGACTACCTTGCACAACAGGGTCAATGATCAGCAACTTGAGATTTCATATCTTAAGGAAAAACTAGTTGGGAGACCTTTAAGAAGAGCTCAACCAGGAACACAAGAACCTATGGATGTGATTGACCTAACTCCTGGCTCACCTATGCAAGTGGGTGATGCTACCAAAAAGGAGGAGAAAGTTATTACAGCTACAAAACCTGGGAGTTCTTTAGAGAGAATGGACACTGAGGACTCACCATCCTCACTTGAAATTGTGCATTCTAAGCAACCTCCTCAAATTCACATTGATGTGGACTACACAGACTCCTTCATACAGAGTCTGTTTGAGGATGGGATACCAAGGGCTATGTCATCTCCACCATCTTCCAATCACATCATTGGGTTGAGGTATGACAGCAACAGGAAGCCCTAATCATCATAAGGGTTCAAGGGCAGCAGGAGATTTTCCAGTTTTAGACCTTGAACTTCTATAAAGTTCTGGATTTAGTCAACATGTCACTTGTCAATCCAAGCCAATCAAGACAAGCTGAAGAGTTGGCACAAAGAATCCAAGATAGGTTCACTGCAAAGTTTAGCCTAAGAAGAAGACTATGGCAATCAGGCAATGTCATCGGTCAACTGGATGTTGAGGCAGATCCTAAGATTAGCTTCATAGGGGAAACCTTGCCTGAAGGCCTAGTAATAGACCTGTTGGTGAAGGTGCTTCTCAACCTCTCTCTAGCTAGAGCTCAGAAGCTACATCAAGCAATGAAGGCCAAAGCTCTCTCCACCCTGAGTCACAAAGGTCTGTGATTGACAAAAGGAAAAGAAATATGACATCTGAGGATATTAAGGAGGAGAAAAAAGAGAGGAAAAGGAAGCTGAGGGGAGAAGGTTCCTCTTCTTGGTTTGCAAGACTCATGGAGACTGCAATCAGGAGTGCCCCCAGACGAGATACTTAGAATGATGAGTTAAGGGCAGTCAGGATAAACTATCTGCAGACAAGGAACTATGACATAGATAGTGTCATCTCTCTCCCCTTAGAGGAGTTAAATGAACTCGTTGACCTGGAAAGGTCAAGGGAGAAGAAGGAGGCAGAAGATGCAGAGCTTCTAGTATAAATCAAAGAAGAAAGAAGAAAGAAAAGATTGTACAAGTGTAAGGCCCCGTTCCCGGGACGCTTACAGCTGGGTTCTCATCGCACATAAAACATATAATTACATTTGTGTTTCATAAATCGCAGCGGAAACTAAAACAATCTTTCATTTCCATGTAAATGCTTTTGCAAATTAATACAACATTCATTACAAAATAGCTTGTTTTCATTACAATGCAAAAACATTAATCAAAAGAATGCCATCCCCAAAAGAGCTGAGTAGTCACCCGTGCCATCCTCAGCAAACATTACCTGCCAACTGGAAACACATCAAAGTCAGCGTTGCTGAGTGAGTTCTAGTTTTATAAATAAAACATACTTTACTTTCACATAAAACCGTTCGTTACTCTTACATGATCACACATCGTACGTACACATAGATAATATCATTATTATCTTCTTCATTCGTTCATTCGTTCTTTCATTACTTTACTTGCGCATCGGACATCATCCATACCAATACCATGTGCTACACCCCGGTTAGTCGTAGCTACCGGGCCGAAGTCAACAAATGAACAGCTAAACGTATGCCACGGTACTAGAAGTAACCATCAGTCTTAGCTATTGGGCCTAAGTCAACAAATGAACAGCTAAACGTATGCCACAGTACTAGGGGTGAGCGGTAGAGGTTCTACATTAAGGGCCAATCACAAAGAAAGATCCGTCATCCGATGCGTGCAAGACGTTTCATTCGTTCATTAATACAAGCATTCATTCATCATGTTCCTCTTTCTTTATCTTTCACTTTACGTTACATAATACTTCGTTCATTCATCATAATAGGTAAAGCCATAGGAAAGATATTAAACATCATATTAAGGAACATTAACGTGCACCAACGTCACATCGTACAGGGCAACATCATACATACATAACATACAACATCATTATCCTCATCATGCCCAACATGCTTTCTAAGACCTCGATCGTCATCTTACAAACTCTTATGGGAACCTTTACGTCAAAACTTACATCTGCACTTTCCCCCGAAAGTCAGAAGTCAATCTACACCTTCCTTGGGTTCAACAGCCCAATTCGGGCGTATGGACACCCTTCAGTCGCATGGCCTCCATGCGACTGAACATCATGCGAATGAACTAATGCGGATGAACACCTATGCGACTGGACCTCCAGTCGTGCGAATGGACCTTCAGTCGCATGACCCCATGCGACTGGCCCTTCAATCGTGCGAATGAACCCCAATCGCACCCTAATCGGCCGTATGGCCTCCATTCGGCCTCCAGTCGGTCGCCTAGCCCTAACTGATGCAGGATGCAGTTCATCCCGACTACAGCCGAGGGTTTTCAGCCTCCAACTCATCTAAACCCATTTTAAGCCTTAATCAACCATCCTAAACCTTAGGGATGCATACCATAACATTATTCAAGCACAACCAAGCAAGAAATCAAGCCCCAAACGGGTCCTACACATACATACATGCATACATACGGGTTTTCACCCAAAAACACGAAAAGGGTTTTCAGATGTGTTCCAGCCCCAAAATCATTCAAAAACATGTAAAAGAGGGGTCCTAGAACTCACCTAAACGAGCACAATGACAAGAGCTTCAATTTGGCTTGCTTAATGACGATTTTGGCGACCCGAACCGACCCGTACCGGCACTTTTCCTCTTTTTTTTCTCTCTTTCTCTCTTCTTCTCTTTATGAAGCTGAAATGTGAGTGTGGGGAGAGTGGGCTGCCCTCTCCCTACATATATCACCACATTTCCCAACTTTTCTTCGTTGGCGAGGTTGGTCCCTCGACTTTTGGACTTTATTTTCTTTTCTTTCTTCACCGGCTTCAAAATAATAATTATTCGGGTGTTACAAGTCCACCCCCCTTAAATAGGTTTCGTCCCTGAAACCTGTTATTCGTCGAACAGACGTGGATAATGCTGTCTCATTTCTTCCTCAGTCTCCCACGTTGACTCGGATCCCTTCCTGTGCTTCCACTGTACACGCACAAGAGGAACCACTTTATTTCGCAGCCTCTTTTCTTTACGATCGATGATTGCCACTAGTTGCTCCACAGAATTGAGCCTTTCATCTATTTCAATGTCCTCCAGCGGAACAATCATGTCTTCATCAGCTATACACTTTCTCAGATGAGATACACGGAATGTCGGGTGAATCCCACTTAACTCATCTGGCAACTCCAATCTATAGGCCACCTCCCCTACTCGAGCAATGATTCAGAAAGGGCCTATATATCTTGGGCTCAACTTGCCCCGCTTTCTGAATCTGATAATACCCTTCCAAGGTGAGACCTTCAACATAACCCGGTCACCCACTTGGAACTCAATTGGCCTACGTCGCTTATCGGCATACGACTTCTGTCTATCTTTGCCTGCCTTCATGAAGGCTTTGATCTTTTCAAGCTTCTTTGTCATAGCCTCGATTACCTCGACGCTCCCTAATTCCTTCTGACCAATATCACCCCAACAAACGGGTGTTCTGCATCTCCTACCGTATATAGCATCTCATATGGTGGCATACCAATGCTGGCATGATAACTGTTGTTGTATGAGAATTCAGCTAACGGTAAGTGGTCATCCCAACTTCCGCCAAAATCGATCACACATGCCCGGAGCATGTCTTCTAGTGTCTGAATGGTCCTTTCTGACTGACCATTAGTCTGGGGATGATAAGCCGTGCTAATATGTAACCTCGTCCCGATAACGTCGTGGAATTTCTTCCAAAATTTAGATGTAAATCGAGTGTCGCGATCAGACACAATAGACACCGGCACACCATGACGAGCTACAGTTTCCTTGATGAACAGATCAGCCAACCTCTCAGATGAATACGTCTCGCGGATCGGTAGAAAGTGAGCACTCTTCGTCAAACGATCAACTATCACCCATATGGCGTCATACCCTTTCGGGGTACGCGGTAGCTTTGTAATGAAATCCATGGTGATATGCTCCCATTTCCATTCCGGTATATCCAAAGGTTGGATGTTCCCATACGGCTTTTGATGCTCTGCCTTCACCTGTAAGCAAGTAAGGCACTTACTCACATACTCCACCACGTCACGCTTCATACCCGGCCACCAATAATCTTTCTTCATGTCATGGTACATTTTCGTGGCACCAGGGTGAATGGAGTATCGAGTCTTGTGAGCTTCATCCATTATCTTCACCCGTAGATCCCCAAAACGAGGAATCCACACACGACCGAATCGAGTTCTAACACCGAGTGTGTTTTCACCCAATTCCCCAACCAGACCTCTCATTCTTTCCGAGTTAAGGTGATCTTCTTTCAATGCCTCATCTTGAAACTCCTTAACTTGCTTAATCACATCAGAGGTCATGATTAATTGATAAGCTTTCACCCGAATCGGTTCGGGCCTTTCATTTCGGCTAAGGGCGTCAGCCACTACATTGGCCTTGCCCGGATGGTAGTGGATCTCGCAATCATAATCTTTTATAAGCTCCAACCACCGTCGCTGCCTCATATTCAGATCTTTCTGCTCGAAGAAGTACTTCAAGCTCTTGTGGTCGGTGTAAATGGTACACTTGGTTCCATAAGGATAGTGCCTCCAGATCTTTAGTGCAAAGACCACGGCTGCTAGCTCCAAGTCATGAGTAGGATAATTGACCTCATGAACCTTTAACTGTCGAGATGCATAGGCTATAACCTTCCCTCTCTGCATTAACACACACCCCAACCCCGAGTAGGAAGCATCAGAATAAACCACTAGATCTTCACTTCCATCAGGTAGGGTCAGGACTGGAGCTTGAGTCAGTCTTGCCTTCAGCTCTTCGAACGCCTTTTCTTGAGTTTGACCCCATACAAACTTCACATCCTTTCGGGTCAACTTAGTTAGTGGATAAGCAATCTTAGAGAAGTCTTGGATGAATCTTCTATAGTAGCCCGCCAAGCCCAAGAAACTACGGATCTCGGATGGCGTCTTGGTGACTTCCATTGCATAACCGCCTCCACCTTCGCCGGGTCCACCATAATCCCGTCAGGATTCACCACATGACCCAAAAACTGAACTTCGCGCAACCAGAATGCGCACTTGGAGAATTTAGCATACAATTTCTCCCTTCTCAACGTCTCTAGAACCTCCCGAATATGACCGGCATGCTCAATATCGCTCTTTGAATAAATCAGGATAACATCAATAAACACAATCACTGATTTATCCAATATAGGCTGACACACACGGTTCATCAGATCCATAAAAGCAGCTGGCGCGTTGGTCAAACCAAAAGACATGACCAGAAATTCGTAATGACCATAGCGCGTACGGAAAGCTGTTTTAGGGATATCTTGCTCCTTCACCTTCAACTGATGATAACCAGATCGAAGATCTATTCTCGAGAACCAGCTGGCACCCTGAAGCTGATCGAACAAATCATCTATCCTCGGTAAGGGGTATCGGTTCTTCACCGTCAACTTGTTCAGCTCGCGGTAGTCGATGCACATCCTCATACTACCGTCCTTCTTCTTTACAAACAGGACCGGAGCACCCCAAGGAGAGATACTCGGTCTAATGAACCCCTTATCAAGCAGCTCTTGCAACTGCTCCATCAACTCTTTCATCTCCGTCGGAGCTAACCGATATGGTGCCTTGGCAACAGGTTGGGCACCCGGTATCAGATCAATCTGAAATTCAATCTCTCTGTCAGGTGGCACTCCTGATAAGTCTTCTGGGAACACATCTGGAAAGTCACACACAACCGGTACATCGGCTAGTTGTGGTGTTGGTGTATCCACATCCTTTACATAGGCCAAGTAAGCACTACATCCACGCCTCATACACTTTCCCGCCACCGCCATTGAGATCACCTTTGGGATCGTAGTAACCCGATCACCATAAACCGTTACCAAACTTCCGTCAGGCGCTGTCAACTGAATCATCTTCTTGCGACACACAATGTTCGCCTCGAAGTCTGCCAACCAATCCATCCCAAGAACCAAATCGAAACCACCCAAGGTCATCACAAACGGTCTAACAGGAAACTTATGACCCTCAAGTTCCACATCACAATTCTCTATCATCTCAGAAATCCTGGTAGACTTACCTATGGCAGTTTCTACATCAAAGGGCGCGTCAACATATCTACTACTAACAGGCAGCTTAGCATAGAAAGCAGCAGAAATAAAACTCCTACTAGCACCCGAATCAAATAACACAGAAGCTAAAGTCTGGTTCACTAGAAACGTACGAGACACAACGTCAGGGTCCATCCTAGCCTCCTCCTGTGTCATGGTGAACGCCCTGGCGCTCGCCCTCGGTCCATCACTTCCCGTCTTCTTCACCCTGAACCCTCAGTCCTTGACTTCTTACAATCTCTGCTCATATGACCAGTTTCCCCACAGTTAAAACATTTGCCCGACAGGCAATCCTTCGCCATATGCCCTGTCTTCCCACACATGAAGCACAAGTTTGACCCAAACCTACATTCCCCGCCGTGCTCTCTTCCACACTTGCCACACCTTTTCGACCCCGCACTTGATGTGACCACACGACGTTCATCCACCCGTGCCTTTTTGTTACCCATCGGGGCATCACCCCGACCAAACCATTTCCCGTTCCAGTTCCGATCACCACCACCCTTCTTATTCGCTTCAGTCACCACCACCTCCCGCTCGTCATATAGCCTCACTGCCAATCAACCGTCGACCTAAACGTGCTTGGCCGGGCGGCGATCATATGCCGGCGAACATCAACCGGTAAACCCTGAATGTACCTCTTGATTTTCCGAGACAGAGGCGTCACCTGATCAGGTACAAGCCGTGCCATTTCATTAAACTTGGTGGTATACTGCTGGTGTGTCATGGTTCCAGCCTCCAACTGCAGAAACTCCCTTTCTAACTTGTCCATTTCCCGATGAGGACAAAATTCCTCAATCACCAACCTTCTCAGCTCAGGCCATTTCATTTTCCCAATGGCCCTACTACCCTCAGCTTGGACAATGTTATCCCACCAGCACAGAGCTGAATCCACAAAAGAGTGGGTAGCAAACTTCACCTTTTGGTCCTCTCGGCACTCGCTGATATTGAGAACAACTTCCATTTCCCTCACCCACCGGTGAGCGGCTGCAGTGGTGCCGTTTCCATCAAAAGTAGGGGGCTTGCATCTCATAAAAGCCCCATAATTACATCCTCGTGCCGTTTCATGCACAGGCTCTTCTCCTCCTCATCATCATCAGATAGAACCGTTTCCGGCTCTGGTTGTTCCCGTTCTCCAGAGGATCTGTTTCTTTCTTTCCTTTCCCCTTCTCGTACAGCCTTAATAACTTCGGTCACCACAGACGTTAAGATCGTCTGCATGACCTGATGTACTTCTTCTACAACAGCCTCCTTTATTGAGGCTCTTAGATCGGCGCTTTCATCGCCACCCTGCGGATGAGGGGTCTCTGGTTCTTCATGAACCACCCTCTCAACTCTGGGTCTCCCTCTCTTGGGTCGCGGTTCAGCACCGTGACCTCCACCCCTAGAAGCTTTCGAAGATCTACCTCCAGCCATCACACGCACACTGAAAGATTCAAACACCAACACGGTCATTCAAGGAAACAACTCAGTTTATGTCAAGTATAGTAAGTCCCTAATTACAGTGGCCAGTTGTGATTAGCCACTTACTTTACTCTTCATACCCCAAGTATTACCTGTCCTGACTACATCAGTGTTTAAATCTACATACAACACATAACCACATACCATGCGCACATAAAACCGGTTAACTTTACGAAAATACCTGATGGCACGCAGCTACTCAGATTGGCATTCCATTCCCTTTCCGTCCCATTCTCAGTTTAAGATTAGGTTTATTTTGAAAATTTACCCATTTCACTTAAACTTTGGCTCTGATACCAACTTGTAAGGCCCCGTTCCCGGGACGCTTACAGCTGGGTTCTCATCGCACATAAAACATATAATTACATTTGTGTTTCATAAATCGCAGCGGAAAACTAAAACAATCTTTCATTTCCATGTAAATGCTTTTGCAAATTTATACAACATTCATTACAAAATAGCTTGTTTTCATTACAATGCAAAAACATTAATCAAAAGAATGCCATCCCCAAAAGAGCTGAGTAGTCGCCCGTGCCATCCTCAGCAAACATTACCTACCAACTGGAAACACATCAAAGTCAGCGTTGCTGAGTGAGTTCTAGTTTTATAAATAAAACATACTTTACTTTCACATAAAAACGTTCGTTACTCTTACATGATCACACATCGTACGTACACATAGATAATATCATTATTATCTTCTTCATTCGTTCATTCGTTCTTTCATTACTTTACTTGCGCATCGGACATCATCCATACCAATACCATGTGCTACACCCCGGTTAGTCGTAGCTACCGGGACGAAGTCAACAATGAACAGCTAAACGTATGCCACGGTACTAGGAGTAACCATCAGTCTTAGCTACTGGGCCTAAGTCAACAAATGAACAGCTAAACGTATGCCACAGTACTAGGGGTGAGCGGTAGTGGTTCTACATTAAGGGCCAATCACAAAGAAAGACCCGTGATCCGATGTGTGCAAGACGTTTCATTCGTTCATTAATACAAGCATTCATTCATCATGTTCCTCTTTCTTTATCTTTCACTTTACGTTACATAATACTTCGTTCATTCATCATAATAGGTAAAGCCATAGGAAAGATATTAAACATCATATTAAGGAACATTAACGTGCACCAACGTCACATCGTACAGGGCAACATCATACATACATAACATACAACATCATTATCCTCATCATGCCCAACATGCTTTCTAAGACCTCGATCGTCATCTTACAAACTCTTATGGGAACCTTTACGTCAAAACTTACATCTGCACTTTCCCCGAAAGTCAGAAGTCAATCTACACCTTCCTTGGGTTCAACAGCCCAATTCGGGCGTATGGACACCCTTCAGTCGCATGGCCTCCATGCGACTGAACATCATGCGAATGAACTAATGCGGATGAACACCTATGCGACTAGACCTCCAGTCGTGCGAATGGACCTTCAGTCGCATGACCCCATGCGACTGGCCCTTCAATCGTGCGAATGAACCCCAATCGCACCCTAATCGGCCGTATGGCCTCCATTCGGCCTCCAGTCGGTCGCCTAGCCCTAACTGATGCAGGATGCAGTTCATCCCGACTACAGCCGAGGGTTTTCGGCCTCCAACTCATCTAAACCCATTTTAAGCCTAAATCGACCATCCTAAACCTTAGGGATGCATACCATAACATTATTCAAGCACAACTAAGCAAGAAATCAAGCCCCAAACGGGTCCTACACATACATACATGCATACATACGGGTTTTCACCCAAAAACACAAAAGGGTTTTCAGATGTGTTCCAGCCCCAAAATCATTCAAAAACTTGTAAAAGAGGGGTCCTAGAACTCACCTAAACGAGCACAACGACAAGAGCTTCGATTTGGCTTGCTTCATGACGATTTTGGTGACCCGAACCGACCCGAACCGGCACTTTTCCTCTTTTTTTTTCTCTTCTTTCTCTCTCTCTTCTCTTTATGAAGCTGAAATTTGAGTGTGGGGAGAGTGGGCTGCCCTCTCCCTACATATATCACCACATTTCCCAACTTTTCTTCGTTGGCGAGTTTGGTCCCTCGACTTTTGGACTTTATTTTCTTTTCTTTCTTCACCGGCTTCAAAATAAGAACTATTCGGGTGTTACAAGTCCACCCCCCTTAAATAGGTTTCGTCCCCGAAACCTGTTATTCGTCAAACAGACGTGGATAATGCTGTCTCATTTCTTCCTCAGTCTCCCACGTTGACTCGGATCCCTTCCTGTGCTTCCACTGTACACGCACAAGAGGAACCACTTTATTTCGCAGCCTCTTTTCTTTATGATCGATGATTGCCACTGGTTGCTCCACAGAATTGAGCCTTTCATCTATTTCAATGTCCTCCAGTGGAACAATCATGTCTTCATCAGCTATACACTTTCTCAGATGAGATACACGGAATGTTGGGTGAATCCCACTTAACTCATCTGGCAACTCCAATCTATAGGCCACCTCCCCTACTCGAGCAATGATTCAGAAAGGGCCTATATATCTTGGGCTCAACTTGCCCCGCTTTCTGAATCTGATAATACCCTTCCAAGGTGAGACCTTCAACATAACCCGGTCACCCACCTGGAACTCAATTGGCCTACGTCGCTTATCGGCATACGACTTCTGTCTATCTTTGGCTGCCTTCATGAAGGCTTTGATCTTTTCAAGCTTCTCTGTCATAGCCTCGATTACCTCGACGCTCCCCAATTCCTTCTGACCAATATCACCCCAACAAACGGGTGTTCTGCATCTCCTACCGTATAGCATCTCATATGGTGGCATACCAATGCTAGCATGATAACTGTTGTTGTATGAGAATTCAGCTAACGGTAAGTGGTCATCCCAACTTCCACCAAAATCGATCACACATGCCCGGAGCATGTCTTCTAGTGTCTGAATGGTCCTTTCTGACTGACCATCAGTCTGGGGATGATAAGCCGTGCTAATATGTAACCTCGTCCCCATAACGTCGTGGAATTTCTTCCAAAATTAGATGTAAATCGAGTGTCGCGATCAGACACAATAGACACCGGCACACCATGACGAGCTACAATTTCCTTGATGAACAGATCAGCCAACCTCTCAGATGAATACGTCTCGTGGATCGGTAGAAAGTGAGCACTCTTCGTCAACGATCAACTATCACCCATATGGCGTCATACCCTTTCGGGGTACGCGGTAGCTTTGTAATGAAATCCATGGTGATATGCTCCCATTTCCATTCCGGTATATCCAAAGGTTGGATGTTCCCATACGGCTTTTGATGCTCTGCCTTCACCTGTAAGCAAGTAAGGCACTTACTCACATACTCCACCACGTCACGCTTCATACCCGGCCACCAATAATCTTTCTTCATGTCATGGTACATTTTCGTGGCACCAGGGTGAATGGAGTATCGAGTCTTGTGAGCTTCATCCATTATCTTCACCCGTAGATCCCCAAAACGAGGAATCCACACACGACCGAATCGAGTTCTAACACCGAGTGTGTTTTCACCCAATTCCCCAACCAGACCTCTCATTCTTTCCGAGTTAAGGTGATCTTCTTTCAATGCCTCATCTTGAAACTCCTTAACTTGCTTAATCACATCAGAGGTCATGATTAATTGATAAGCTTTCACCCGAATCGGTTCGGGCCTTTCCTTTCGGCTAAGGGCGTCAGCCACTACATTGGCCTTGCCCGGATGGTAGTGGATCTCGCAATCATAATCTTTTATAAGCTCCAACCACCGTCGCTGCCTCATATTCAGATCTTTCTGCTAGAAGAAGTACTTCAAGCTCTTGTGGTCGGTGTAAATGGTACACTTGGTTCCATAAAGATAGTGCCTTTCAGATCTTTAGTGCAAAGACCACGGCTGCTAGCTCCAAGTCATGAGTAGGATAATTGACCTCATGAACCTTTAACTGTCGAGATGCATAGGCTATAACCTTCCCTCTCTGCATTAACACACACCCCAACCCCGAGTAGAAAGCATCAGAATAAACCACTAGATCTTCACTTCCATCAGGTAGGGTCAGGACTGGAGCTTGAGTCAGTCTTGCCTTCAGCTCTTCGAACGCCTTTTCTTGAGTTTCACCCCATACAAGCTTCACATCCTTTCGGGTCAACTTAGTTAGTGGATAAGCAATCTAGAGAAGTCTTGGATGAATCTTCTATAGTAGCCCGCCAAGCCCAAGAAACTACGGATCTCGGATGGCGTCTTTGGTGACTTCCATTGCATAACCGCCTCCACCTTCGCCGGGTCCACCATAATCCCGTCAGGATTCACCACATGACCCAAAAACTGAACTTAGCGCAACCAGAATGTGCACTTGGAGAATTTAGCTTACAATTTCTCCCTTCTCAACGTCTCTAGAACCTCCCGAATGTGACCGGCATGCTCAATATCGCTCTTTGAATAAATCAGGATAACATCAATAAACACAATCACTGATTTATCCAACATAGGCCGACACACACGGTTCATCAGATCCATAAAAGCAGCTGGCGCGTTGGTCAAACCAAAAGACATGACCAGAAATTCGTAATGACCATAGCGCGTACGGAAAGCTGTTTTAGGGATATCTTGCTCCTTCACCTTCAACTGATGATAACCAGATCGAAGATCTATTCTCGAGAACCAGCTGGCACCCTGAAGCTGATCGAACAAATCATCTATCCTCGGTAAGGGGTATCGGTTTTTCACCGTCAACTTGTTCAGCTCGCGGTAGTCGATGCACATCCTCATACTACCGTCCTTCTTCTTTACAAACAGGACCGGAGCACCCCAAGGAGAGATACTCGGTCTAATGAACCCCTTATCAAGCAGCTCTTGCAACTGCTCCATCAACTCTTTCATCTCCGTCGGAGCTAACCGATATGGTGCCTTGGCAATAGGTTGGGCACCCGGTATCAGATCAATCTGAAATTCAATCTCTCTGTCAGGTGGCACTCCTGATAAGTCTTCTGGGAACACGTCTGGAAAGTCATACACAACCGGTACATTGGCTAGTTGTGGTGTTGGTGTATCCACATCCTTTACATAGGCCAAGTAAGCACTACATCCACGCCTCATACACTTTCCCGCCACCGCCATTGAGATCACATTTGGGATCGTAGTAACCCGATCACCATAAACCGTTACCAAACTTCCGTCAGGCGCTGTCAACCGAATCATCTTCTTGCGACACACAATGTTCGCCTCGAAGTCTGCCAACCAATCCATCCCAAGAACCAAATCGAAAGCACCCAAGGTCATCACAAACGGTCTAACAGGAAATTATGACCCTCAAGTTCCACATCACAATATCTATCATCTCAGAAATCCTGGTAGACTTACCTATGGCAGTTTGTACATCAAAGGGCGCATCAACATATCTACTAGTAACAGGCAGCTTAGCATAGAAAGCAGCAGAAATAAAACTCCTACTAGCACCCGAATCAAATAACACAGAAGCTAAAGTCTGGTTCACTAGAAACGTACGAGACACAACGTCAGGGTCCATCCTAGCCTCCTCCTGTGTCATGGTGAACGCCCCGGCGCTCGCCCTCGGTCCATCACTTCCCGTCTTCTTCACCCTTGAACCCTCAGTCCTTGACTTCTTACAATCTTTGCTCATATGACCAGTTTGCCCACAGTTAAAACATTTGCCCGACAGGCAATCCTTCGCCATATGCCCTGTCTTCCCACACTTCGCCATATCACCACATTTCCCAACTTTTCTTCGTTGACGAGTTTGGTCCCTCGACTTTTGGACTTTTTTTTTCTTTTCTTTCTTCACCGGCTTCAAAATAATAACTATTCGGGTGTTACAACAAGCATGTGCCTACCCTCTCCCCAGTTCAAGAAAGTCTTGCACAAGAGGATGTGGTTCAACAAGAACCTCAAATAGATAAAGAAGAAGAAAGGATCAAGATGATCAACTACCTATGTACCACAGGCCTCTACCAGGCAGAAGAACTTCTTCCCCTGTCTTATGACTATATTGATTTTGAGTATCTCACACAACATGAACTTGAGATAGTCAGAGAAAGAGATACAACTAAAAGAAATCTGAAGGAAGAAGCTACTAAGTCAAGAGTCATCATCCACAAAAGCATGAAGAAATCTGCTGACAGGCAAAGGATGATGAGCTTCTTGATGATGTATGGATTATCCAGAAGGAGACTTGGTCCCATGTCTTTATCCACTATGAATGAGCATATCAAGGTGATCAAGCAGAAGATCAAGAGTGGAGAGCTGGTTGACTTACATTCCCCTCCAATTCAAGCTCCACCTGAAGTGGAGGTTAAGGTTGAACAACCAGAGACATCACAACCTAGACCTCCTGCTGAATCTTAGCAAGCTTCATCTTCCGATCCACAGTAGGGTCAGACTCACTCTCAATCTGAACTTGTGAGAGTTAAAGACCCAACTAAGAAAGAGAATGAAGATCAATCAGGTACTGCAGGCCAATCTTCTCAGTTAAAAGTTGTAAAGAGAAAAAAAAAGATGGCTTCTAAACCAAAGCCAAAGAAGAAGAAGAAGAAGAATGCATCCTTTTCTAAACCTCAGGACGAGTCAGAACATGCTGAGGATGTGTAGCTAGAGGATGCTCCATCATCTCCCATTCCAATAGCTCCTCTTGTATCAGAAAGACCCATCCTGTCCTGGACATACACTACAAATCCAGAAAGGTGGCATGTCATTAGAGATCATGGCATTGAAAATGTCTACACTTGGCAAGACATGTTTCAGTTGCCTCTGCATGAGCTCTTTGACATGAGAAGACATTTTGACAGTCTAAAGGATCCTGATCATCTCATGAAGAAAGGGTTGGTTATCATCCTGATGAGGACTGTTGATATGTGAAGTCTTCAAAAGTTTTGGTAGCATCAGCCTAGGGGGAGTTTGTATAGAATATGCATAGAGGCTGAAGCAACCAAAGACTTTCTGCATGCATGCTGCATAAGTACTAAAGAAGAATGCTTCAGAAGTTTCACACATGCAACAAGAATATTCTAAGTGTGAAATCTTGCAAAGCCAAGACCAATATCTTCTGAAGCCAAAGATGAAGTCTTCCGAAGCTTCATAGACAAAGTCTTCCGAAGCCTCAACTCTTGAATACATATTTCTTCCGAAGACTTTTTGTAAGATGCTTTATCTGGTGTACTATTCCATAAAGCTAGACGCCTTTCCGTTGCGTCTCTATAAAGTCACCAATTTACATGAGTTCGTGAAAAGGTCCATGCTTTTGGTAACTGTACATTAAGGTCTTGAGTGTGTAAACTTTCTACTTTATGTACTTTATCATTTTTGTAATAGATAAGGATGTGAGCTATGGCATGTCATAGTCACAAAGTCAAAAAGGCAATTTACCTTTTTGACTCTACAATTAATTTTGTTTTGAGTCTAGTCAATTGTATCCAGCTGGCTTTCATAGTATGGCGGCTGTAGGATGTAGTATAAGTATCTCATGTTCTTGTAACTTTATGGATATGCTTTGTAACACTTGTAATAGAACATAGAGAAAGCAATATACTGCATTCCTGAAAACCATATACTTGTGCTCTTGTGTTCTGTCTCTTACATTACTTGTGTTCTTAGTGTTTTTATTGTGGTTAATCCAGTTCACCGTTTGTATAAGTTTCAGTTAATCTTCTCTTTGTGTTGTTGTGTTGTAAGTGAACCCCCTTCCCAGTCCTACAATAAGTTCTATCTATTCATCATAAAATGCAAAAGAAATTAACATTTTTGTATGTATGAAATCAGAAATTTTCAATAGGTATAAATACAATGAGGGTTCTTTTAAAGAATCTTTAACTAGTGATGTTCAAGGCATGTTGGAGTTATATGAGGCAGCATATATGCGAGTGCGAGGCGAAGTTATACTTGAAGATGCTCTTGTTTTCACAAAAATTCAACTTCAGAAAATAATAAAAGATTCACTTAAATGGAAGTGTAATCTTTCCCTTTCAAAGCACATACATGAAGCACTAGAGGGACCTATACGAAAAAGGCTAACAAGGCTAGACACACTACGATACATACCTTTCTATGAACAACAAGACTTACATAATAAATCCTTGCTAAGACCCTCGAAGTTAGATTTCAACATGCTTCAATCCTTCCACAAAAAAGAGCTCAGCGAACTTTCAAAATATGTTTACGTGCTTATTCATTCATTCTAGTTATTATTATAGATTTGAAATTGTATTTAAATTTCTGGTGTTTTTGGGTTCAAAATATACATTTTAGATGGTGGAAAGCATTCGACCTTCCTAACAATCTACATTATGTAAGTGATAGATTGGTTAAATCCTATTTCGGGATATTAGGTGTCTACTTTGAGCCTCAATATTCTCGTTTAAGAATATTTTTAACAAAAATGATAAAAATGGCAACGATTTTAGATGACACATATGATAATTATGGTACTACGATGAACTTGAGATTTTCAGCGAAGCAATTCAAAAGTATGTACACACATGTCTACATCGGCATGCATTCAAGGTCAAATAACATAATCCTACTCCAAAATCAAGTTAGTTAATTAAAGTTATCATTTACATATACATTAACTATAGGTGGTCAATTGCTTGCATCGATGCACTTCCAGATTACATGAAGCTCACATACAAAATACACTTAGATTGTTACGATGAAATAGAGGATATCATAGGATCCGAAGGAAAAGAATAACAAGTTTACAATGCCAAAGAGTCGGTTAGTTTAAGTTTCTTTATGTTTATAGCTTTATTTATATGCACGTAGTAATGAGTTGCGGACCCAAAAATTGTTTTCATGGGGTTCGAGAATTTTTAGGGGTCCATTTTGTATTGCTAAATGTTAAACATTTTCAGTCTTTTTTGGATCGTGTCGAGTCACAAAATATAAAAACCAAGTTATTCCTTAGATATTACGAGGTTTATTTTTTATGATATCTAATTATTACACTATTTAGAAAAACATTTTTAAGCAATTACTTTTCGATAAAATAAACATAAGTGTCACCTAAATTCTCATTATCCAATAAGTCAGTTAGACGTAAACTCATTTTCATGATTTTCAAACTCTTGTAGTAATAAGCATAATTTTCTTAATTAGTTATTTGGTATTTTAGTAATTGAGTTTATAAAAAGCAGTGAGATAAATGGCTAATTGTTTAAATAGTAATAGATGTATTAGGTCTCGGTGTCAAAGTTTTCTTGAGGTCAATTTCAAATTTTCATTTGGGTTGGTGTCAAGATCTTATTTGGGGCTGGTTACAAATTTATCAGTGGTCAATCGAGATTAGGTAATATATCTAGTAACAAATTATTCTTTATGGGGTGCGGACCATCCTCAAGTGAAACACCAGGGTCCTTCCCTTACTCGTAATCAAGATAGAATTAAAGTGATCAATGTGAAATTTCTCTAAGCATATATAAGAGTTGAGTAAATATTACATGATTGAAGCAAGATGGTTACACGAGGGGTACAAACCAACAATAGAGGAGCATATGTGGCTATAAAATGCTTACAACGTCAAGTTTTATTGACATGGGGGAGATAGTCACAGAAGAGGCATTCAAATGGGCTCTTAGTTTTCCTCTTCTTGTAAAAGCTGCATCTGTGATTAATAGGATTATGGATGACATTATTGGTCATAAGGTACATATAACTTTGACTTTCATTATAAAATAACCATCATAACATCAACGGTAAATTTCATGAATAAACCTACAGGATGAGCAGAAAAAGAAAACATATTACATCAACTGTGGAATGCTACATGAATGAGCATAGTGTAGGAGAGGACTATGTTTAAGACTTGTTCAACCAAAGAATAGAAGATGCATGGAAATATATAAACCAAGAATTACTTATATGTAAAACCATTCCTATGACTCTCAAGACAAGCGTATTCAACTTGGCATGCGTGATTGAAATACTATATAAATATGATGATGCATTAAAAAACCCTGGTGAAGAACTCAAAGACAATATCAAGTCTCTATTCATAAATACTTTGAGTGTTTAAGTTTTAGTTCTTCATAGAATCATGTCTCGAAAACTATGGAGATGTTGGTTCCTTCTTTTGAAGATGGAAAAAGACGGTATTGAATAAGATGTCGAGACGGATGTTTTAAGCACTTCTAAATGGTCAAGTTTTCTTTTAAGTTGTGGTTTGTCTTTTAATTCAAGGTTTGTATTTCAATGCATGGTTTGTATTTTCTTTGTTGTAATAAAAATAAAAATAAGTGTCATGATTCGAAATATTATTTTAATAAAATACTTTTTTTTTTTATGGGTAAAGTTATAGTAATAAAATTAATCTGAAGTTTAAGAAGGATTTTGAGCTGGACATATGTCGTATTGTTTTAAATATATTGTTATCTTGGTTATTGTATCAAATCCATCAATTCAATGAGTCTAATAAGTTAGATCATTGTTTGGAATAATTTTTATTATTTTTTATATGTATTCATCATTGTGTTTTGTAATTTAGATTAATTTGTATGGTTTTTATAATAAAAAGTTATAAATTGTATAAAGTTGTTGTTATCTTATCATTGTTTATTACAATTAGAGGTTAGTAATGTGTTTTTCAAAACTTATTATTTTTGAATAATATAGTGATAAACAAAAAACACAATGAGATATATTATTATTATGTTTACATTTTATATTAACTTTTGTTATTTCATTATTATTTTTAATGTATTAGATTAATGACTTGTGAATTTATTATGTTGTTTTACATACTCTAGTTACACAACAGTTTTGTTTCATCATTATGTTTTTTTAGAATTATTATTATAAAAAACATATTACTGTCCAAGAAAACAAAATAACTAAGTAGAATATAGAATGTATTACAATAAAAATATAATGACGAGTAGGAAAACTTGAAAAATGAGTAGAAAAACTTAAAAAGTTTATTTTTTATATAATGATATTCTAATCGTTTAAATATAAAAGCATCTTTATTTTTTGTGGTGTAGTTTTAATAAAAATAATCTTGTACATAAAGTCACGAACGATTATAAAACGTGGGGTATTAGAAAAAAATAAACAAAAGTGTTTATTAGCAACATTGATTTATCTTATGCTTTCTTACATTTTTCGATGTATTATCTTTTTTATTTAAACTACTTCCTTGTATTATAACTCCACCTATTTAAATTCAACTATATAATTACTCAGGTCTTTGTAGTTTTGTATGTATTAAAATCAACATTGTCTCTAAATCCTACTACACTTATTATGCATTTTTACAATTTAATCTGTTGGAGTGGTTAATTAACTTTAATAAATGACAACTAATCGATCCTCTTACATAGATTACAACTACAACTAATCAATATGAATGGTAATGATTTGTCGACCACATTTTCTGTTATTTTCTTTTTTTATAACACTGATTAGCATTGATTATTGACCATTCACTCCTTGAAAATTTATCACTCAATAGGAAAAACATCACAATCCATAATGTTTCGTCACTATTAGATGCAACATAACAAAAAATGAAACAACACATCCTCGGATCTTCTAATTAACCAAGTGGAATCGACATTGGAAACAACTTTACTAGAGATTACATGAACTTCACAAGATTACATGACAAACACTTTTGAGATCAAAATCCATATAAGTTGTGGCTCTAAAGTATAAGTCTTGTACCACAAAACGAAAGGGACAACAAAGTTAAGCCAAAATGGACATTAAATTGAATGAAATATATTTAGTATTATTCAATAATGCCTAAAATAATACAAATTTGGTTGAAAATAAAATAAAATTTTGGTTCGAAATATTATCAATTTGATTGTGCAAGATAAGCTCACCATTGAAAGTTAAATAATTTGAAATCCTCTTTTAGAAATATTTTAGGTGAAGTTTTTAAACTAGGTAGAAAAAGATAATATATAAAATTGGGTAATGATATGAATTTTATTTGTTAAGATCCATATTGAAACGTATGATAGAATTCAAATTTTAAATTGTTTAAAAGTATTACACGACAAAAAGATAAGTTACAATATTTCACAATCATCTCTCACAATATGCTTCAGCTATACTATTTTCAGACGAGGTTGGGAACCATTCATTATATCACTAAGTTTCTTAAGGTTTTCAAAAACCTCAACTACAAAATTTAAAGGGTTCATTATCCCGTGATTTCTTTTGGGTTTTTAGAGCTATCAATTAGGCTTTTCATGTTTGTCCAGGATCGGAAATAACCATAAGTTGGGTGGAAAACAATGAATAATAGGAAATGTGTCACACCCTCAAAATCCACGTGCGGAGTTTTACCGCGAGGCATGTGAACAAACCAGGATCATAGTCAATAGTTACTCAGAACGGCTCTATATGCCACTATTTAAAAATAAAATCAACCAATTTATAATCTTGAAACAGTGCGGAAACGTTTTGTAAAACAACCCAAAGAAATAAAAGTGTATACTATAGCAAAACATGCACCAACCCAAAAGAGTAAGCATTAACCATTAAATGATAAAAATGTCTTGAAGACCGAGTCTTAGAATGGAAGTGAAACCATGTAGTGCTCCTAATGGCAAGCAAGCTAATGACTTGAGAATAGCATACTAAAATGTCAACACAATGGTCGGTGAGTTTAAGAGTGATATTCAAACATAAACAATTTAATAACATAGATATAAAAGTAGTGCATTATAACAAATAGCTTGTCCATTAACAATAAATATTAATTCATAGTGATTTCGCAATTGAAGCTGACTGTGTTACGTTGTTGCCTCCTGTCACGACTTAACAGGTCGTGACAATGTTCAATAGGAAAAATTGCACCCAGTTGACCTCGAGTCACACAGGTGGGGCTCGTCAGACCCAGTAGTACTACCCAAATTTCCCCCCTATTCAATATTAACAATTTGAAAGTGTGAGGACTTTTCCATGATATCAACACTATATTAATATTATACACAACTTGAATATATAAAGCGTTTGTGATTTACGAGTATGCTATCTCCCCCAAAGGAGATTAAATAAAGAGTGGGGCATGAACTCACCTGATAAGCGTGATAGACACTTAGAGTTTTACTTGACAAACAGAATGGACAGACAGCCTTCAGAGGTTACCTAGATCATATAAGTACGTGAGTACATGTAAATAGAGAACATGTGAAACCCTAAGTACACTACAACCAAGGACTCAAGATTTCAGAAAAATAGACATGTTTGACCCAGTTGACCCATTTGACCCGTTGGTGACTTTATGTGTTGTAAACCACTCAAGCAATCATACACATATATCATACATGGTTGACATTCAAATAGATCATATGTATGCTATATTATCCTGGTGTATCACTTAGATCATCATACAACCAAGTATCATACAAGTCATGCGAATCTAGAACATTAACATGTCCACTAGTTATAACACAACTAACATGCCACACAAAGATCAAATCACGCACCACATGCCATTTGAAGCCACTCACGACTTCACACCCTAAACCCTGCCAATCCTACTAAGTAGGGGCCTCAGATTCACACGCGTGTATGATGATCATAATCATATTCATTAACCATGTTCATTGCATTCAACAAAGATCACAATAATCAATTTCCAGTCCCAAACATAATGTCCCAAACAACTAATCAACATCAACATCATACATGATCATCAAAGTCCAAACATCACCCATGATTATCCAAGCATCCCATACAACTAATTTAACATGTTCTATCACAGTAGAATTCATCCATGAACTTACTAACATGCTCCTAACATCCCAAACATGTTCAAACCATCATCCTTCAAACTTTGTGCAAATAAAGTTTCCCTTTTGGGAAAGTACATTCCAACATCTATCAAACACTTAATGTATTCATGAATTCAACACAATTATACCATTTCAAGCTCATAACAACATCTAGACATGATCAACAATGCCTAATCATCATAATCTAACAATCATCATGAGCAAAAGTTTCCACTTTTGGCAAGATATGAACAACAACATTCATTCTAAGGTACCTAGCATTCAAATCAACAATCTAGCATCTAATTAACATCATGAACCCATCAACAACATCAACCTATCATTAGATCATCATGTCATGAAGATAAAGTTACTATTATTAGTAACCTACGAACACCAACTTCAATTCATCAATTTCTTGCAAGATCAATGTATTCTAACATTCATACAACCTATTAATCGTCATACATTCATCAAACAATCATCAACTTCACATAATCATGCTAATTTCGAGTTAGGGTTTGCATAAAATCAAAGTTCATAATCAATCCACTAAAAACATTCAATTCATGCACAATCAACGTTAAACAACATGTATTCAATCCAACTAACATACTAACATCATCAAACAATATCAATTTCGACCCCATGAAGATCCATAAATGATTTTAGGTTCGGCCATCATGAACAACTCACAAAAACTTGAAAAATCTAACCTTTAAACGTGTAGTTGCGTGCAATTGATGATTCCAACGTGTCCTAAACCTTGAAATCGAACCAATTTTGTGATATCTTGCTTGTTCTAAGTCGAATTCGAAGTGGGGAGGGGGTGGGAATGCAGGTTGCGGCCGAATGGGGTGGGGCTAGGGTTAGGAGTGTTTGTTTAATTTTATTTTCCATATTTACCCTTTAAGCCCTTGTGTTTTGGTATTTTATAAAAACTAGACTCGAAACTCTTTATAAAATGTATCTGACTTAATAATATAAAGATATAAGCTAATGATAATCATTATATATTTTATCTTTATAAAAACACAAGACATACGAATAAATAGGCACGTTTCCGCGTTACGCGATTAATTTCCTAATTAACATTTAAAACATGCAAACACATAAGCATAACACAATAATCACATAATCAATTAGATTATCAGTAATGTAACATTATTAATTATTATTAGGTCACCAACGTTAAACGACAACTAGTGTGTGTTTACGACACGTGTATGCAAGACTTAACGGAACTAACGGAGTTTGATAACATAAATTTACCGCATGTCACATTATCCCCATGTTGAAAGAATTTTCGTCCCGAAAATTGCGTTACATGGTGAGAGTGTTCCATCACTGGTCTACTGCATTGGCACACATAAATCAAAATCGAGTGAGTTTTGGATGAGTTGTCACATCATCCCCATGTTTAAAGAAATTTCGTCCCGAAATTTAAATCAATACCTTCGTCTGCTGGCATCGTCCTTTCGAATAGCTGAGGGTACTTAAGCTTCATTTGATCTTCTCGTTCCCATGTGAATTCCGGTCCACGTCGCGAATTCCAATGGATTTTGACAATGGGTATCTTGCTTTGCTTAAGTGTTTTCACCTCACGATCCATCACCTCGACTGATTCATCGATAAAACGCAATTGTTCATCCACTTGAACTTCTTTTAGTGGTACGACCATTGTTTCATCAGTCATGCACTTTTTAGGTTTGACATGTGAAATACATTATGGATTCCACTTAGCGAATCAGGTTTGACAAATGGTCCAACGTACCTCGGATTTAGTTTCCCTCACTTACCAAACCGAACTACGCCTTTTCATGGTGAGACTTTCAACAAAACCTTGTCACCAATCTGGAACTCTAAAGGTTTCCGTCTCTTATCAGCATAACTCTTTTGTTTGTCTCGCGCTACAGCCATACGGTTTCGTATTTGCACAATCTTCTCGGTTGTCTCATGAATTAACTCGGGACATGTTAGCTGACTATCACCAATTTCTGCCCAGCAAACTGGTGATCGACATTTTCTCCCATACAACGCCTCGAAAGGTGCTGCCTGTATGCTAGTATGATAACTGTTGTTATAAGAAAACTCCACCAATGGCAGGTGAATTTCCCAGATATTCCCGAAGTCAATCACACAAGCACGTAGCATATCCTCCAATGTCTGTATGGTACGCTCACTCTGGCCATCCGTCTGTGGATGATATGCAGTTTCATATCCAATCGTGTACCCAAAGATTTCTGCAATGATTGCCAGAAATGTGACGTGAAACGAGCGTCGCGTTCGGAAATAATTGAGATCGGTACACCGTGTCTCGAAACGATCTCTTTAAGGTACAGTCGGGTTAATTTCTCCATCTTGTCAGTTTCCTTAATTGCCAGGAAGTGAGCAAACTTTGTCAATCGATCCACAATAACCCATATCGTGTCACAACCAGTTTTAGTCCGGGGTAACTTAGTAATAAAATCCATGGAGATTTGTTTCCATTTCCATATTGGTATCTCAGGTTGTCGTAACAGTCCGGATGGTTTTTGATATGCCACTTTTACTTTAGAGCAGGTCAAACACTTGCTCACATACGTAGCTACATTCGCTTTCATGTTAGGCCACCAGTAGTGCGCCTTTAGATCATGATACATCTTGTCGGATCCAGGATGTATAGAATACTTAGATTTATGCGCCTCGCTCATAACTAATTCTCTCAGATTTCCATAAACAGGCACCCAAAGTCTATCCATGAAATACCGAATTCCATCCTCTTTCACCACTAGTTGTTTATCCATTCCTCTTAACGACTCAGAACCAACATCTTTTTCTTTTAAAGCTTCTATCCGTGCCTCCTTAACTTGTTCGGGCAGTTGGGTACTGATAATAAGCTATAAAGCTCGCATCCCTCGAGGTTTAGTTATTTCCTTCCTGCTTAGGGCATCGGCAACTACGTTCGCCTTTCCCGGATGGTACTTAATAGCGCAATCATAATCGTTTAGTAGTTCCACCCAACGTCGTTGCCTCATATTCAAATCTTTTTGCTCGAAGATATGTTGAAGACTTGTGATGGTGTAGATAGTGCACTTGGTACCGTACAAGTAATGTCTCTAGATCTTTAAGGCAAAAACCACTGCACCCAATTCAAAGTCATGGGTGGTATAGTTCTTTTCATGAACCTTTAGTTGTCTTGAGACATAGGCTATCACCTTTTCTCGTTGCATCAAGACACAACCCAATCCTTGAATGGATGCATCGCAATAGACGACGAAGTCATCCGTTCCCTCTAGCAATGCTAATATCGGGGCAGTACAGAGTTTTTGTTTTAACAATTGAAAAGCTGATTCTTGGTTCTCACTCCATTTGTATGTCGTTCCTTTACGAGTCAAGGCCGTGAGAGGTTGTGCGATCTTAGAAAATCCTTCTATGAATCGTCGGTAATATCTTGCTAATCCCAGAAATTGTCTTATCTCGCTCGGCGTTTTGGGTGTAGTCCAATTCTTTATCGCCTCAATTTTGGCAGGATCAACATGTATCCCTTTCTCATTAATAATATGACCTAGGAATTGCACTTCTCGTATCCAAAAGTCACACTTTGAGAATTTGGCATACAGCTGCTCATTTTTCAATAGTTCTAAGATCATTCATAAGTGCTCTTCATGCTCCTCCTTGGTCCTAGAATATATTAGTATATCATCGATGAACACAATGACAAACTGATCAAGATAGGGTTTGCACATGTGGTTCATGAGGTCCATGATCACAGTAGGCACATTAGTCAACCCAAAAGGCATGACCAAGAACTCATAATGACCATAACGAGTACGAAACGTAGTCTTGGGAATGTCTTCTTCTCGAACTCTAAGTTGATGATAACCAGATCTCAAGCCAATTTTCGAATAATAGCTCGATCCTTGAAGCTGATCAAACAAGTCGTCGATACGAGGTAAAGGGTATCGGTTGTTGACTGTTACTTTGTTTAACTCTCTATAATCGATGCACATCCGGAATGTGCCATCCTTCTTTTTAACAAAAAGAACAGGAGCTCCCCAAGGTGATGTGCTAGGTCGAATAAAGCCCTTATCTAAAAGCTCCTGAAGTTGTGATGACAACTCTTGTAGCTCGTTTGGTGCTAATCGATAAGGTGCCCTAGCAATCGGAGCTATGCCAGGAGTCAATTCAATCTGGAATTCCACTTGGCGGTGAGGTGGTAATCCAGGAAGATCCTCTGGAAACACCTCTAGAAAATCACGCACTATGGGAATATCCTCCATTCTCCTTTCTTCTGCTTGCTTATTGGTTACAAGTGCTAGAATAGCCACACGACCCTTTCGTAATAGCTTTTGAGCTTTCATGTATGAGATGATGCCTATCCCAGCACCACTCCTATCACTTCTGACGGTAAGGATGTTGTCACCAACAGGGATTCGTATGATCTTCTCATGACATATGACTTCCGCTTGCTTGCTAGAGAGCCAATCCATGCCTATCACAACATCAAAACTCCCAAGCATAACAAGCATAAGATCTATGGCGAAAGTATGACCAGCAAGTTCTATCTTATAGTCTTTAAGGATATGTGTTACATGGATCTGTTTACCGTCAGCTAATTCCACAGTGTATTTAGATTCTAAAGCAGAGGGTATATTACTTAAAAGACTACATAACTTTAAGGACACGAAACTCCTATCTGCTCCAGTATCAAATAGTACTATAGCAAAACAACCATTAACAGAGAATCTACCAATAACAGTTGTGGGATCATTTAGAGCCTCACCTGAGCCAATGACGAAGGCTCTCCCCTTGGCTCCATCTTTGTTGCCGCCATTACCAGTACCATTACCTCCATTGTTGTTATTACCATTGTTGTTGTTGTTACCATTGTTGTTGTTGTTGTTGTTGTTGTTATTGCCATTACCATTTCTCTTTAGTTGTGGGTAGTTTCGCCTGTATTGCCCTTCTTTCCCACATTCAAAACAACCTTTAGGAGTTTCTTGAGGTTGTTGTGGCCTCCTTACCAGCTCACCACGACAATCCTTAGCAGCGTGTCCAATTTTTCCACAGCGCTGACACTTGAAGTTATCACACCTTCCCACATGATGGTAATTACACCGACTGCACTTCGGATATCTACCACCATAACCACTGGTTCCTTGATTATTTGCAGGCGTTTGGTTGAAGTTACGGTTATTGTCGAACCTTCGTTGCTGCTGAACTGGTTGTTGTTGCTGTTGAGGTTGAGGTTGACCGCTAGAAGGTGATGATACTTTGGTGTTGTTGGCATTATCCCACTTTCTTTTGTTGTCGGGCACGCTCGCCACAGCGCCCCGTTTGGGTAGACGTCCTTGCTCCACGACTTGGTCAGTTAGCTTATTAGCTAGCTGGATGGCTTGCTGAATGGTTGTTGGATTGGAAGCAGTTACCATACTTTGGATTTCAGGTACCAATCCTTGTATGTAATGCTCTACCCTTTTATGCACCTCATTCACCATTCTCGGGCACAAAGTTGCTAGTTCATGGGTTCTAGTGGTGTACGCCTCGATTTTCGAGCCCTGCATCTTCAATTGCCAGAACTCCATCTCTAACTTTTGCACTTCATTGCGAGGACAGTACTCCTCAGTCATCATTGTTTTAAACTCATCCCATGGAAGCCCATTCACCATTGCTTGTCCTAGCATCTGGACTTGCGCGTTCCACCAAGATAGAGCAGCAACCTCCAAAGTCACAGTGGCATACTTCACTTGATCCGTAGGTGCACAGTTACATTTAGAGAAGACAGACTAAGTCTTCTCGAACCATCGTACAAGCCCTACAGCACCCTCTGTACCGTTGTAGGTGTGTGGTTTACAGTCCATAAAGGACTTGTAGGTACACACTGGTGGTCCTGTTTTAACACAACACACATTAATCAAACATCCCATATAGTTATGAAGGATATCAGATTTATCTTTCTATCATTGTTTACCGGCTTGCTGACCCGCGTGGGTAGCAGCCACTGCCACCTGAACATGCTCATTAATTAGAGCAACTAATTCTGCGGGGGTCATGTTAATAGCACCACCGCCATGTTCTCCGTTGCCACGTCCATGTCCGCATCCACGACCACGTCCACGGGCGTCCATTCTTTTCACTTTACATTCATAAATACAATAATGAGTAACATCAAACACATTTATCTCATTGAAGCACAGTAAATAGTAAACAAAAGAAATAATGAATCATCACAACCACAACATTCATAACAAAAATAATAACCAAAGTAAATAAATTGTAAATGAGTCACAATGTATTTATCAATGTCAAAATTTAATTTTGTCGTTCGTATGGGGAAACAACCCTTCCCACATAGGTTTAAAAAGAAAAATACTACGTAGTCTAAGTCATATAAAGAAAGTCAAACGACAACATCTGACCCATCACTGTCATCCTCCATCTCCACCGGTTCCTCCTCCTCGGGATCCTCATCCTCAGGGTCTACTGCAGGAGCAAGAGCTATAGCAATCAGAAGTGCCGCTAGTTGAGCTTCTAAAATAGTAATCCTATTATCAGTTACGGCGTCCCGCTGTTCATGAGCAGTCACACGCCCTCGGAGTGCCATGAGACCATCTTGCATATGGTGACACCCGTTTAGGGTCTTCCCGTGTTGTTCCCGGAGTTCATCTAGTTGATGTTTCAGTTTGTACACCTCTTGGTGCAGTGTACAGACTTCACCTGTGAGCCGCCTGACTCGATGCTGCTCAGTGTCTAGTGCAACCACCAGTGCAGCAATCAGTTGTTCGTTGGACTGCACCGTCCGTGGGAGTGAAGGCATTGGTTGGTCGGCATTGTTCCTAGTCCTGGGCCTCGGGACAGGTACGCGCTCCCTAAACATAGTATGATCAACAAATCTAGGATAGAAACTCCAGTCTCGTGGAGGGTCACGCTTCATCAATGCAAAAGGTTGATCCTAGTCAATCTCCTCTCGAGGATAAGCTAGTGGGGGCCAATCGAATCCATTGTCAGGTACAGGTGCGGGGGGTGGGGATTTAGATCGTGAAGTTGATTCAGGTCGCTTACCCGGGGTTCTCGATGACGATGCCATGCTGCAGAGAGTGTGATGTGTATGCCAATGAGTATACAGTAGATGAGAATAAGGCACATGTAACTAATTAAATGTGTGCGGTTATAGTCTAGTGTGTATGCAACCTAGTTTCCTATAACCAATGGCTCTGATACCAATCTGTCACACCCTCAAAATCCACGTGTGGAGTTTTACCGCGAGGCGTGTGAACAAACCAGGATCACAGTCAATAGTTACTCAGAACGACTCTATATGCCACTATTAAAAATAAAATCAACCAAATTATAAACTTGAAACAGTGCAGAAGCATTTCGCAAAACAACCCAAAGAAATAAAAGTGTATACTATGGCAAAACATGCGCCAACCCAAAAGAGTAAACATTAACCATTAAATGATAAAAACGTCTTCAAGACCGAGTCTTAGAATACAAGTGAAACCATGTAGTGCTCCTAATGGCAAGCAATCTAACAACCTAAGAATAGCATAATAAAATGTCAACACAATGGTTGGTGAGTTTAAGAGTGATATTCAAACATAAACAGTTTAATAACATAGATATAAAAGTAGTGCATTATAACAAATATCTAGTCCATTAACAATAAATATTAATTCATAGTGATTTCGCAATTGAAGCTGACTGTGTTACATTGTTGCCTCCTGTCACGACTTAACAGGTCGTGACAATGTTCAATAGGATAGATTGCACCCAGTTGACCTCGAGTCACACAGGTGGGGCTCGTCAGACCCAGTAGTACTACCAAATTTCCCCGCTATTCAATAGTAACAATTCGAAAGTGTGAGGACTTTTCCATGATATCAACACCATATTAATATTATACACAACTTGAATATATAAAGCGTTTGTGATTTACCAGTATGCTATCTCCCCCAAAAGAAATTAAATAAATAGTGGGGCATGAACTCACCTGATACACGTGATAGACACTTAGAGTTTTACTTGATACACAGAATGGACAAACAACCTTCAGAGGTTACCTAGTTCATATAAGTACGTGAGTACGTGTAAATAGAGAACATGTGAAACCCTAAGTACACTACAACCAAGGACTCAAGATTTCAGAAAAATAGACATGTTTGACCCAGTTGACCCGTTTGACCCGTTGGTGACTTTATGTGTTGTAAACCATTCAAGCAATCATACACATATATCATACATGGTTAACATTCAAATAGATCATATGTATGCTATATTATCCAGGTGTATCACTTAGATCTTCATACAACCAAGTATCATACAAGTAATGCGAATCTAGAACATTAACATGTCCAATAGTTATAACACAACTAACATGCCACACAAAGATCAAATCACGCACCACATGCCATGTGAAGCCACTCACGACTTCACACCCTAAACCCTGCCAATCCTACTAAGTAGGGGCCACAGATTCGCACGCGTGTATGATGAGCATAATCATATTCATTAACCTTGTTCATTGCATTCAACAAACATCATAACAATCAATTTCCAGTCCCAAACATAATGTCCTAACTACTAATCAACATCAACATCATACATGATCATCAAAGTCCAAACATCACCTATGATTATCCAAGCATCCTATACAACTAATTTAACATGTTCTATCACATTAGAATTCATCCATGAACTTACTAACATGCTCCTAACATCCCAAACGTGTTCAAACCATCATCCTTCATACTTTGTGCAAATAAAGTTTCCCTTTTGGGAAAGTACATTCCAACATCTATCAAACACTCAATGTATTCATGAATTCATCACAATTATACCATTTCAAGCTCATAACAACATCTAGACATGATCAACAATGCCTAATCATCATAATCTAACAATAATCATGAGCAAAAGTTTCCACTTTTGGCAAGATATGAATAACACCATTCATTCTAAGATTTCTAGCATTCAAATCAACAATCTAGCATCTAATTAACATCATGAACCATCAACAACATCAACCTATCATTAGATCATCATGTCATGAAAATAAAGTTACTATTATTAGTAACCTATGAACACCAACTTCAATTCATCAATTTCTTGCAAGGTCAATGTATTCTAACATTCATACAACCTACTAATCATCATACATTCATCAAACAATCATCAACTTCACATAATCATGCTAATTTCAAATTAGGGTTTGCATAAAATCAAAGTTCATAATCAATCCATTAAAAACATACAATTCATGCACAATCAACGTTAAACAACATGTATTCAATCCAAATAACATACTAACATCATCAAACAACATCAACTTCCACCCCATGAAGATCCATAAACGATTTTAGGTTCGGCCATCATGAACAACTCACAAAAACTTGAAGAATCTAACCTTTAAACGTGTAGTTGCTTGCAATTGATGATTCCATCATGTCCTAAATCTTGAAATCGAACCAATTTCGCGATATCTTGCTTGTTCTAAGTCGAATTCGAAGTTGGGAGGGGATGGGAATGCAGGTTGCAGCCGAATGGGGTGGGGCTAGGGTTAGGAGTGTTTTGTTTAATTTTATTTTCCATATTTACCCTTTACGCCCTTGTGTTTTGGTATTTTATAAAAACTAGACTTTAAACTCTTTGTAAAATGTTTTTAACTTAATAATATAAATATATAAACTAATGATAATCATTATATATTTTATCTTTATAAAAACACAAGACATACGAATAAATAGGCATGTTTCCGTGTTACGCGATTAATTTCCTAATTAACATTTAAAACATGCAAACACATAAGCATAACACAATAATCACATAATCAATTAGATTATCAGTAATGTAACATTATTAATTATTATTAGGTCACCAACGTTAAACGACAACTAGTGTGTGTTTACGACACGTGTATGCAAGACTTAGCGGAACTAACGAAGTATGATAACAGAAATTTACGGGATGTCACAAAATGTTCAATCGAAATGTTAACATTTCCAAAGGGAATGATTTGTATGGCCAAAATCGAAACAAAAATCAAATTTTTCAGTCATTGGATATTGTAAATGGTTTATGGAAAAGATGTGAAGATTGGGGAATAGTGAGTGATGTTAATATCTTAAATCGGTTATCTTGATCCGGGCATATGTTTGGTTTTGTTGGATATATATGTGCGGATGAAGTTGATGGTATGATTCAGAACCTACGTTCAATGTGGTTTGGATCATACCACATGTTCACCGAGGCTACTAAAACTAATTCGTTCTCTAGACAACTTATGACAAAATTTGATTTAATACAATCTATTTGAAAGTTCGATGCTAGTAGGACTGCTTAGAACAGGATACACAACAGCCCCCGATCAACCTTCAAGTTGTTGGTGGTGGAGTTGTTACCATTCAATGGGTTTATGACATTTCTAGAAAGAATGATATGATTCTAGATAATTAAGTGGGTTACCATTACATGGGTGTTCGAATAAAGGGTTTGAGAAAATAGCTTCAAATTAAGTGGGTTATGGCTATTGATGAGGAAATAAAAGCACCAATAGTTCAGGTTCGGATTTGTATTTTGACCAAAATCCCTAGAAGATATAAGAATTTCTCAAAATAATGATACAAGGTAACTGGTATGATGTAAATGTGACAAGATTTCTCTTTGATATAGAAGATGGAACAAGACAAGTGGAGACTGAAGGAAAAGATTTTATTAATGATAACGTGAACAAAACTCAAGACAATTCATCTCCTTCTAACCCACCAGGATTTGAAAGCAAGATATCTTTATTCATACGACAGATGAAAAAGAAAGGGAGGATATTCATGTCATTGAAGATTCTTTGTCTAAGGATTCAATTAACTAAAGTGTTTGTACTTAAATGAATCTGAAGAATGAAGAGGGCAACTATTGATTTTAAGAGTAATATACTTCTTCTATGTGTTTTCTTCTTCTTCTATATGATTAACTCTTGATTGTTCTTTATTACCGATTATGTGTCGGGTTGATTCATGTTAAGGATCCGGGTATAGATCGACACACAAACACAATCAAACTATAAGAGAAAATAATAACAAAGATGAACACGCGAGATTTAATGTGATTCGGTTGATGTGACCTGCGTCCACGGGCGGCAACCAGGATAATACTTTTATTGCTTTCCGCCTCACTCGTGAGGAATTACAAATACAATACACAATATAAATAGAGAAAATTAGGGTTTACAACTTAATCCCCAAGAAAACCCCAATGGGCCAAAATTAAATAAAAAACGGGCCTTGTCTTTAATTTAATTAATCCACCATTAAGTTGTCTTTTAACCCGAGCCCAAAATCAAGACTCCACAAACCCAATAATCTCCCACTTGGAGGCTTGATCATCTTCAAACTACCTTCCCTTGTGAACACTTGTACCTCTTGTAATCTTTCTCATCTTCCTGGTTCAGCGACCTTCTCATCAGTTAAATTGAAGCCCCGTTGAAGGTCCCCCCAGCTTCAACAGATCAATCACGGTTGTATTTGCCCCTGACCCGTTCTCTGTCCCTACCAACTCCTACTGAAACAAACTACCAGATCCTGGAACACCCTGAGAACAAACACTCTCCATATTTAGCAAGTAATTATCTAGAGAGATTTTATTAGATGGAATATTAGTTCTTTTAACCCACTGTCGTCTAGGAACTGTAACTGAAGCACAACCTATGCTCCCACTACCATGAAATCCTTTAACTGGTTTTCATGAACTCTTCCATGCACATTCATTCTAAGTCTTTCATGTGACTCTAGGTTTCTTACTTGCAAAGAAACCCTTCTTTTGTCCACGAGATTCTATGAACTAGATTTTAGTTTTCTTCTAAACTGGAACGTCACTTCCTTCAGATGATAAACTGACCATATACAATGAACCCATTTTCTTTCCACAAGCAATGAAAATATTCCCTTTCACAACTTTCCACTGCTTATTCCCAAACTTAACCTTATGTCCCTGTTCATCTAACTAACTGACAGAAATCAACTATTTGTTCAAATCAGGAATCACTCTGGCATCTTTCAAAGTTCATAAACCAACAGAAGTAACTAAATCCATGTCACCCATGCCCGTAACATCAAGAACAACATTGTTAGCTAGTCTTACCTTACCAAAATCACCTTTTTTAGATTCTGCAATGCTTCATTGCTGTGGGTAGCATGAAACAAAGCTCTAGAATCCATGACCCATGAATCCACACTACTCTCCACGCTACAGATTAAAGAATCATCATCATATTAGTCTGCTGTAGTGTTAACTTATTTTGATCATTCGAAGACTGATCATTCAGACATGGTTCTAGGAGCATCAATGGTTATGGATAAGGTAGACGAAGAAGCCATCGTTTCGGTCAAGGAAGAGGTGGTCGTGAGACATTAAACAATAACAGTAAGAGAGTGACCTAGACTTGTGAAAAAAGTCATATCAACTGTTTCAACTGTGATTAATTTGGACACTATGCCTGCGAATGTCCCAAGGGAAAATCAAGTGAAATAGAGGTAAATCTTGTTCGAGAAGAGGAACATGCACTTCTCATAATCACATGCACTAAAGAAGAACATGTGATGGTATTGATAAATGAACATATGGTATTACAAAAACAATATGGTTCCGGTAATGATGCCGATGGTGAATGGCATCCAGACAATGTAGCAACCAATCATATGAGTGAATAGCGAAGTTATTTCAAAGAATTTAACCAGATGATACATGGAAGCATCTAGTTTGGGGACGGTTTAGTAGTTAAGATCAAAAGGAAAGGTTCGGTGTTATTTAAAGGGAACAATGGAGAGAAATGGCTTATTACTAAAGTGTATTACATTCTAGAGATGCTTGGAAACATAATAGGCCTCGGCCAAATGATTGAGAATGGTTGAAGGTGGTCTGAAACAAGAATGTCTTGGTTGTATGATGAAGGTGGTAGACTTCTCTTGAAAGTTATACATTTGAAGAACCGTTTGTACAAAATCAAGTTATGATTAGGTTTACCAAAATCCTTAATTGCATCATTGAAGGTTGAAGCGTGGCCATGGCATGCACAATAAGGTCATCTCAATTCCCAAGCATTGAAGCAATTGCTATCCAAGAACCTAGTCAAAGGAGTACCAAAGATTAATCACACCACATAACTGTGTGAAGCTTGCCTTGTGGGTAAGCAAAGTAGATTTCCATTCATCTCATGACCAGTTAATGGGTAATAAAATAGTTTCAAAAGTAGGAGAGTCAACACTTAATAGATCAAATAGGGAACTAAGCACAAGAAGCTAAGAACAAAAGTAAGAACACAAACTGTAGATACATGTGTACCTAGTTTAGGAGCTCAAATGTAATGTGTCTTTCATGTCTTACTTATATGTAACAGAATGGGTATAAATGAAATGGAATGTGTTGATGATGCTTATAATGTTTAATATTTCATTGATTATAGTGTGATAACGCATATTGAACTAACTATATAGGTTTGTGGTTGTTTACATAGTTCTTAGTCAAGAATGATTGAGAAATGTGCTTAAACATAATCTTGTGAAGTTCTCATGCGAATGGACCATGCTAATGGATCATACGCATGAATACTTCATGCTAATGGACCAGTAGCACGACTGAACCAGGAGACTGGATCAGTCGCATGACTGAGAAATATGATTGACTCAATCGCACGACTGGACCTCAGTCTTGCAGATGGATCAATCGCATGCTTCAGTCACATGACTGAACCATGCCAATGGTTCAGTCGCACCACTAGAAGACCCTAACCTATAAATACCATCTTATTCGTGGAAAAACAAAACAATTTGAATCCCTACGCACTAAATTATACCCTAGCTGTCCAGAGACCTAAGATAACATGTTCTAAGTTCATAGATCGTAGTAAATCATCTTACAAATGTTCTTAATGTTTTGATTCATCTTAAGATCGATTATACTAGCGTTCTCACTGATTGGATCGCCAATCAAATAGGATTCCGCATTATTTGGTTTGGTACACACGTAAATCAGTTAGTACTCTGTACCGATAACGGTCCTAACAAGTGAGCTTTGGCTCTTGATTTGCGTGTGATTCAATTGATTTTGATATAAAAATCACGTTTCACTCAAAAAATGCAATCTTTTTGTGTCAAACAGTGTTTTTGGCGTCTCAAGGTTAAAAGGTTAACGTTTTTCCAGCATACGACAATTAGGGTTAGTGAAAAATTCGTGTTTTTGCGTCAAAGTGTTCAAAACCTTCGTTTTTGCAAAAACAGCAGCCTTCAGTTGCACGATTGACTCAATCGCACAACTGAATCCATTCGTATCCCTCATACACACGATTGGCTTAGTCGCTCATCCATTCATACGACTAAAGATCATCATTCGCATTGCTCAACCGACCTGTCCAATCGCCTGATTGAACCATGTGCATTAGTTCAGTCGCACGATTGAACCATCCGCATTGTTCAATCGCACGAATAGTCCAATCGCATTCTTCCATTCGCACAAGTCCAACAGTTTAGTTCTAAAATCCAAAGTAAATCGAAATGGAAGATCAGTATTCAGCATTCACTGCAGGTAGGGATGACTGATAGCCAAAAGGTAAAGTACAATGCAGAGAAGAAGGTGTATGCTCTACTAACTCAGTCAATTCCTAAGGACATATTCCATCAATTCTGTTAGAACAAGCAAGCAAAGAAGCTATGGAATGCTTTGGAATAACGATATGAAGGGAACACTTCATTGAAAGCTCTAAAGGCTAAGACTTTGAAAAAGGAGTTTGATAACTTCCCATTGATGGGGAAAGAGAGCTTGGATGATGTCATTGACCGTTTCTACCACTTGATGAGTGAGCTGCACACTCATGGGGTTACTACATCCATGGAAGACAAAGTGTCAAATTTCACAGATGGATTGCCAGAAAAGTGGGTCTTATTTGTGTCAAATCTCAGACAGAATGATATGTTGCCAAAGTTGGATATCAATGATTTCATTCTGAAGCTGAGAGATGAAGAGTTAAGGATGAAGTACAGGTCTCAAAAGGTGTCATATGATCAGAACCCGTCACTTTACTACTCAACTCCTCATCAAAAATGTCTGGATCACCACTTCAAATGACACTCGTATCAACTTCAGCCGCTCCGTCTCAAGCTACTACTTCAGGATCTGACACGTTAGGGTCTTCATGCACCCAATACATAGCACCTGATGCCAATGCTACCAGATTGAAGACCAAGTATCTCGGTAATGTGACTGTAGAGGTAGCAAAAGAGCATATGGATCTCCTAGCAGCTGTCGTTCATTCCTATGACGGTCTAGTTGCGAAGAGATGAAGACTACAAGCAAGTAGATGAGACTGAGCTGGAAAGAATGGATATCATGTGGGCATTGGCAAGTGTTGTCTGGAGGGCAAAGAAGTTTGTTAAGAAGACAGGGCATAACCTGATTGCCATAAAGGATATAACCTTTGGTTTTGATAAAACCAAAGTTACGTGTTTTAATTGTGGAGAAAAGGGGCACTTCAAACGTGAATGCATTAAGCCCAAAAAGACAGGTAATGGTAATCCATTCTCATCCTTCAATCATCAAAGTAGTCCTGCATCATCAAGCAAGGATCCTAAAGCCTTGACGGCTCACGATGACGAAGGACAAGATTGGACCTTTCGGTTTGTGTACCCAGGAGAATCCAACAATGTATGTGTTGAGGGTTTGGATGACGACTCGGCAAGTGAAAGTGATATAGCAGTGGAACTCGTGATGTCAAATAATGAAGAAACTATAGATGTGTTCAATCACCTGAATGAAGAGGGTTCATGCACAAAATGCTTAGAATCACCTACACCAGAAAAGTCAAACTCTGCTATGATGGCTGATTCAACTGAACCTTCTCAGGTAAGTTCCCCAGACAAACTTTTTGATAATCATGCATGTTCTAAATGTAATAAATTTAGGGATAACATTGATTCAAAATTTGCTAGGCTATTAGATCATAATGATAGCTTAGTAAAGGATTTGCAATTGTGCACAGAAGCAAACAGGATTTTAAAACAAAATGAGCATAGTTACAAAGAAAAAATAGAACTATTAAATAAATAACTAAGGGAAACCGAAGTTGTGGCTTTTAACCAAGCTAATGATATTAAGTTCTATTTAAACTCCCTAGAAGAAGCTAAGAAACAAGAAGCAGTTTTGAAAGTCAAAGTAAATTCATTAAAACAAAAACTGCACAGTTAGACTAGTTCTTCTCACATAGTCCAGCACTTAGGGAGAGAACGCAACAACGGGGAGGGGTTGGGATACACTGTGGTCCCACCACCACATGAGACCTTGTTGAATGCTAAATGTAAACCAATTAATAACAACCCAATCAAGGATCATGTGGTGTCCACTCCTCTTGTAAGTGATCCAGATTCCACAAGTAAACCCATTGAATCTGTCACTAAACAAAAGGAGACCACTTTAAAGTCAAAAGGTAAAATGTCTATTGTTAATTTGGATGAGCAATTTGAGAAAGTTAAGGTAATGTCTGGTTCAACTACGTCTACTTCTGAACCTAAAAAGACCAAACAAGTTAACCAAACATGTTCATTATGTCTAAGTCCAGATAAACAACATTGTAAAGATATTAAAAAGGTTCAAACAATTAACTTTGTTAAACAAGATAAAACATCTAAACAAAAGGTGTCAAAACCCAACCAAGAAAATGTCACACGAGTGTCACACACTTCTCCACAGAAACAGCCATACCAACATGTCAAAGGTGGATCTTGCTACAACTGTGGAAAGTATGGACACATTGCGTTTAACTGTCCTTACTATCAGACACCTAGGAAGAAAGTTGAACTTCATGATCCTAAACCCAGTTCTTCTAAAAGGAGCTACATGACTCCACCAAGAAGACTAGGTGAACATAAAGTTCAAACCATAAACCAATCGTCTGTTTATCACAAATAGGCCTTACACAAAACTGGCCTACGGAAAGAAAATTCTAGTTCAATGTCTAATAATGAGAACAAGAAGACAAATGATCTTCCCTCACCCTCAAATGTATAATTGGTGGAATTTATGATGTGTGATGCCTCTGGGACACCCAAGCCGATTAAGGCTTGGGTCCCTAACCTCAACTAATGATTTCCTTTGAATATGCATGGTGTTCGCTACAGCGCAGCCGTAAATACCTGGATCGTAGATAGCGAAGCATCTAGGAACATGACTGGAAACATGGCACTCCTGTCAAACGTCAAACAAATAAAAGGAGGTCATGTTTCATTTGCTGGAAACAAAGGAGGTTACATTACTGCTCAAGGGGAAGTAGGGAACCAGAAAGTGAAGTTTGATAAGGTAAACTATGTTCAACAACTTCAAAACAATATGCTTTATGTATCCCGAATCTATGACAAGGGCTTTAAAGTAGTATTCGACAACAAGAAGTGCTATGTTTTAAAAAACGACTATGTGATCCCGGAGGACAAAGTCTTAATGTCAGCTTCAAGATATAATGATCTTTATGTCTTGGATCTATCAAAGGCCTCCACAACAGATCATCAAGTTCAGTGCTTCTTGTCAAAGGCTATAGAGAAGGATTCGATCTCTTGGCATAGGAGAATGGGACACATCAATCCACGAAAGATGAATCACTTGATCCAGAATGATCTAGTGCGAGGAGTAAACGTCAAAAACTTCCAATTACCAGATTTTGGTGTCACCTGCAAGAAAGGCAAACAGACTAAGAAGTCTCATAAGGAAAAGAAAGTTCATTCCATAGAACTACCTCTTGAGCTTCTTCACATGGATCTGTTTGGTCCAGTCAGTACAAGGAGCATCGCCGACGACTTGTACTGTAATGTAGTTACATATGACTACTCAAGACTCTCTTGGGTAATGTTTCTGAAATCCAAATCAGAAACATTTGAGTCATTCAAAGAGTTAGTAACTACATTGGAGTCTCTCTACAAGTTTAAGGTAAGACAAGTACGCTCAGACAATGGTACCGAGTTCAAGAACCAATGGATGGAGGAATTCTGCAAAGAAAAGGAAATTGTGCACCAGTTCACTTCTACCTACCCTCCACAAATTAATGGCGTTGCTGAGAGAAAGAATCGTAGCTTGATAGAGACAGCACGGACGATGCTAGCAGACTCAAAACTGCCCATCCAATTTTGGAATGAGGCAGTTGCAAATGAATGTTACACGTTAAATCGAGTCCCGGTAGTAAAACGTCACGGTAAGACATGTTACGAGCTAATTCAACGACGTAACCAAATTTAGAGTATCTCGAACCGTTTGGCGCACCTTGCACCCTTCTGAAGAAAACTCAGGAAGGCATGTTCAACGAGAAGGCTGGCGAAGGAATCTTTCTAGGATACAACATACCGAATAAGAGAGTTTACAATAACTCAACAGGTCAAGTAGAAGTGTGGTGTAACGTCAACGTTCAGAGATACACCACCCCCTTGGCAGGCAAAGGACCCGCATTCTTCTTCGATTATGATGGATTCCTTAAGTACTTCAACATCCTTCTCTCCCCTCTTGAAGATGAGTTATCAACCAAAATGATGTATGATGTCTTAAACACACCGTCACAAGACTCAACAACATTAGGTTCACAAGGTGAGTCATCTACTCATTCAGGGGGAGCACTTGACGTAAGTGACTCCTCCTCCGACGATGAAGAGGTGGACACTGATCAGGGCAATCAGGAGGAACAGGTTCCTACTACTACAAGTCCACAAGCATCTGATGTTGATGCCTCTGATTCTTCAGAACCTCACACTCCTACTACCTCAGATCCAGAACCAAGAGTTCACAATCTTGATAATGAGGTAGTCATTCCCATAAATCCTGGATCATGCTTAAATGTCTATCATCTTCTGGACAATGTCATTGGGGGTGTCACATCAGGAGTTCAGACAAGAACTCAACTATATTCGGTCGATTATGCCTCAAACATGGAAATAGGCTTCCTTCACGACGATGCGTATCGATGTTTTGTCTCTCAGTTTGAGCCAAAATATGTAAGTGATTCCTTAAATGATGAGGCTTGGGTGAGTGCCATGCAGGAAGAACTTCTTCAATTCAAGAAGTTAGGTGTATAGACACTGGTGGATAGACCTAAATGTGCTATGGTCATTGGCACCAAATGGGTCTTGAAATGCAAGAAAGATGACCAAGGAGTCATAATCAAGAACAAGGCTCGACTTGTAGTTCAAGGATTTCAACAAGTCAAGGGAATTGATTACAATGAAGTCTTTGCACCAGTGGCAAGAATGGAAGCAATCCGTATCTTCCTAGCCTATGCATCGTATATGAAGATTAAAGTCTACCAACTGGATGTAAAGAGTGCATTTCTTCTTGGTGAAATTTGAGAGACAATGTATGTCAATAAACTCGAGGGATTTGAGGATCCATATCATTGGGACAGAGTTTACAAGCTCAACAAAGCTCTGTACGGGCTTCATCAAGCCCCAGAGCATGCTATGAGAAGCTCTCGACTCATCTTGCAAAACACGGGTTTTGAAGAGGAGTGATTGATTGTACATTGTTTATCAAAGAAAAGGATGGTGACTTACTACTGGTACAGATCTATGTTGATGACATAATCTTCGGGTCCAAAAACGAAGAATTATGTAAAGAATTTGAAGCAGTAATGAAGGCAGAATTTGAGATGAGTGCCATGGGAGAAATGAAGTTCTTTCTCGGGTTACAGGTGGATTAGACCCCTAAGGGAATTTTCCTACATCAAACCAAATATGTATGCAATATTCTCAGTCAGTTTGATATGGAGGATGCTTCGGCAGCTGGAACTCCACTTGCTACAAACCATGATATGGCACCTGACGAAAGTGGTAATCTGGTTGATGCCACCATGTACCGAGGCATGATCAGATCTCTCATGTACCTCACCGCCTCACGATCGGATATCATGTACGCGATGTGTCTATGTTCCAGATATCAGGCGAAACCAAAGGTCAACCATCTTATCGGCGTTAAAAGGATATTTCTTTATCTGAAGGGTACTCCAACACTAGGGTTGTGGTATCCTCATGATGATGATTTCGAGCTTACAGCATATAGTGACTCGGATTACGGCGGTTGCAAATTGAACTACAAGTCAACATTAGCGGGATGTCAATTCTTTGGAAGAAGATTAGTCACGTGGTAGTGTAAGAAGCAAACATCAGTTGCACTGTGAACATGTGAAGCTGAATATGTTACTACGACAAGCTGTTGTTCTCAAATCATCTGGATTCAACAGCAAATGCGGGACTACGGTTTGAAATTATCTAACACTCCCATATTTGTTGATAATTCAGCTGCTATAGCCGTAACTAAAAATCCGGTCCAACATCCTAAAACCAAACACATCGGCATTAAATATCACTTTATATGTGATTGTTTTGAAAAGAACTTAATTGATGTTGTTAAATTAATACGGATTTTCAACGCGCTGACCTCTACACAAAGGCTTTTGGTAAACCACGTTTTCTCTATCTGTTAAAGGTCAACGGTGTTAAAAAGAAAAGTGATGTGATTTCTGACGATGACAGTACTTAGTCTGACAAGTAGATTGTATTTTACTTTTTTTTATATTTATTATTTTACTTCTTCACCTTTTAAAATCCTAAACGCAAGACTTTTTTGGTTTTAGAATTTTAGGGGAGAATAGGTTAAGCTAGTATTTAATTTCAGTATAAAAATAAAAATAAAAAAAACGAGGGAGGAGGACAGGCAAGCTATGAGAAATGAGATCGTATTTGTGATATTGATTCAATGACTATGGAAAATGATAGCACACGGGAACAAATAGTTTGGGACTTTAAAAGAAGAAATTGTTTAAAATGCAAAATTCGAAGTATAAGTCTGAGAAGTCTAAGAAACAATAAAGGGAAAAATGATAGTAAAACTAGCTACTACTAAGGTAACACGGAAAAAGTGGCCTAGAGGTTGCTAGACCATTTGATGATGTGTCGGTAGATTCAACACAATAGATAAGTAGACCTCGTTGGTGATGTCAAGCTCAAACTAAGTTGTTCAATAAGTTGTGGGTTGTTATCTTATACCTGGTTAACACAATCAACAAAGTTCCAATAAGGGGTGACGAGCAATATAAACGCCACGAATGTGTGCGGATGACCATAAAATGAGTGAAGCACATGATGAAAGATGCAAAATGAAATCAAGATAATAACCTATGTTGTTGGTGTGATCTGTGCAAAAAGAATAAAATTGCTCAATACAAGAAGATAGGTTGTGTGCCTCTCTGCTGTGCGGTGGCATGACCTGAGGATAAGCATAACCTAAATATTCTAGAATTCATTGGTGTTTGCATCTCTCTACTGTGCGGTGGCACTGGCCTGAGGCTTTGCAACTCTTTGAAAGCTCTAGAATAGGTTCTTCTTGAATATTACCCGTACACCACTAAAAATTCTCCTGAGGAACGCTGATTACCATATAAGCGTGGGATCCACAAATGCATGTTGAAATAATTAAACCTTAAATCATCATCAATGTGTGTCAAAAGTCTGTGTATGGATTTATGAGGACAAGTATACCGACAATCATCGTGGCTGCAACTCTTGAAAGTCAACACCATAGTGTGCATCTTGTGGTACTAGTATGATTTCCTAGACTTGCTAATGGCTCTCGATGAAAACAAGAATCGAGCATCAAAAGGTTTTGATAACAAGTCCCGAATGATGTGATTTACCTGTATGATTCTATAATGAATCGTTCCACTTATGGTGAAAATAACTTCAAGCTGCCTGTTCAAGAAATAAATCTGTTAGATATCTATCTTAGGATTTCCACCTCACACAAAATTTACAAAAATATGTTTTTATTCCGTCTTTCAGTTCTAGTAGTTTCATTAGTTTAATTTTGTCAGTTTAGTTGTTTATAGTCGGACTACGTATTGGAATTCTGTCTGGGAATCACTCACTAAAAGTGTCACATCTGAGGTGACAAAATGTTTAAAAGGATCATGTCTGAGGTGATCAACAGTTTTCTAAAGTTTAAATGGTCATGTCTGAGATGATCACTGGTCAAAATGTCCTATCAATAGTAAAAAGGGTTATGTCAAAATCATAAGTATGAGCCCATTCGCACGACTAGACCATGAGTATGGACCAGCCGTATGATTGGACCATACGTATGAGCCCATTCGCATGACTGGACCATGAGTATGGACCAGACGTACGATTGGATCATACATATGAGCCAAATTGCATGACTAAACCACACACATGGCCGAAATGTGAGATTTGACCATCAGCATGAATAAACTCACACGATTGGTTCACAAAATGAACCAATCACATGAATGGAGGTGACCGAATGACACAGTCGCACGACTGACATCTAGTCGCATGACTGAAGGTGACCGACTGTGCCGCACGAGTGAAGGAAACCCTAGTATAAAAGGAGGGGAAGTCGGTCGTAATCGCTCATCACTCCCAAATCACCCCCAAACCGCACAACTCTACCGTTACTCTGCCCGATTTTCATTTGACCATTCAAGACTACAAATTGTTGTGTTCTGACGATTGCTAGTGATTATACAGGTAAATTACGGTGCCATCCACTCAAATGTCCATCGATTTGTTCCCTAAATGATTTAATTTATGCCCTAAATAGAACTGAGACTTAGTTTGACTAAGAAACTAATAAAACTAAGCACATTGTGAAATTAAAGGTTATTAGGTGTTAGATCGGTCATTTGTGAGATTAATGAGCCAAACCACAACGTCTAACATTAAGTTTTGCTCAAAATTTGAATTTGAATTGAACATACAGTCTGTCATGCGAATGGATAACCTGATGAACTTCAATCACACAACTAAGTTAGGTGAATGGCTCAATCGCACGACTGTGCCATGCATATGAGTTCAGTCACACGACTAGTGTAACCGCATGAGATATCATACGACTGATCCCAGTCACATGCTAGTCATGTGTAAGAGCTCAATCGCATGACTAAATCTCAATCGCATAGTTCATTTGCACGACAGAACATAAAACTTCAAGTTCAAATGAACCAAATTGTTACTCAATGACACACACTAACATTTTTCTGCATTGTGTAACAGATGGCTAGTCGTTGGACCATGAGCACGAAGCACAATATCTGTGCTCATCTGGATCTGACATCCAAGATTGCAGCTGACTTCTCAGGCATTATTACCTTCCTACAAAGATCAAGGATCTTCCATGCCATTTTGACTTCGCGCACACCATACCGCTCAGTACAGCAGGCCTTTTAGGAAGGCATGGTTGTCGACAGGACCTCAGAGCCCCACCAGATCAGGAGCTCTATCTTTGGCAGCCAATTGAGATCACCGAGGACAATATCAGGATTGTATTAGAGTTTGTGGACGATGCTGACTACCCGACCCGATTACACCCACTGACAGTACGAGGCTGTTTCCTGCGGGCCAAGTACTCTGGGGACATCAACTCAGGTGTGCTCAACAAGAGCAACCTTTGTCCCCAGCTTAAGTACTTAGCCCATTTTCTACTCAAGTGCATTGCCTCACGGAAGGGGGGATTCGACAAGCTGTTCGATGAGATACAGAACGCCTATGTGACGTTGGTGCTGAACCATCCGTTCAGCTTCTCCGGGATGATCTTCACCTACCTTGGGGAAAAAATCAAGGCTAAAGGCAAGGAGGGATTTTGCATGTACCCTCGATTTATACAGATGATCATGGATCAAAAGCTCCCTTCATTGCCAAAGGAGGAGGAGGATGCAGTGGTGCTCGAGGTGATGGCTGATACCACCTTGGGCCGGAAGAAGGTGTACAGGGGGAAGTAGTTGAAACCCCCTGTGAGGCGGCTGTTTAGGCATCTGGCCCATGAAGACTACGTGGTGTCGACACAAACGAAGTGGCGCCCTGATGATAGCGACTCTGACACTAAGCCAATCGTTGTTCCCACTCATGACTCAGATGATGACGACAGTGGTGATGGTGGAGACACTGGCCCCACTTCATCTAGGGCCACCACTACTGATGTTACACCTCCACCATCCACTCATGGAGAAGTTGATATAGCTAGTTTCCATCAGGGTTTCAGACCTGATGAGGAGGAGGAGAGTAATGATGAGCCGTTGACTCGAACGGTGGGCAGCAGGGTGGTTGCCACCGAACGAGGGATTAGGGCGGTTGGTGAACGCCCGAGAGGGTCTGGGGAGACTATGACTGATCCAACCTATACCCCAGATCTGCCCAACATCCAAGGGGGAGCATCCGCCTTGAAGGGTACGAGGAAGAAGAGGGTGGCTCAGCCCCATGGGATGAAGCCCAAGAGAAGGAGGTTCACATTGATTACTACCTCTTCCACCACTGCCACCACATCTACCACCACCATTCACTCACCCACCACCACAGCTACCACCACTACTACCACTTCACCCACCATCACTACAACAGCCACTCCACCACCCATCTACACCACTTCCACCACCACCACAGCCTACCTATCACCACCCACTTATATACCACCACCAATATTCACCACTGCCACCACCACCACCACTAGCCACCAACCAAGACCATCATCCCACCCGATATTCACTAAAGGATCATCCTTACCTTCTGTTGGGGTAGAGGATCAGCTGTCAGCACTAAAAAAAATGGTGCTGAAGCTGTGGGCTGCTGATGAGGAGAGAGCTGCCAGATACGTCAGCTTATGGAGCAAATCACTGCCCAAGCACAGCATATCGCACAGCAGGCCCAAGTGATTGAGTACCAAGCTCAGCAGATGGCTACACAGGGTGAGGAGATTGCCCAACTCAAGGAGCATAAAGTCTTATTAACAAAGACGATAGAGGAGTTGGAGGCTACCAAAAAGACTATCTTGCTCAAGCTCAAAGGAATAAAGGATGAGCCTCTGAAGATAAGAGAAAGGGATGGTGATAACGATGGTGATGACGATGATGATGAAGATGATGAGGAGGAGGAGGATGATGAGGAAGATACAAAAGAAGGAGTTGATGATGGTGAAGGAGATGGAGGAGATGATGAGGGAGGAGATGATGCAGCGACATCAAGGGCCACACAAGCTAGAGAGAGGCGCACCAAGAAGACTCAGGATCAGGGTGCCTCGACCTCCAGCCCGCCTACCCAAGAGCACATGATTCAGGATAAAAGTAATGCTTAGATGTTATGTAATTTTAAATCTTGTAATTGAATCATGTATTAAACTTATGTACTTAATGTTTATAAATATTTTATATGTCTATGTCATGATTATTAACTAATGGTTGATGTATTTACATGTTTAAATCAAGCAGATCAATCATCTCAGCAAGATGAGTACGATGTTGCTCCCCTTTAGCAAATCAAGTCTCAACTCATAATGATCCTTGATTTACAAGGGATCGTCCGAAGGTCTGTAAGCTATACTCCTGAAGAAGGAGAAATCATTCATGACCTTACGGATGAACAACTTGCTGAGATGTTCCGACTAAATCCGGACGAGATTGTGAAGGATGCTCCAACTGTTGAAGTTGCATGTGACGACGAGCTGAATGACATAGATGACATCGAGATCGAGGACGTCACAGCGGAGCATTATCCTGGGTATACTGATAGAAAGGGAAATGTGGTCCCCAATCTGGGAGATACTCTCATCAGTGATACTTTTGATAAACTGGATCAGATGGAAAGTGAATCTAAGAAGAGTAAGGATCAAGCCCAAGCCTCAAACGTTGATGTTGACATCAAAAAGGCTGAATGGGCGGCGTGTTTCAGAGATCCGAGCCCAACGCACTGCTCCAAAGTCTACTATCTACACCATGCTCTACAAAGTGAAGAAATATCACAAGGTGTCGGGCAAGATTATCGCGTGGGCCTATTTTGAAGATCTAAATGTATATGCTGTCAAGAGGGAGAAGGGAATCGAGTACTTTAGATTCCCACATGATCTGAAAACTCTCCCAGGTTTTGAGCTCAACCACCTGGCTAAACTTAAGCTGTTATATGCTGACCCAAGAAAGTGTCAGGCTTGTTTGAGGCTGCATTACAAAAGGAGTACCACACCAGGTGGGTCAACTTCAAACCTCAACAACCGACGAGATATATCAGACAGTCTGAAGTTAATGCCATTACTAGAAAGCCAATGATAGTGTTGAAGTGGAGTCCTCCGCGCACGTTGTTAAGAATCCCATAAAGGAAATGCCACAGGACTTCACTCCATACTTTAAGTGGTGGTACTATGATTGGAGAATAGATGAGGCAGTCATAGTTCTAAATAGAGATGGAAATATGGAAACTATCAGGGTATTTGACCCAATGTGGCTAACTAACTTGTCTTCTGACTATGTCTACACTTTATACAAGTGGCCACTATTCTATGATGCGCAAGACATTGTACAAGCCCTCCAGTTCCAAAATGTGATAAGACTCTGCTTTGCATTCGAATACATGTAGGAGTTACAAGGGACGAAAAGTACACGAAATTTGAAGATTTGATGAAGAATGTTAGACAATAGAGGAAAGTAGTATAAGGGGGAGTTTGTAGATACATGTGTACCTAGTTTAGGAGCTCAAATGTCATATGTCTATCATGTCTTTCTTATATGTAACAGAATGGGTATAAATGAAATGGAATGTGCTGATGATGCTTATAATGTTTAATATTTCATTGATTATAGTGTGATAACGCATATTGAACAAACTATATAGGTTTGTGGTTGTTTACATAGTTCTTAGTCAAGAATGATTGAGAAATGTGCTTAAACTTAATCGTGTGAAGTTCTCATGCGAACAGACCATGCTAATGGACCATACGCATGAATACTTCATGCTAATGGACCAGTCGCATGACTGAACCAGGAGACTGGATCAGACGCACGACTGAGACATACAATTGACTCAGTCGCACGACTGGACCTTAGTGGTGCGGATGGGTCAACCGCATGCTTTAGTCGCACGACGGAACCATGCTAATGGTTCAGGCGCATGACTAGAAGACCCTAACCTATAAATACCACCTAATTCATGGAAAAACAAAACAATTTAAATCCCTATGCACTAAATCGTACCCTAGCCGTCCAGAGACCTAAGATAACCTGTGCCAAGTTCATAGATAGAAGTAAATCATCTAACAATCGTTCTTAACATTTTGATTCATATTAAGATTGATTATACTTGTGTTCTGACTAATTGGATCGCCAATCAAAAAGGATTCCGGACTATTTGGTTTGGTACACACATAAATCAGTTAGTAATCCGTACCGATAACGTCCTAACACAAACAATACAAGTATAGTTTTCAAGGATGATGTATATTGCTTTTAGTGTTTTACAAATGTTACTTGGCTTGGTCCTGTGGTCTGGTTACATGAGACACTTTATACTACATCTACAACCAATCATATTATAAAGGCCAGTTGGGACACTATTTTAGATAGCAAAATCAGTGTAAAGTCAAAGAGCAAATTGCCTTTTGACAACTAACTATTAAATGTCATAGCTCATATTCTAATCTATTAAAAAAGGATAAAAGTACAAGAGAGAAAAGTTACAGACTTAAAGACCTTAATCTGTAGTTAGCAAGAGTATGGAGAAATCACTAACTTGTATAAGTTGGTGTGTCTTTATAGATCACAGTGGAAAGTGGTTAAGCTTTTGTCAAAAGCATGTAAGAGAAAACATGTATTCTCTATCTTTGGAAGAAATTAGCCTCTTGGCGTCAGAAGACTTTGTATTGAAGCTTTGGAAAGACTTCATCTTTAGATTCAAAAGAAATAATCTTTGGCTTCAGAAAATTTGACACCTAGAGAATTTCTTAGTGCACTTCTTAGGGAACTTTGGTTTGCACCGACCTCTAAGTTAACTTTTACATACTCCTCCTTGGCTGATGCTACCATAACTTGAGGATGACTTTAAGTTGATCTTGATTTGTTTAAAGTACTCATTACAATCAGGACCATTTATTTTTCAAAGTGATCATGCAAAGGAAGGTTGTAAGACCCCGTTCCCAGGACGCTTACAGCTGGTCGATCATCGCACATAAAACATATAAGTACATTTAACTTCCATAAAGTATTGCAGCGTAAACATAAAAATGACTTTTTATGTCATTACAAATGCTTTTGCAAGTTAATACAATCGTTCATTTTAAAACATCGTTCATTTGCATTACAATGCAAAAACATTGAACAAAAGAATGTCATCCCCGAAAGAGCTGAATAGCCGCCCCGTGCCATCCTTAGCAACATTACCTGCCAACTGGAAACACATAAAAGTCCGCATTGCTAAGTGAGTTCTAGTTTTATAATAAAACATACTTTTCTTTCATGAAAATCGTTCTTTACTTTCATGCGATCATACATCATACGTACACATAGATAATGCCATTATTATCTTCATTAATCGTTCATACTTTCATTCTTTCACTCGTATGTTCACTACTTTCGATGGCATGTACATTACCCCGAAAATTGTTCACGAAGCGGGTAACTGGGCCTGAGGTCTTTCATAGACCTCGAACATTGGGCATGGAGCTAACTCCATACCTAGGGTAAGTATATTCACCACTTCTCTTTTCTCTTTCATTCTGGATCAATGCCATATGCTATACCCCGAACATTGTGCACGAAGCTGGTAACTAGGCCTGAGGTTTTTCATAGACCTCGAACATTATGCACAAAGCTGACTCCAGCACCTAGGGCAAGCAGCAAGGATCCCATACATATGGTCAATCACAAAGATTGGACCCCAGTGTGCATCCTTTCAGGGTAGCTAACCCGCATACCATTGAGCTAACACCCTTTCTTGGGTGTGTACCTCCATACATTTGCTTGCAAGCCTTTGTTACATTCATTCGTTCATTAATGCATGCGTTCATTCATCATGTTCCTCTTTTCATTATCTTTCACTTTATGTTACATAATACTTTCATTTCATTAATTAATATTCAACGTAAAGTCATGGGAAAGATAAACATACATAATAAGGAACATCATCATACACAGTCATCATCATCATACAGGGCAACATACATACATAGCATACATCATGCATAAACATACAACATCATACATCATCAACATTAACATTATACCCAACATAATCTCTAAGGCCCAACAATCATCTTACATGAACTTACGGGAAACTTCCACGTCAAAACTTACATCTGCATTTTCCCGTGAAAGTTAGTAATTAAACTACATTTTCCTTGAGTACACAAGCCCTACTTGGGCGTATGGGCACCCTTTAGTCGCACGGCCTCCAGGCGACTGAACATCATGCGAATGGACCAATGTGGAGAACACCTATGCGAATGAACATCCATGCGAATGGACCTAATGCGGATGAACTCAATGCGGATGAGTCCCATGTGAATGGAACTAATGCGAATGAACACCTATGCAAATGAAACTAATACGGATGAGCACTTATGCGAATGGGCCCTCAGTCACATGACTCCCCATGCAACTGGCCCTCAATTGTGCAAACGAACCTCAATCGTGTGAATGAACCTCAATCGCACCTTATTTGGCCGTATGGCCTCCATTCGGCCGCCTAGCCCCAGCTGATGCAGAATGCAGTTCATCCCGAACCCAATCTGCCATTTTCGACCCCCAAGCTCTTCCAAACCCATTCTAAGCCAAAATCAACCATCCTAAACCTTAGGAAAACATACCACAACACTATTCAAGCACACACAAGCCCGAAATCATACATCACTCGCATCACACACAAACACATACATACGGGTCAAACACACACACTCTTTAAAACGGGTTTCAGATGTGTTCCAGCCCCAAAATCATTCAAAAACGTGTAAAAGAGGGGTCCTAGAACTCACACAAACAACACCGACGAGTAGAGCTTCGATTAGACCCGCTACACTTTGATTTTGCATGCTTGAATCCACCCGAACCAAGCTTTCTCCCTTTTTCTCCCCTTTTTATCTTTTCTCCTCTTTGGCTGATTTTTACAAGTGTGGGGAGAGGGCGAGGGCTGCCCTCTCCCTTTAAATACCTCCACTCACCCAAATTTCTCTCGTTGGCGAGTTTGGTCCCTCGACTTTGGACTTTATTTCTTTTTCTCCTTTCGTCGGCTTCAAAAATAAATTACCAGGTGTTACAAGTCCACCCCCCTTAAATAGGTTTCATCCTTGAAACCTGTTATTCCTTGAACAAACATGGGTAATGCAACCTGATCTCTTCCTCAGTCTCCCACGTAGACTCGGATCCTTTCCTGTGCCTCCATTGTACACGCATAAGAGGAACTGCTTTATTCCGCAGCCTCTTCTCTTTTCGATCGATGATTGCCATCGGTTGCTCCACATAATTGAGTTGTTCGTCTACTTCGATATCCTCCAGTGGAACAATCATGTCTTCATCTGCCAAACACTTTCTCAGATGAGATACATGGAATGTCGGGTGAATTCCACTTAACTCATCTGGTAATTCGAGTCTATAGGCCACCTCTCTTACTCGAGCAATGATTCAGAAAGGCCCTATATACCTTGGGCTCAACTTGCCCCGCTTTCTTAATCGGATAATACCCTTCCAAGATGAGACCTTCAACATAACCCGGTCAACCACCCAGAACTCAATCGGTCTGCGTCGTTTATCAGCATACGACTTCTCTCTATCTTTGGCTGCCTTCATTACGGCCTTGGTCTTTTCAAGCTTCTCATTCGTAGCCTCGATTACCTCGACGCTCCCTAACTCCTTCTGATGAATGTCACCCTAACAGACGGGTGTTTTACATCTCCTACCATATAGCATCTCATAAGGTGGCATACCAATTGTATGAGAATTCAGCTAATGGTAAGTGGTCATCCTAACTTCCCCTAAAATTAATAACACATGCCCAAAGCATGCCCTCCAATGTTTGAATGGTCCTTTCGGACTAACCATCAGAGTAAGGATGATAAGCCGTGCTAATGTGTAACCTCATCCCCATAGCGTCGTGGAATTTCTTCCAGAATTTAGATGTAAACCAGGTGTCACGATCAGAAACAATAGACACCGCTACACCGTGACGAGTTACAATCTCCTTGACGAAAAGATCCGCTAACCTCTTAGATGAATATGTCTTGCGGATTGGTAGGAAGTGAGCACTCTTCATCAAGCGGTCAATAACCAGCCATATAGCTTCATACCCTTTCGGGGTACGTGGCAGCTTCGTAATGAAATCCATGGTGATGTGCTCCAACTTCCATTCCGGTATATCCAAAGTTTGGATCTTCCCATACGGCTTTTGATGCTCAGCCTTCACTTGTGAGCAAGTAAGGTACTTACTCACATACACCACCACGTCACGCTTCATACCCAGCCACCAGTAATCTTTCTTCATGTCTTGGTGCATCTTTGTGGCACTGGGATGAATAGAGTATCGAGTCTTGTGAGCTTCATCCAAAATCATCACCTGTGGATCCCCAAAACGAGGAATCCACATTTGTCCAAACCGGGTTCTAACACCAAAAGTGTTTTCACCCAACTCCATTACCAGACCTCTCATTCTTTTAGAGTTAAGATGATCTTCTTTCGGCGCTTCATCTTGAAACTCCTTGACTTGCTTCATCACACTGAAGGTCATGATTAACTGATAAGCTTTCACCCAAATCAGCTCGGGTCTCTCCTTTCGGCTAAGGGCATCAGCCACCATGTTGGCTTTGCTCGGATGGTAATGGAGCTTGCAATCATAGTCTTTTATGTGCTCCAACCATCTTCTCTGTCTCATTTTCAGGTCCTTCTACTCAAAGAAGTACTTCAGGATTTTGTGATCAGTGAATATGGTGCACTTCGTCGTGTAAAGGTAGTGCCTCCAAATCTTTAATGCAAAGACCACGGCTGCTAGCTCCAAATCATGAATAGGATAATTGACCTCATGAACCTTCAATTTTCTGGATGCATAGGGTATAACCTTCCTTCTTTGCATTAACACACACCCCAACCCCGAGTAGGAAGCATCAAAATAAACCACCAAAACTACACTTCTATCGGGAAATGATAGAACAGGAGCTTGAGTCAGTCTCGCCTTCAATTCTTCGAACGCTTTCTCTTGAGCTTGACCCCATACAAACTTCACATCTTTCCGGGTCAACTTAGTTAGTGGAGAAGTGATCTTGGAGAAGTCTTCAATGAATCTTCTGTAGTAGCCCGCCAAACCTAAGAAACTACGAATCTCGGATGGCGTCTTTGGAGACTTCCATTGCATCACCGCCTCCACCTTTGCCGGGTCCACCATAATCCCCTCGGGATTCACTAGCTGACCCAAGAACTGAACCTCGCACAACCAAAATGCACACTTGGAGAATTTAGCATACAACTTCTCCTTTCTCAGCATCTCTAACACTTCCCCAATGTGACCGGCATGCTCAATCTCACTCTTCGAATAAAACAGGATATCATCAATAAACACAATCACTAATTTATCCAACATCGGCCAACAAACTCGATTCATCAAGTCCATAAAAGCAGCTGGCGCGTTGGTCAAACCAAAAGACATGACAAGAAACTCATAGTGATCGTAACGCATGCGAAAAGCTGTTTTAGGGATGTCCCGCTCCTTCACCTTTAATTGATGGTAGCCCGATCGAAGGTCTATCCTTGAAAACCAACTGGCACCTTGGAGTTGATCGAACAAATCATCTATTCTCGGTAAGGGGTATCGGTTCTTGACCGTCAACTTGTTCAGCTAACGGTAGTCAATACACATCCTCATACTACCATCTTTCTTCTTCACAAACAGGTCCGGAGCACCCCAGGGAGAGATACTCGGTCTAATGAACCCCTTATCAAGCAACTCTTGCAACTGTTCCATCAGTTCTTTCATCTCCATCGGAGCCAACCGATACGGTGCCTTGGCAATAGGTTGGGCACCCGGTATCAGCTCAATCTAAAACTCAATCTCCCTGTCAGGTGGCACTCCTGGTAAGTCTTCTGGGAACATGTCTAGGAAGTCACACGCAACTGTTACTTCAGACAGTTATGGTGTTGGTGTATCCACGTCCTTTACATAAGCCAAGTAGGCTCTACATCCACGCCTCATGCACTTTCCTGCCACTGCCATTGAGATTACTTTCGGGATCGTAGTAACCCCATCACCATAAATCGTCATCGAACTACCGTTAGGCGCTATCAGAGAAATCATCTTCTTGCGACACACAATGTTCGCCTTGAAGTATGCTAACCAATCCATCTGTAGAACCAAGTCAAAACCACCTAAAGTCATCACGAACGGTCTCATAGGAAATCTATGACCTTCCAATTCCACATCACAACCCTCTAACGCCTCAGAAATCACGGTAGACTTACCTATGGCAGTTTCTACATCAAAGGGCGCATCAACACATCTACTACTAAGAGGCAACTTAGCATAGAAAGAAGCAGAGATAAAACTTTTACCGGAACCAGAATCAAATAACACAGAAGCTAAAGTTTGGTTCACTAGAAATGTACCGGACACAACATTAGGGTCTGTCCTAGCTTCCTCCTGTGTCATAGTGAATTCCATGGCGCTCACCCTAGGTCCTTCTCCTCCGGTCTTCTTCCCCCCAGAACCTTTATCCCTCAGCTTCTTACAGTCTTTACTCATATGAACACCTTCCCACAGTTAAAACACCTCACACCCCTGCAATCCCTAGCCAAATGACCTGGCTTCCCGCACTTGAAACAGACGTTTAACCCCCATCTACACTCGCCACTGTGCTCCTTCCCACATTTTCCACACTACTTCGATCCCGTACCCGGTGTGATTACATGGCGATCGTCCACCCGTGCCTTCTTGTTACCCGTCAAGGCATCACCCCGACCAAACCTCTTCCCTTTCCAGTTCCGATCACCACCGCCTTTCTTCCTACCTTCCACCACCACCACTACAGCCCTCTCATCATACAATCTCCCTGCCAAGTAAACTGCCGACCTAAACGTGCTTGGCCGGGTGGCGATCATGTGCCTACGAATATCCGCTGGCAAGCCCTGAGTGTACATCTTAATCTTCCGTGATAGAGGCGTCACCTGATCTGGCACCAGACGTGTCATCTCGTTGAACTTGGTAGTATACTGCTGATGTGTCATCGTTCCCGCCTCTAGCTGCAGGAACTCTCTCTCAACCTTATCCATCTCCCTATGAGGAAAAAGCTCCTCAATCACCAGCTTTTTCAACTCCGACCATCTCATCCTCCCAATTGCCCGACTACCCTCGGTTTGGACTATAATGTCCCACCAACACAAAGCTGAGTCCACAAAAGAGTGGGCAGCAAACTTTACCTTCTGATCCTCCCGGCACTCGTTGATATTTAAAACAACTTCCATTTCTCTCACCCATCGGTGAGCAGCATCCAGTGCCGTTGCCATCAAAAGTACGGGGCTTGCATCGTTGAAATGTCCCATAGTTACAGCATCGTTTTGCCTCCGGCGTAGGATCTTCTTCTTCCTCTTCTTCATCATCAGAGAGAACCGTTTCAGGCTCCGGTTGCTCCCATCCTCCCAAGGATCTATTCCTCTATTTCCTTTCCCCTTCCCGTACAGCCTTGATACCTTCGGTCACTATAGACAGTAAGATCGTCTGCATGACCTGATGGACTTCTTCAACAACACCCTCCTTTACTGACGCTCTTAGATTGGCGCTCTCATCGCCACCCTCCGAATGAGGAGTCTCGGGTTCTTCATGAACCGCCTTTTCAACTCTAGGTCTTCCCCTCTTGGGTCGCGGCTCAGCACCAAGGCCATCACGACCACCACCACGAGAGGCTTTCGAAGATTTACCACCAGCCATTCACACACACACACACTGAAAGATTCAAACACCAACACGATCATTCAAAGGAACAACTCAGTTTATGTTAAGTATAGTAAGTCCCTAATTAAAGTGGCCAGTTGTGATTAGCCACTTACTTTACTCTTCATACCCCAAGCATTACCTATCCTCACTACATCAGTATTTAAATCTACAAACAACACATAACCATATAACATGCGCACATAATACCAGTTATCATTACGAAAATACCTGATGGCACGCAGCTACTCAGACTGGCATCCCTTCCTTTTTCCGTCCCATTCTCAGTTTAAGTTTAGGTTTGTTTTAAAATTTTACCCATTTCACTTAAACTTTGGCTCTGATACCAACTTGTAAGGCCCCATTCCCGGGACGCTTACAGTTGCTCGATCATCGCACATAAAACATATAAGTACATTTAACTTCAATAAAGTAGTGCAATGAAAACATAAAAATGACTTTTCATTGCAAGTTAATACAATCGTTCATTTCAAAACATCGTTCGTTCACATTACAATGCAAAAACATTAAACAAAAGAATGCCATCCCCAAAAGAGCTGAGTAGCCGCCCTGTGCCATCCTCAGCAACATTTCCTACCAACTGGAAAACAAATAAAAGTCAGTGTTGCTGAGTGAGTTCTAGTTTTATAATAAAACATACTTTTCTTTCATTAAAACCATTCTTTACTTCATTTGATCATACATCATACGTACATATAGATAATGCCATTATTATCTTCATTAATCGTTCATACTTCCATTCTTTCATTCGTACGTTCACTACTTTCGATGACATGTATATTACCCCGAACATTATGCATGAAGTGGGTAACTGGGCCTGAGGCATGGAGCCAACTCCAGTACCTAGGGTAAGTACATTCACCACTTCTCTTTTCTCTTTCATTTCGGATCAATGCCATATGCTATACCCCGAACATTGTGCACGAAGCTGGTAATTGGGCCTGAGGTCTTTCATAGACCTCGAACATTGTGCACAAAACTGACTCCGGCACCTAGGGCAAGCGGCATGGATCCCATACATATGGTCAATCACAAAGATTGGACCCTAGTGCGCATCCTTCTGGGGTAGCTAACCCGCACACCATTGAGCTAACACCCTTTATTGGGTGTGCACCTCCATACATTTGCTTGCAAGCCTTTCTTACATTCATTCGTTCATTAATGCATGCATTCATTCATCATGTTCCTCTTTTCATTATCTTATACTTTACGTTACATAATACTTTCATTTCATTTATTAACATTCAACGTAAAGTCATGGGAAAGATAAACATACATAATAAGGAACATCATCATACACAGTCATCATCATCATACAGGGCATCATACATACATAGCATACATCATGCATAAACATACAACATCATACATCATCAACATCAACATCATACCCAACATACCCTCTAAGCCCCAACATTGATCTTACATGAACTTACGGGAAACTTCCACGTCAAAACTTACATCTGCACTTTCCCAGGAAAGTCAGTAATTAAACTACGGTTTTCTCGAGTGCACAAGCCCTACTTGGGCGTATGGGCACCCTTCAGTCGCATGGCCTCCAGATGACTGAACATCATGCGAATGGACCAATGCGGATGAACACCTATGCGAATGAACACCTATGCGAATGAACATCCATGCGAATGGACCTAATGCAGATAAACTCAATGAAGATGAGTTCCATGCAATGGAACTAATGCAAATGAACACCTATGCGAATGAAACTAATGGGGATGAGCACTTATGCGAATGGGCCCTCAGTCACATGACTCCACATGCGACTGGCCCTCAATCATGAGAATGAACCTCAATCGTGAAAATGAGCCTCAATCGCACCTCATTCAGCCATATGGCCTCCATTCGGTCGCCTAGCCCAAGCTGATGCAGAATACAGTTCATCCCGAACCCAATCTGCCATTTTTGACCCCCAAGCTCTTCCAAACCCATTCTAAGCGCAAATCAACCATCCTAAACCTTTGGAAAACATACCACAACACCATTCAAGCACACACAAGCCCGGAATCATACATCACTCGCATCACACACAAACACATACACACGGGTCAAACACACACACTCTTCAAAACGGGTTCAGATGTGTTACAACCCTATAATCATTCAACAACATGTAAATGATGGGTCCTAGAACTCACACAAACAAAGCCGATGAGTAGATCTTCGATTAGACCCACTACACTTTGATTTTGCACGTTTAAATCCACTCGAACCAAGCTTTCTCACTTTTTCTCTCCTTTTTCTCTCATCTCTTCTTTGGCTGATTTTTACAAGTGTGGGGAGAGGGTGAGCGCTTCCCTCTCCCTTTAAATAACTCCACTCACCCAAGTTTTTCTCGTTGGCGAGTTTGGACCTTGGACTTTAATTCTCTTTCTCCTTTCGTCAGCTTCAAAAATAAATAACCGGGTGTTACAAAGGTCAACCACATTTTTCAAGAAGTATGTGCCTTGACCCCCTTAATGTCTTGTGACATACCATCTGTCTGGGTATGTAGAGAATGACCAAGACAATATGGGTCTTTACCTAGCAAGAGGCTAACTAGAAGTGGAGTTGGTTGAGAAGTCTCTTCATGTTCACCCTCAAGATGTTCTGACTCATCCTGAGGTGTAGAGGTGGATGCTTTGGACATCTTCTTCTTCAACTTATTCTCGTACCTTCTAATGGCCAGCCTCTTACTCTTTCTATACTTCAAGTGAGAAGGTTGGTATTTAATATAAGATTTTCCTTCCTTATCCTTCTTAGTTGGGTCCATTCCCTTCACATGTTCAGAAGCTAAATGTTTAGGACCCTGTTGTGGCTCAGAATATGAAACTAGATAAGATGCAACCTTAGGTCTAGTTTGTGTTATCTTTTGGGATTTAACCTTGACCTCAGCTTCTGGTGCAACCTGACTTGGTGGATTTACCAGCTCATCCTTTTTAATATTCTGCTTGATCACTCTAATATTCTCATTCATTGTAGATAGAGATATTAGAACAACTCTCCTTCTGAAGAACCCATATGGGGTCAAGAAGTTCACCATCTTCATTCTATTAGTTGAGTTCTTCTGATTTGCTTTGATGGTTGCTTTTGACTTAGCAGCCTCATCCCTCATCTTCCTCTTAACAACTTCTTCTCTTTTTGAACTTACTTCTCTAATTACTTGAGGTACCTAAAATCAATATACTCATATGATAGAGGAAGTAGTAATGCTGCCTTATAGAGGCCTGTAGCACTAGGTAAGTTATTGTATTTTGTCTATCTTGTTCCCTACTTACCTAAATTTCTTGTTGAACTGCCATAATCTCTTCTTCAGAGGACAAGGGCTTTATATAATATTTTCCTTTCTTTTCTTCACTTATCTTAAGGAGTAATTCTACAGTCTCAGCCTCCTTCCTCTATTTTGACACTTTAGTGTCAGCCAACTCATTTAACTCATCCACGGGAAGAGAGATTATTTTATCAGTGTAATAGTTCCTAGACTGCATGTTATTCAATCTGGATGCCCTTAACTCATATTCCTGAGTATTTGACCTTGGGATTGAAAGTGAAAAACATCCTCTTGACCCTAATATCTAGAAAGCACCAAGGCTATTCTGTTAGTGTCATACCTCTATCCTAAAAATTGGTTTTCAGCAAGGTGGAATAATCATGACAAAGCCCTTGGTATACCCTTCTCAAATAGAGAATCCATATTGATATGACCCTGAGGAGGTTGTTGAGTGTGGACAATTACAAGCAAGGGTGCTGAATCCTCAAATTCCACACTCTCTTTAACGCTCCCAAGTTTTGTGATTATGAATAAGACTTTCTCCTCTTTTTTGGTAGCATCACCTACTTGAATAGGTGATCTAGGCATTGGGTCCACCATATGCCCAGATTCTTGTGGACCTGATTTAGCATGCTGGGCGGGCCTATTAGCTAACTTTCCCTTGAGATTGGTGACCTAAAGTTGCTAATTCAAGACCTGCCTTCGTAAGGCAGCTACTTGAGAGTAAAGATGACTAACCTTAGACACTAAATACGTGCATGTTTGTGTCAGTGTATGCACCCTTTGTTGCATACTCCCTCATCTTCATCAGAAGAGTCATGAGGGGTGAGAGAACACAACCAAAGTCATCTCCCTCGGATTTCCCCAACTCGATGATAACTTCATAAGAAGTGTCAAGGGGCTGGGTTTCCATGGTTAAGATCTTAATAATATATTCATTGTTAGCAGTGAGAGCCCCTTCCATATGAATATCCTGAACTTGTTAAGGAAGATCCACCTTAGTTGTGGATGGATGATGTGAGCTACATATGGGGGTTTCGGGATCACTCATCTCTCCTTGTGCAAGGGTTGATAAAGGGACTTATAGTACTCACTGCTCAATCTTAATAGGCTAAGTAGGGGTTTGTTTGAATTTTATGTGGTGTGTGATGATTATTTGTGGTTGTGTGGATGGTGAAGATGAATAAGGTGTGGGTTTAACATGGCTGGTGCTGCCAAGTTGTCTCCCTGAGTAGGGAGTTGTAACATTTTTGGAACCAAGGTTGTAATTACCCCTAAGAAACCAATAGTAGTTTTCCTTATGATTTTGAATATGTCAAATTTCATTTGTCCCAATTAAGAGTGTTGCATGTTCCCCTCAACTGTGAGCATAGTTCAAAGTTATAAATGTGATGGAGATATCTATGGAACATTTAATACTCTAAAAAGTATAAGTTAGCAAGCATATTTGTGTAAATATATTGTTAGTACTTGAACTTGGCCCCTTGGACCATCTCATGAACTATATAGGATAGGTCTTTAGTAATTTGATCATATCCTCCATGTTTATTTGATAAAGAGTGGATTAGGACATGTAAGAGGTATTCCATTGGAAAGAGACCTTACCCTTCTTGCAGATCATGTTTCAGTAATCCCCTTCATAGCCCATCTACCTGAATGATCCATTGATAGATTCTTTGGGGAAGGGAAATTTTCCTTTATTATCATCCAGCTTTAGATTTGTGTTGATGATTGCGGTGTGATTAAAATAGTCATCCCCAGCACCGCTGTAGATAGTTACTTCTCACCATCCAAGATGACCTCTTGGCAGGTCCTCTAAAAGTATAGCAGTTGTTCTTCATATAGTGGAGGTTCTATTATGAGTATGGCGAGGTATGATGATTGAGATAGAAAGCAACAAATGCGTGAGAAACAAGAACATTTTTAAGACGACAATAGAGCAACTTGGTTGTGTTGCTGGTGTAAGTGAATGGAGAAATCTGGCTTGTTTTGGGGTTTAGGGTTGGCCATTTTAAGAAGCTTAAGGAAGAAGAGTGCAAAGAACAACAAGCGTTTGTGGCTAATTTAAGGCTAGAAGTTTTGTAGATGAAGAGGAAGAGGTGAGATGGAGACCTGTTGGAAAATATATGTATGTATATATATATATATATATATAATATATATATATATATTATATATATATATATATATATGTATGTATGTATGTGTGTGTATATATATATGTATGATACGTGTGTGTGTGTGTGTGTGTGTGGATTTGAGACAAAGTTAATGCAAAAGGATAACTTTGAAATCCATAAGTGAGTCCCATCTCTGAAAAAGTATCCAAAAGGTAGTTAATTTTAAAGTTAAAAATCTTCAAAGATAGTTTTCGTTTGGAAGTTTTGAAAAGATTTCCAAAACTAAATTGACTTTGGAAGATATTACTTAAAATGAGAAGAATTGCTTCAAAAGAAAATATACTTAGAGTAATTTTGATTTCGAGCTAAATTCGATTTCGGAAGATATAAAAACTCAAAAGTTTTATATAAAGAGTGAATAAGGCTACCGAGACATAACTGCTTTTGGAAAAAAATTGTTCTTCAAAAGACATATAAGTACTTAGACTCATATTTAAGCTTTAGAAGATATATCATAATTTCTTTCGTGGTTAAATCCCTTAGTAAGCAGTTTTTAGTTTTGAATAAATAATTTTCTTCGAAAGTCAATTCAATGTATTCGGAAAGAAAATATATAATCAATACTTAAAATTCCAAGTAATATCAGTTAGAAAAATCATCTTCTAATAAAACGGGTCTTATATGAGTGATACAATTAGACAACATGAAAGAGACAGATATTTGAAGAATAATTTTAAAATTAATCTAAGGAAATATACTCAAAGTTTATCATCACAATAGCTCATACAAGACATTCAAATATTTATTCATCAAAATCTTTTGTGAAAATATGAGCATATTGTTCATTTCGGTTAACTTTTACTAGTTTTATCAATCCATTTTCAAAATTATCCCTTATCAAATGATACCTAATGTTGATGTGTTTTGTCTTTAAGTGATGCATAACAATCTCTATCATTGAGATAGTAATGTTGTTGTCTATATGGATAGGAGTTGTCTAGAAGTTGAATCCATAGTTTAGTATATCATTCTGAATCCAAAGCACCTGAGCACGGTAGATTGCAACAACAATGTATTCAGATTCAGTAGTTGATGTTGATAAACAAGATTGTTTCCTTCATTGCCATGAGACTATCCTTTCACCAATGAATTTACATCCCCGAATGTTGGCTTTATGGTCATCTTGTAGCCACTATAGTGAAATTATGAATATGCATACAGATTGAAGACATAATTCTTTGGATTCTAAAGGCCCAAATAAGGAGCACCTTTGATATATCTATAAATTCTCTTAATATCAACCAGGTGTGACATATTGGGGTTAGCTTGATATCTTGTACATATGCATATGGCTAACATGATATTAGGTGTAAGGGCTCGTTTCCGGGACGCTTAGAGTTGGTCGATCGTCGCACATAAAACATATAACTTTGCTTTTAACATTCATAAAACATTGCAACGGAAACTTAAAAATAACTTGTCATATCATTACAATGCTTTTACAAGTTAATACAATCGTTCATTTCAAAACATCGTTCGTTCGCATTATAATGCAAAAACATTAATCAAAAGAATGCCATCCGAAAGAGCTGAGTAGACGTCCCGTGCCATCCTCAGCAACATTATCTGCCAACTGGAAACACATAAAAGTCAGCGTTGCTAAGTGAGTTCTATTTTATAGTAAACCATACTTTCCTTTCATTAAAACCGTTCTTTACTTTCATGCGATCATACATCATATGTACACATAGATAATATAATTATTATCTTCCATTATGTTCGTCACATTCTTTCATTCATTAATCATCGCACCTTACATAATCATTCGCTTCCTTCATTCATAACATCCTTTTCTTTCATTCGTTCATTTCACACTTATCGCATATGTCGCACTTATCGCACCTTCATATCTCTGTACCCATCGTACATATCACACAAATCGCACCAACGGAGTGGTCACTAAGACGGACTCCCCCTGTGTGTGTGAGAACTCTTAGGGTTTACCCAAAATCACACACCATCTCATGGGTTAGCCAAAATCGCACGCTAAATAACACACCGTATAAACCACATCACATGTATCGGGGCAATTACCAAAACTGAACCCCCTACTGTGTGTATGAACCCACATGAGTTAGACAAAATCACACACTACATAGCACACAGTAAATACCACATTGCACGTATCAGAGCAGTGACCAAGAGTGAACTCTTACTGTGTCTATGATCCCTTAGGAGTTAGCCAAGATCGCACGCTGTAAGTCACACACAGTTGAGCTAACAACTCTTAATGAGTTTTGAACCTCCTTTTCTTCTCTTGCAAGCCATCCTTACTCTCATTCATTCATTCATGCTTGCATTCATTCATTACGTTCCTCTTTTCATTATTTTCCACTTTTCATTACATAATACTTTCATTACATTCTTTAACGTTCAATGCAAACCACAGGAAGACAAGCATACATAGCAATAAGGAACATAACAACATACAACATCATCACACAAGGCAATATCGCACACACATAACATACATCATGCATCATCATACATAACACAAATCACGCGCATCACATCATATAACCATACGGCATCACACATCATCATACGTCACATCATCAACCCCAAAGGTCCGACTCGACGTCTACACTTTCCCGAAAGTCAGACAATAAACTATGGTTATTTGGGCGTATGGACCCTACTCGGTCGCATGGTCTTCCATACATATGTGAAAATTTAGGCGAATGGACCTCCAGTCACATAGCTTACAGTCGCATGATTTCATGCGCACGAACCTCAGTCGCATAGAATCGGGTGTATGGACCCCAGTCTGTTAAGTACTCTAAGAAAGATTAACATGTTGTCTTTATTAGTCTTTTGATAGTTTGTAATAGTATAGGGACTATTTGTGTAATTTGTTAGTTCCTTTACTTTTTGTTTTTAGTATAAATAGCTTAGATTTGCAGGTAGATAGTAACGAATACACAAGATATTCGAATGTGCTTTCATACTTGTAATTGTCTTAGCTTGATATGAATGAAAACTTGAATTTATTGATATCTTGTTTTGATTTGATTACTTTGTGTGGATTTCATTGAATTGTTGTTACAAATCATCATAGATTTATTCATTTGATCCTATCAAATGGTATCAAAGCAGTTGGTAAGCTGTTAGTGATTGATTTTCGTTTTAAGTTCATCGAACTTGAAAACCTAAAAATCTCACTGAATCTGTGATTGAGATACAATTCAATTGAAAATTTGTGAATTTCAGTTGTGTTTCATCATCAGAAACATGATTTGAATCACAATTAGCAGATCAATTCATCAAATTTAAGTCAATTTGTTGAATTTGTTGTTTGAAAATGGCTTGAAGTTTCGAACTGAAAATCTCAAGATTGAGTGATTTGTTGTTGAAATTGAAGAAATTGATATTAAGAAGAATGTTTATTGGCGTTCATCAACATTTGAAGAATTCAGAAGATTCGAGTTTGTTATATTCATTTGAAAATGATGAATGTGTCGCATGAGCTGAGATTGACTGAATTTGTCTAAGTGTTAGACGCATTAACACTGTGTAGACGTTCTTAGTCAGTCGTTTGAGTACTGTTGAAGAGAAGAATCTCAGACGTATCACCTTTCTTGAGTTGATAATTGTTAGACGCTTGAAAACTGTTTAGGCATTTGACAACTATTCAGACGCTTGACAACTGTTTAGGCGTTTGACAACTATTCAGGTGTTTGACAACTGTTTAGGCGCTTGAAACCTTCCAGACGCATTAATACTTAGGCGTTTTTGAAAATTTTCTAAGGCATTCCCTTAGATGTTTCTCAACCTAGACGCATCAACTGTTGAGGCATTTGAATACTATTCAGGCGTTTTAACCTTGATACTTCGAATTTTTTTTAAGATTTTGAAAAACTTTTTCAATTTTTTTAAAAAAATTCAAAATATAAGAAAACAACAAAAATAAGAATGGTAAAATCAGAAGATTCTGAAAACAGAGTTCCAAAACTTAAAAATAGAGCTGATTTCAAAAATTGGTCTCTTAGACTAAAACAGCATTTTAATTCCATTGACACTGATCTCTGGAAATCTGTAGAAAAAGGACCATACATTCCTATAATAACTGATGGACCAGACAGAGGGCTTGTGTATACTAAAGATTCTCTAGAACCTTATTCAGAAGATGATCTTCAAGGAGATGATCTGAAAAGAGTTAAGAATGATATTAAAGCCTATTCATTGATGTGTAAAGGATTACCTTTGGAAGTTCTTACAAGGCTTGATGCATATAAAACTGGATATACACTATAAAAGCATTGAAGATCATTTGTGAAGGAGGTAAGGAAATTCAAAATCTAAAGAAACAAAAACTGAAAAGACAATTAGAATTGTTTCAACATTTGTCTGGAGACATAATAAATCAAATGATGAATAGATTTGTTCAACTCATAACTGAGATGTCAACAGCTGGTATCAAACCTGATCTTGAAGATTAAATGTCATACTACTCAATGCTTTACCATCATCATGGAAACAAACTGTAACTCTACTAAAGCATATTGAGAAGTTTCCAATGGATCTAGATCTTCTTATTGCAAAAATAGAATCAGTGGAGATTGATGAAAGCTCAAGGAACAATGATAGAGCAGCATCAATGTCTCAATATCAGTTTGTTGCTTCTCCTACAACCACCATGGAGAATGCATTCATGGCAAAGAGTGAGAAAAGTCCCGAAGAAGAAGGAGATCTGTTTGTTGGAGCAGGATTTTTCACTGACTCATCATTTACCAGTGCACCTGCATATACAACTCAGTCTCATTCTCAATCTCCTCCTAAATCACAGATACAATCATCAAATATTCAGACAGAGACTTCTTCATCATCTAACTCTGCTAAATCTAGCAAAGTTAAAGATGTGATTAACATTCTATTAGAGGATGAAGAGTCCAAAACTACATTTATTGCTTTTATGGCCAGCTTTCAAGCATATCAAGGTAGCCATTTAACTCAACTAGATTTTGTTTTACAGGATTTATTTGAGATGGATCCTGAAGATGTTGAAGAGATGGACCTGAACTGGCAGATGGTGATGATTGCCTACAGGACTCAAAAACACTCTTATGTCAACAAGAAATACAAGCCTAGTGCAAACAAGACTGTTGGATTTGACAAGTCAAAAGCTAGATGTTTCAACTGCAACAGTTATGGACACTTTTCCAGAGAATGCAAAGCTCCAAGGAATAGTGGAGGAAGTGCTCATTCAAGCTCAAATAATCAAAGGTTTCAACAAGCTCAGAAGACTTTTCAAAAGCCTTATCAAAGTCTTCCTATGTCAGAGCTTAAAGATGAAACCAAACCATCTGATGAAACAAAGAAAGCACTAGTAGTCAACATAAAAGATGGATATGATTGGAGTGCATATGCAGACCAATTTACAAATGAATTAACATCAAGTTCATCTCTTATTGTAGAAATTCAAGAGGAAGATTGGTCAGAAAACAATGACCCAAAAGTGGAAAGTGATGAAGAGGAAGATAACTATGATTGGAGTGACAAGTCTGATCCTAAAGAGGATACAGAGGAAGTAGCTCTAATGGTTCAGTCTGATCAACCAAAGGTTAAATCTTCTACTTCAACACCTGAAACCATAGTTTCAAAATTTCCTGAAATACCATGAGAAGTAAGAGAAAAGCTTTACACCAAATCATGCTTTGAACATGTTGAACACTACAGAAACTATTCATTCAAAATCTGTGAAAAGCTAAAACAAGAGGAATCTATGCATAACCAACTTAAATCTGATCATAAAACTGCAGATCAAAAGATTATCTCTCTTAAAACTTCATGGAACAAAACAATCAAAGATTTAGAAATTGTTACAAAACAACTTGAAGAGATGACCAAGAAGCTTGAACAAGAGAAAATAGCACATGCTGCTACTCAAGTTGATCTAGCAAAAGTAAAGAGTTCAAAAATGATAGTAGAAAAACTAATCAGTGAAAGGAAAGATAAACAAAAAGCAAGATTAGGTTTCACTCATGAACCTATGCCTGAATCTATCACAAACACACTACCAGAGAATTTCAATACTCATGATCATTCACCTGAAAATAAAGCAAAGCTTAAAGCCTTTCAGATCAAAACCAAGAATGCAGAAGAAGAAAAAGAAAATGTTCAAGTGTTTGTTGAAAAAGATCAAGAAAAAATCAAAAATGGTCATCCAATCAAGATAAAATCATATGAACCAAAACAACCAAAACAACCAAAACAAATTATCTCATCTAATCAAATTCATAATGTAATAGAAGAAGTCAGAGTTCAAAGCAAGCATAAACAACAAATAGGAACATCAGAAGATTCAAACACCATCAATATGAAACAATTTCAATGAGAAAAGGAATCTTCTTCTCATGATGTTCAATCTAAAAATAAACCAAGTTCTTCAAAATCAAAGAATCAAAGAAGAAGAAAGAAATCTGCAAAAGCAACATCTGAACAAAATAAAAGTTCAGAAAATTGATTAAAGCAACAAATCAAACATCAAAACTAAAGCCAATTAAATTTGTGTCAGCAGCTATGTTAAATATGAATTCTCTTCCAAATAATAAAGCAAATATTATGAACAAATCAAACTTGATCTGAAATCTAGTTCAGATTCAAAGACTTCCGCTGTAGCAAAAAGATTTGTTTCTAATACATTCAAGAAGGAAGTTCATGTTAAAAAAATTAACAATAATCTGACACAAAATCAAACTATGAAAAATGAATGACAACAGTTTAACTATATGACACCAAAATCAAACATTATGTCATTGTCAAAAGTTAACAAAAAGTTGTTTTTAACTCCACAAAAGTACTGTGAAATTTGTGATATGAAAAATCACAATACTGCTGAGTGCTACTTCAATAAGTACTGTCACATATGTGACATGAGAAATTATTCGATAGCAGATTGTTATTATAACAAATATTGTACTTATTGTGATGAAAAAACTCACAACACTGCAGATTGTAACATTAGAAATAGATCTCTCACTAGAAACTTTGCAAAATCAAACATGAGCAAAGGATTTGCTAATCCACAGTATTTGAGAAATCAAACTAATGGATTTCAAAGAGACATTAATCAACCTAATGTAGGTTTGAGATCTTTTTTTAAGAACAGTTATGTGAGCTCAAAACATAACATGCAAGAACACTTTATACCAAGATCTGTAAGGATGAATAATAAAATGTTAGACATCAATACATTTCAAAAGATGATCAATCAAATGGTATGAATGTTCACAAAAATAAATCAAATAGTTTTCAGAATAAAATTGGTAAATTCATCAAAAATAAACCTGATTTGAATAATCTCCATTATAAACAATTTACAATTGTTGATAAATTGGAAAGCCCAAGACCATTTCGGCTTGGGTAGATATTTCAACTTAACTTTCTTGTAGTGTAGGTACGCCCAAAAGACCAATCAATACATGGTATGTGGATAGTGGGTGTAGTCGGCACATGACAGGCAAAACTGCCTTGTTACAAAACCTAAAGTCAAAAGATGGAACTCACGTCGCCTTTGGTGGTGATGCTGGAGGAAAAATAACCGGAGAAGGAACAGTATCCAATGGGATAATAAGCTTTGATAAAGTCAACTTTTGTTCACAATTGAACTTTAATCTTTTAAGCGTATCTCAAATATGTGACAAATCTTATTCTATTTTGTTTGATGATTCATTGTGTTATGTTTTGAAGCCAGGTTTCAAGATAAGCAAAGATTGGGAAATTGTTACAGCTGAGAGAGACAGAGATGTATACAAATTGGATATGTCTCAAGTTGATCCTTCAACTGAAACAACATGCCTAATTGCGAAGGCATCAAATGATGAAAGCCAGCTTTGGCATAGACGTCTCAGTCATTCAAACTTCAAGAACATGAACAAGCTTGTAGCAGGAAATCATGTAATTGGACTACCATCCAAGAAGTTTGCAACAAATGATCACTGCTCAGCATGTTTAAAGGGAAAGCAACACAGAGCGTCTTATAAGTCCAAGCCTATAAACTCAACTTCCAAACCTCTTCAGATGTTACATATGGACCTTTTTGGACCAACAAACGTCAAGAGTATTGGGCGAAAATCATATTGTTTAGTTATCATTGATGACTTTACAAGATTTTTATGGGTTTTCTTTCTTTATGCCAAATCTGAAACAACTGAATTATTAAAAGAATTTATCATTAAAGTTGAAAATCAATTAGACAACAAAGTGAAAATAATAAGAAGTGATAATGGAACAGAATTCAAAAATGCTAATATTGAAATGTTTTGTGCACCGAAAGGAATAGCTCATCAGTTCAGTGCTCCCAGAACTCCTCAACAAAATGGAGTTGCTGAAAGGAAGAATAGAACAGTGATTGAAGCTGCTTGTTCTATGTTAGCTGATGCAAAAATACCTATCACTTTTTGGGATGAAGCAATATCAACTACGTGTTTCGTTCAGAATCGAATCTTAATTGTCAAAGATAAACTGAAAACTCCATATGAGTTAATGTTTGGCAGAAAACCAAACATAAACTTTTTAAAATCATTTGGTTGTCCTGTTATGATTCTTAATTCAAGTGATAAATTAGGAAAATTTGAAGCAAAATCTGATAATGGATTTTTCGTTGGATATTCATCAGTTTCAAAAGCCTATCGAGTCTAGAACTCTAGGACGGATGTAATCCATGAAACATTCAATGTTAAATTTATGGAAAATTCTTTTCCATCAGTTTCAAATGGTCCTGCATGGTTATTTGATCTAGATTCATTATCAAACTCTTTTCAATCCAATTTGTTTGATCAACCAAATTGTCTTAATTCTACAGATAAGAAGAACTCCAGAGGAGATCTTGGATCTTTTAGTGAAGATTCAGATTCTGATGACCCAGATGATTCAAGCTCAAACTACCCATTTTTATCATTTGTCAAGGATTCAAGAATACAAAACCATGAAAATACAGTTTCAGATCATTCAGAGTCAATTTATGAGGAAGAATCCCAAAATATTCCTAATGATGGTAATGAGTTTGTGATACCTGAGTCTGGAACATCATCCATTTCAGGTGATGTAGTTGATACAGGTAATTTTGATTACTTTGTCAATTCACCTACTCAAGTTCCAACTTCAATCCACATTCTTCTACTTTGATACATGAGTTTTCCAACTTGAATCAAACAAATCTGGATGTTAATATTCAATGTGATGAGATTACTACATCTCGTATTCACAAGAATCATCCAATTCTCAGATTATTGGTTCATTGAATGAGAGAACAACAAGGAGTAAATTAGAACAAGCAAACGTATGCTTATACTCTTGTTTTCTTTCTCAAATTGTTCCTAAAAATATTACCGAAGCATTAAAGGACAATGGTTGGATAGAAGCCATGCAAGAAAAATTACTTCAATTCCGCAAACAAGAAGTGTGGAATTTGGTGGATCTACCTGAAGGAGAAAATGTAAATGGCACGAAATGTTATTTAGAAATAAGACTGATGATCGTGGTGTTGTAATAAGGAACAAAGCGAGACTTGTTGCACAAGGATACACACAGGAAGAAGGTATAGATTATGATGAAGTGTTTGCACCAGTTGCAAGACTTGAATCAATTCGAGTTTTTCTGGCTTATGCTTCATTCATGAAATTCAAGGTGTATCAAATGGATGTATAGGGTGCATTTTTATATGGTCCAATCACTGACGATGTGTTTGTGAAGCACCTCGAGGCTTTGAGGATGCACACTTTCTACATCGAGTATATAAACTGAGTAAAGCTTTATATGGACTTCATCAAGCCCCTAGAATTTGGTATGACACATTATCACAACACTTAATCCAACATGGATATACACGAGGGAAAATTGATCCAACTTTATTAATAAAGAAGGATAATAATGATCTTTTATGTGTACAAGTGTATGTTGATGACATCATATTTGGTTCTACTGTCCAAAATTATGCAATGAATTTGAAGAAATCATGAAATCTCATTTTCAAATAAGTTCTATGGGAGAGATTAACTTCTTTCTTCATTAAACTACAGATGGAATCTTCATCAATCAAGAAAAGTTTGTTGACAAGCTCTTAAAGAAATTTAAGTTGCAAGACTGTCAGTCCATACGAACTCCAGTAGATGTTAACACCAAGACTAAACTTGATCCAAAAGGAAAATCTATTGACCAAACGTTATACAGATCAATGATTGGATCTTTGATGTATCTTACTGCATCTAGACCGGACATTATGTATGTTGTTTGTGTATGTGCCAGGTATCAATCAGACCCGAAAGAATCTCACTTAATTGCTGTCAAAAGAATATTCATGTATCTCAAAGGTAAACCAGCCTTAGGGCTTTGGTATCCTTACGAGGGTAACTTTGAACTATATGGATAGACAGATAGTGATTATGGTGGATGTTGTCAAGAGAGAAAATCTACTTCGGGTGGGTGTCAATTTCTTGGTCCCAGATTAGTCTCATGGCAATGTAAGAAACAAACAAATGTCTCTAAACATACATGCTTGTGTGTATTCATCTGAGTACTTTTGAGTTGCTTTAGCTTATCAAAATGAATGTTTGTTAAGATACATCTCTCACACCTGTTGAAACTATGTGAAATCATGAGATCTGTTACAAAGCATCATTTCACTTCTCTATTATGAGTCATCATAGACCTGAAGTACTGAGATATCCTCTGTTGTATGTCATTACAGACCTGGATTATCTTTTTGATGCAAAAAGATGCCAATGTGCACAACCTATTCAAATGAATAGTCAGAGCTGATCAAATGGTTATCCATGATCATACTCTATTAACTAAGTAATATGAACTCTGGTGATATCTATGTTTCAGGTAATAAGTTGAGCATGTATTTTTTCTTATATTTCATGATGATAGTTGAATTCTCTTTTAGTCTCTGTATGCTTTACATCATTTCATATCTAAATCAACACTAATCAATCCAAGAATTGAAAACTAAGTGAGTTGATAATTGTGTTAAAAACACTCATTGTCTGTCCTTAGATCTTGTGTCTCCTTTGCTATGATATCACTGACCTGGAACACACTTGATCAGGTTTTATTCATTGTCTATGACTCTCCACATTTATTTTATTTTAATGTGCTGATCTTCATTAATATGATCTCTCTGCAGACATTTATTCTATGCTTAATATTAGATTTTAATTCTATTTCATTTTTCTTTTATGCATGTCTTTGTGTGTGAAGGCAATGTCTCAATGTGATGTGTGATCTTATTCTCTTTCATAAGAAACTTATAAGTTTTTCAAACTTAAAAGTTTAGGGGGAGTAATAAATGAAAGAGTTGTTCTTAGAAAATATTCAATAATCATAATCAAAATTCGAAATGTTGAATTGAAAGGATGATGCTTTATGTTCAAAGTATTTGTGTAAACTAAAAATAGAATGTGTTTGAAAATTACAAAATGAATATACATAATCTTTGCAAATAAATTATGTTTAAGTTGAAAATCAGATGATATTGATTATATGTTGAGACTAAAATAAGGGACAAAAAGAAATTTAAAAAGAAATAAAATAAAATAAAATAAAAAATTATAAATTGAAAGTGCAAAATGCAAAAAAAAATTCAAAATTTGGGGATCTAAATGGTGAAAAGTGTGAAAGTGAAGAAATTGAAAATCACAAGTGTTTAAATCATGAAATTCAACTCATGCACCTAAACAGTGCACATGCGCCTCAATAGGAGCATGATGAAATTTTCAGGATTATACAAGTGTTGGACGTTTCCCATGCGTCTAAACAGTTGTAATACATCTGAAAATTACAAGTGTTGGGCGTTTGTGATAATCCCATGTGTCTAAATAGTGTTTCTGTGTTAGACGTTTGGTGTGTTTCATGGGTCTGCATAGTTTCAAAATTTCAAGTGTTAGACGTTTTACAAAGTCCATGTGACTGAACAGTGCAAAAGCGCCTAAACAGTGCTTATGCGTCTGAACAGTTCCCATGCGTCTGACTTAAAACGCACAATAGTGCTCATGCGTCTAACAAAATAAGTGAATTCTAGGTTTTCATACGCCCAAACAGAGACCATACGTCCGAACAGGGCTCATACGCCTAAAATTTCACTTATATATTTTGAACACCTACGCGTATTTTTCATTCACACTTCAAATTCTCATAACCAAAACCCTCGAACTGCGACTGTCGAGCATCAACATATCCACATTTCATTAGAAATCGAATCAAATCTTTGAGTATACACTGTATTTGAATATATAAACGTAAGTTTGTGATTCAAATATATAAATTTTGGATTGAATCAATGTTTTGTCATAGACGGTTGAATGCTATTTGGGCGTTCGAACACAATATAATCCAAGTTTAATCTGATCAAATGAGTATCATATCAAAAAATTAAAGCTGGATTATTAATAAGAACATATTTGCGAGTCTATTGATGTATTGTTTTGATATTAAAGTGAAAATTTTTGTTGATGATGAAATCAGTCGAATCTACATAGTCGAAGAAGAAGAAGATGAACATACAGTCATTTTTTGAACAAAAATAAATTAAAATTAAATCAAAATTGAAATGTTAAATAATAAATTCAAAATGATTAAAGATTAATATTTTACAAATTGAAATCTTAATTCAAAAGTAAAAATAAAAAGGTCAAATTCAAAGGTCAAAATCAAAAGTCATATGTAGAAATAAATTTAATTAATCAATATTCAATGTTCTTATAATATTTTTGCTGTATTTTGCAGATGGCAGAATTAAAAGTTGAGCCAAAGCATAATGTAGCTGCTTTCTTAGATGATGAAAATAGGGAAGCTACGGGATATGAAGATATTATCAGATTTTTACTCAGAACAAAATATGTGTATGCCATGTGTGCAAGGCCCATGATAAATGGAAGAATGATTAAAAAATTCTAGAGAACTGCTCAAGTTGAAAGAGATGATCAAGGAAACAAAGTTTTAAGAGCCTTCATCATATCAGAAAGAATGCTTGAAGTTTCTGAAGAAGCAATTAGACAAGCTTTAAGACTGGGTGATAATGATCCCGATGATTTATCAGAATATACATTTAATGAATGTAGAGAAGTTTTCTACAGATGGGTCATCCAGATCATTTCCCTAAGAAACAATTTTTCAGAGCTCGTGTATTTAAGCATCGGAAGCTTTTATGCTATATCTTTCAACATTGCATGTCAAAAAGAAGTGCGGGTTGGGATTCATTCCCTGTAGACATTGCATCTCCAATTATAGCCTTATCCACAAACAGAAGATTTAATATGGCTAAGTGGATAATGAATGGATTCATCTTCAATCTAGAAAGAGGAGTAAGGCATAAGTATCTGATGTACCCAAGATTTCTTCAACTTCTAATTAATGATGCAAATCCATATCTGTATGTTGAAGAAGTTATTGGTGAAAAGATTCAGTTAGAGCACATATCAGAGATTGTTTATAAAAGACTGGCAATGATAACCGGTGCTCAAAACATTCCATTTTTTTATTATATCAGGAATGTATCAATGGATGAAGTTGATATTACTCAGCCACACTTCCATCTAACTGAAGAAGAACCAATAGATCCAAATGATCTGATTGAAGATGTAGAAGTTGATGAAGAAAGTGATGATGATATGTCTGAAATTTCATCAAGTGAAGAAAGTGATGATGATGATGATGAAAATGATGATGCCACTGAAGTAAATCAAGAAGGAAATGAAGAAAGGAATGCTGAAGATACTGGAAATGAGCCACAAGCTATGATTGAAGAAAATGTTGAGGAAGCTGTACCAGAAAGGAATTATCAAAATCAAACATCTGATTCTGACTTTATCAATGATATTTCATTCAATCCAGTATTTGAAATTGACACAAATGAAGGAGCAAAAGAAATCCCTGTTAGTATCTCACACAATGTGTCTATACAAACAGAGGAAATAGTTGAAGTTGATGAGATTGAAAGATTGAAAGAAGAAAATTTAAACAAAGAAAAAGAGATTGAAGAGTTGAAAGTTGAAAATGAAAGAATAAAAGAGATAATCAGATCTTGTGAAAAAGAAATTCAAAAGCTCAAAGATGAAAATTAAAGTTGTCTGAAGAAAATGTATTAAAAGATGAAAAGATTGTTAGTTTTGCCAAAGATAAAGAAGATGTGATAAAGAACTTTGAAGTTATGATTAAAGATTATGATAGTCTTGAAGAGAAATTCAAGAAGTTATCTTAAGAAAATGAAAATCTCAAAGCTGAATTGCTAAAGGAAAGAGAAGTTCAGAAATCTATATCACCAGTACATGTGATTAGTACTGAGATGCAGGTTGAAGAAAATCTTGAGCAAAGAAAAGGCAAAAGGAAAGTGAATGAATTAGAAGATATTGATCAAACTGAATCATCTTCTAAGCTTCAAAGAACTGAAGAATTGGTTGAAGAGCAAAATGTTCAAGAACAGATTGATGCTTTAGATGATATTGAAGAAATATACGATGATGATTGGTATGATGAAGTTCTTGATAATGAAGATATTGATGAAGCTAAATTTGTGTCACATTTTTCTTCACAAGAACATATACAAGAACAAGATGAAGTACCACAAGATTTTGAAGAAAAATATAATTATCTTGTGAACATGAAATACAATCGAGTATATTTGGATGGACTGACTGTTTCTCAGATTAATGATGAATACGAGAAATGTATCTATGCAGAGTCAGTTGCTTCAATAGATCCAAATGAGATAGTGGTTGAGCATGGTGAATGGATAAGAACAAAAGAAGTAATAAATGTAGAAGAACTGTCTAGTTCTGAGCTGCACAAATCCTAATCCTGATGATATGAGTATTCCCGCTCTTAGATCATGGTTGCAAGCTAGAAATTACCGTTGGAGGAAGTTGAAGAGATTACAATCTGTATCTCTGAGAAATCTTGTAAGAAGCTTTCAAGAAACTGAGAAACAAATGAAGAAGATGATAGTGCTTGATACAGATAACCCCCAGTATCTTGAAATAACTAAAAGAACAAGAATGTTAAAGCCTTAGGAGATTTGATGATGCTCATGCTCATAGAAAAGAATTGATGGAAATGTTTGCTGATCCAGAAAGACAGACTTATAAAGCTTCTACTGAACAAAGGCATATTCTTGATAGTTCAAGAACAACCGGAGATTTGGTAAGAAACATATTGCAAAAAGGACAATCAATTGCTGAACTGTTGAATGCTATGATTGCTCCAGATTTTACCAACCAAGTAAAGATCATTGCATGGAAGTATGATGAAGTGTTTGATGCATTTTTGATAAAGAGAGTAAATGTTGTATGTGATGTTTATCATTTTTACTCAAGTATCATAAAACTTCGGTGCAAGATTTAAAAGAGCTGAATAGATTACCTCTGATCAATCCTACTGATTCAAAGCGTGGGAAGATGTTTGTAGAATTATTAAGAAGAGGATTGGATAGATCGAGTAATTTTCTTAACACAAGATGTGATCAAGAGGACAAAGAGTATTTTGTTACTTTGAAGAAAAACAAGAAGCTTAAGGGAGTTCAATCAGAAGAAGAACATTCTTTGATAGAATTTTGTGATAAATATTTTGAAAAAGTTACAACTCCTGGACTGAAAGTGATTGAAGGTAATCAAAACTCAAAGCCAATTCTCAGATGGTTTTATAACACTGAGACATTTGAGCTGAAGTTAGTCCGAAATCTAGAGAGATGGGATGAGGACATGATTACTTTATTTGGAGTTTTTGAACTAAAATTGTTACATCTAAGTTATATTTCATTTTTGTCAGTACAAAAATTTGAGAAAGTCTCTCCTGAAGTGGCTGAGCAAGATAAGAAATATTTCATGTCTATTATCAATGTGATGAATGCTGTAATGGAAAGAATTTCTTTGAGAAAAGCTCTTGCGTATGCCAATATTGTCAAGAAAGATATTAAAGATATTGATTTCATGAGAATATCAAGGAAAGGGTTATTAGAAGCGTACTCAAAGGAAATTAACAAACCTATTGAGTTATATGCTAACATTGATATTTCATGTCTTTCAAAAGATACATTGTAAAGAATGGACAAGATGGAGATTAAAACAAATGAAGCTAAACCAGAACAAGGCATTCTTGCAAGTAAATTCAAGTCTTCTATATCAAAAGCTTTGAAAGAATTAGATATGTACAAAAAGAAGCCAATGTTCAAAGTCAAAGAAGAACCAGCAGATTACTTTGAATGATGAAGTCAAGGCTGAAGATAAAATCGAAGATAAAGTTAACAGTCAAGCTTAAAGAGTTTGAAGACTGAAGACCATGTCAATCTTAGGGGGAGTATTGTTAAGTGCTCTAAGAAAGATTAACATGTTGTCTTTATTAGTCTTTTGATAGTTTGTAATAGTATAGGGACTATTTGTGTAATTGTTAGTTCCTTTACTTTTTGTTTTTAGTATAAATAGCTTAGATTTGCAGGTAGATAGTAATGAATACACAAGATATTCGAATCTACTTTCATACTTGTAATTGTCTTAGCTTGATATGAATGAAAACTTGAATTTTATTGATATTTTGTTTTTATTTGATTACTTTGTTTGAATTTCATTGAATTGTTGTTACAAATCATCACAGATTTATTCATTTGATCCTATCACAGTCGCATGACCTTCATGCAGATAGCCCTAAGTCACCCTCCTTTCATGCGAATGAACCTCAATCGCACGACTCACAGGCTTATGGACTCCAGTCGCATGACCTTCAGTCGCATGACCTTCAGTCGCATGACCTTCATCCGCATTTCCTTCAGTCGCATGAACTTCATCCGTATTTCCTTCAGTCGTATAGCCCCCATGCGTATGACCCTCAGTCGCATGATTCACATGCGAATGGCCCTCAATCGTGCGAATGAACCTCAATCGCACCTTATTCGGCCATATGGCCTCCATTTGGTCGCCTAGCCCTAGCTGATGCAGAATGCAGTTCATCCCGAACCCAATCTGCCATTTTCGACCTCCATGCTCTTCCAAACCTTTTCTAAGCCCAAATCAACCATCCTAAACTTAGGAAAGTATACCACAACACCATTCAAGCACAACTAAGCCCGAAATCAAGCCCCACCCACATCAAACACATTCACATATGCATACATTCGGGTTCAACACCCAACTTTTCAAAAACACGTTTTTGATGTGTTCCAGCCCCAAAATCATTCAAAAATGTGTAAAAGAGGGGTCCTAGAACTCACCTTGACAACCTCGTCAAGTAGAGCTTCAATTCAACTCGCTACACTTCGATTTCCACGCTCGAATCCACATGAACCAAGCTTGAGACCACTTTTTCTCCCCTTTTTCTCTCTAATTCGAAAATGGTGAGTGTGGGGGAGGGTGTGGGCTGCCTTCCCCCTTTTTATACCCCCACTCATTCAAGGGCTTTCTCGTTTTTGTTAGGACCGTTTATGTATGGTGTACTAAATGATTTTGCGCGTATACCAACTCAAATAGTGCGGAATCCTATTTGATTGGTGATCCAATCAGGTAGAACATAGTTACGATCACTCTAATGATTAAAGAAACTTTATGAATGACTAGAACACGATCAACTGTGATCTATGAACTTGGAACAGGTCTTCTTGGGTCTCTGGACGGCTAGGGTACGATTGTGTGCGTAGGGACTCGAATTGTTATGTTTTTCCATGAATTAGGTGGTATTTATAGGTTAGGGTCTTCCATTCTTATGACTGAACCATTAGCATCATTCAGTCGTGTGACTAAAGCATGCGATTGATCCATCCGCATGACTGAAGGTCCAGTCGTGCGACTGAGTCAATCTTATGTCTCAATGGTGCGACTAATCCAGTCTCCAAGTTCAGTCGTGCGAGTGGTCCATTAGCATGAAGTATTCATGCGTATGGTCCATTAGCATGGTCCATTCGCATGAGAACTTCACATGATCAAGTTTGAACACGTCTCTCAATCATTATTGACTAAGAATTATGTAAACAACCAAAAACCTATATAGTTAGTTCAATAAGCATTATCACACAATAAACAATGAAATATTAAACATTATATGCATCAACCACACATTGTATTTCATTCATACCCATTTAATTACATATATGTAAGACATGAAAGACATTTTACACTTAGCTCCTAAACTAGGTACACATGTATCTACAAACTCCCCCTTGGACCTAGTTTACATCATTGTCTAACATTCTTCATCATCTCTTCAAACTTCTTGTACTTCTCCTTTCTTGTAGCTCCAACATGAATCTCAAATGCGAAACAGAGCCTTATAACATTTTGAAACTGGAGGGCTTGTACAATGTCTTGTGAGTCATAGAATAATGGCCACTTGTATAGAGTATAAACATCATCAGCAGACAAGTTAGTCAGCCACATAGGGTCAAATACCCAGAGAGTCTCCATTTGGCTATCTTTGTGTAAGACTATGACTGCTTCACCTGTTCTCCAATCCTAGTACCACCACTTGAAGTGTGGAGTGAGTCCTGTGGCATTTCCCTTAGAGGGATTCTTGACATTGTGCATGGAGGACTCCACTTCAGCACCATCTTTGGCTTTGTAGTATTGGGATCAACTTTAGACCGTCTGATGTAACTCGTCAGTTGTTGAGGTCTGAAGTTAACCCACCTGGTGTGGTACTCTTTCCTTAATGCAGACTCAAACCAGCCTAACATTTTCTTTGGATAAGCATATAGTAACTTCAGGCGTGCCAGCTGGTTGAGCTCAAAACCAGGTAGAGTCGTTAGATCGTGTGGGAATCTAAAGTACTCTATGCCATTTTCTCTCTTCACGGCATACACATTTAGATCCTCAAAATATGCCCACGCTATAATCTTTCCTGACACCTTTAGATGCTTCTTCACTTTGTAGAGCTTGGTGTAGGCACTCAGCTTTGGAGCAGTGTGTTGGGCTCGGATTGTAGGATTCTGTGTGCCCAAGACACTTAGAATATTGATGTGGTTAGTACGTTATGATCCAAGTCGGGTTATACCCAATAAAAAGCTTAGCAAACACCAATTAATATTTAATTGATGATATGATCATGCAATTAAATATTTACACCAATTTAGAAAATGGGTTTTCTAAACAAGTTGCATATGAGATGGAACAATTTATTAGGATATTTTGTTCAATAATATTATTGTAATGTTATTTAAATAAGTTAGATAACATTACAAATTAATAATGGGAGTGTATAGATTATACAATTAAAAGGTTAGTTGTATATATCTAGTAAGAGGACTAGTTAACATACATAATGCGTGATAAAATTTAAGAGGGAAACCTTTTTTTCAGACCTTGGCCGCCCTCCCTCTTAATTCTTATTGGACCTTTGTGTCCTTGAAAACACACAAGTCTTGACTACTCTTGCACACCACTACTCATCATTCAACACATGCAATAGATAAAAAAACTCCTCACTCTCTCTCTCTAAGCTTTCGGCCAGGCAGCAGCATTGGAGGAGTTTTGGAGTGATTTTGGTGTAGTGGTCTTCCTAACAAGAAGGTGTTTAGAAAAGGGCTTTGGGTATACAAGCTTGAGGACATCTACACTTGAAGTCTTGGTCGATTCTAGCATCTAAAATCTCCCTTTCTTTGGTCGTTTTTGCTGCTGAATAAGGTAGTTATCACAGCTCATTGAAGCTGTGATTTTATGTAGTTTAACATATGTTCATAGCTTGTTCATTCACATATTAAAGATCCTTTTGATTTGGGTTTGTTTTTCCATCTTAAAACATCATTAAGAACATGAAATTTTCAGTTTATAAACATGTTATAATGTTATACTTCCGCTGCGTTTTTCAAAAAGTTTAAAAGGTTAAACTTGTTTATTTTGTGTTCTATCAAACCCATCAATGGCATCAAGAGCCGGTTATGTGGATAACTTGCTTGTTCTTAGTCTTTAAAATCGGTTTTAAAGAAGTATTATCACTTATTATAGGCTGATTTTGGGTTGCTATATTTTGTATGAATGATTCCCCAACTTTCAAGGTCATATCACACATGCTAGTGATTAGACCTTGAAAGATATATATTATGAAATGTTGATTGTTTGGACAATGTTTAAAACCCAAAATTTCAGTTTATGTTGGCTGAAATTTGGTGGTTTTAAGTGGGGTTTCATCATATTTTTGGTTGATATGATCATTGGATGTTAGTGTGCATAACCTAGCCTTTGGCCTTTTGTTTTGGATGATTGGAATGGTTGGTTTTTATTCATTCAATTGGGTTGTAATTTTATGTTTATTATTTGGGTTGTAATTATTTGTTCATTTGGCTATGTAATAATAGATTAGGTGCATTTCTTTTATTAGAAAAAAATGTATTAGGATACAATTTTGTAAAAGGAAGATGCACAAGATCAAGACCCAAAGATGGACATCAAAAACATGGACCTTGAAGTATTTGGATATGGATTCAAGTGGGAGTCCATGGACACATATAATGTGTCATTTTAAACCCTTAGGAAAGACCTTATGATGACACTTGTGATGGCAAACAAGTGTTGTCAACTTAGTGGCTATGGTTATGCACTCATGTTTGTATGTTTATGCTTGTTTGATTGTTTGGTTGATATTTTGTCATACATTACAAACTCATTAACAAAACTTTACAAGCTGAAAATTGGTAGTTCTTAATCATTAAAAGTAATAAAAGGTTATTAAAATGATTTAATGATTTTACAGATTAAAATTGGTTTTAATCAAAGGACCATAGGGTACCTTGTATTTGAAAGCATGCAAATACAAGTACATATAGTTTTCTAAAACTTGTATTATGAAATCTCTAAAATTTTAAACAAGATCAACACCGTCCTTTTACACAACACTTGAGTCACTAGGGAACTCTTAGTAGGATAAAGGTCACCTAACCATTTTGAGGGAACTTGCGACTTGAGGTGAGAATGCCTTATTTGTGGGATAAAGGTCACCTAACCACTTATTTTGGCAAACTCACACGTAGGTGTAAGTAGGGTATCTTGATTTGCAAACCATGTCAAATGGATCACCTACGGTGTGGTTTCCAAATGGTGTTGATGGGATTAACATGCCGACTTTACATATGATGTTTCAAGTCGATCCCATATTTCTAGAAGTTGCAAATGGTTGCAACCGTCAATCGTTGACCACCTTATTAATTTAAATCGTGGGATAAAGGTCACCTAACCATAATTTAAATGTAATGTTGGGTTCAAGACTTTAATATAAAAATGACCTTAAAAGGCATTAATTATTAAAAATAACAATATCGAAAATACTAAAATAGATCTTTGTTAAATTTTGTAGATGGCCACCAACAATGAAAATCACGATAACTCATCCACGTCCAACCAATCATTACGAGCGATCCTCCAAAAGGAAAGTCTAAATCATAACAAATTTATTGATTGGTATCGAAACTTGAGAATCATTCTCAAGCAAGAGAGAAGATCATATGTTTTAGACGACCCTATCCCCGATCAACCTACTGAGGATGATGAGGAGGCATACAACGATTGGCTCAAGTACACTAGGACTCTGTCCAAGTGTCTTGTCTCATGCTAGCGAGCATGACTCCGGATCTCCAAAAGGAGTATGAACATCACGGAGCTTACGACATGATAACCCAGCTAAAAGAAACGTTCCAAACGCAAGCAAGGGTTGAGCGCTTCGAAACGGTTCGAGCACTCCATGCATGTCGTATGGACGACAACCAATCTGTTTCAACTTATGTACTTAAGATGAAAAGTCATATTGACCGCCTTGAGAGGCTTAATTGTCCTATCTCGAAGGAATTGGCCACGGATTTGATCCTTAATGGCCTTACCAAGAAGTTCGAGACATTCGTGTTGAACTACAACATGAATGCTTGGGACAAAAGCATTGGTGAGCTTCACTTAATGCTGAAAATGGCCGAGGCGGCCATGGGTAAAAGGGTTTTACCCGTTCTCACCATCAATGAAGGTGGGAACAAGAAAAGACCTCATCCCGCACCCAAGGCAAAGGTTGCCAAGGGTAAGGGACCCGTATGGGGAAAGGGGAAAGGGGTGGCAAGGGTGCCACCCAAACCACAAGAGAAGAAGCAAATGGTTGCTACCAATGACCCATGCTTCAAGTGTGGGGAGATTAGACATTGGGCAAGAAATTGTCCTGTCCATCTCCAAGAGTTGAAAGCCAAGAGGGATGTCGGGCAGACCTCAGGTACAATATACATGATTCATATTGATCTTAATGCTACATCTTCAAACACATGGGTATTAGATACCGGATGTGGAACTCATATTTGCAATTTGTTGTAGGGGTTCAAAAGAAGTAGGGACTTCAATCAAGGGGATGTTAGCCTCTTCATAGGCAATGGAACCAAAGTCCAAGTTGAAGCTCGTGGGGACTACCTCTTGAAACTTCCAAGTGGCTTGGATGTTATTTTGAAGAATGTTTTGTCTGCTCCTAGTTTGACTAGGAACATTATTTTTGTATCCCAATTAAGACTTTATGATTATGTATTATCTTTTGTTGAAAATGATATTCATGTTTCTTTAAATGATATGTTCTATTTTAAAGCTATACCCATTAATGGTATTTATGAATTGGTTCATGAAAATACTTTAATAGTTCATTGTACCAAACTAGCACCAAGAAACTCAAGTTGGATTTGAGTGATACCTATCTTTGGCATTGTCATCTTGGTCATATAAACAAGAAACGTATACAAACACTTCAAAAGAATGGTCTTTTAAAAAAAAATGAATATGATTCATTTGATGTGTGTGAATCTTGTTTACAAGGTAAAATGACTAAGGCACCCTTTAGTGGATCTAACGAAAGGGCAAAAGATTTATTAGGAATCATACATTCGGATGTATGTGGTCCTTTTAAGCCAATGACTAAGAATGGTGAAAGATACTTCATTACCTTTACCGATGATTATAGTCGCTATGGTATGTGTACTTATTAAGGCACAAAGATGAAGCTTTTGAAATGTTCAAAATCTTCAAGAATGAGGTGGAAAATCAACTCAACAAGTCAATTAAAGTTCTCCGTACCGATAGAGGAGGTGAATACCTAAGTGATGCTTTCCAAGATCATCTTAGGAGTTGTGGGATTGTCTCACAACTCACTCCACCTAGAACACCACAACACAATGGTGTGTCTGAGAGGAGGAATCGAACCTTATTGGATATGGTCCGATCTATGATGGCTAGAAGCACATTACCTCTATCATTTTGGGGTTTCGCTTTGCTCTCCGCGGCTCGTATTTTAAATATGGCCCCAACCAAAAAGGTGGAAAGGACACCTTTTGAGATATGGCATGGAAGAGTTCCATCCCTATCATACTTAAGGGTCTGGGGTTGTGAGGCTTATGTTAAGACTCCCACCCCAAACAAATTGGAAGTCCGATCCACTAAGTGTATCTTTATTGGATATCCTAGAGATTCTATTGGATATTATTTCTATGATCCACTGGAACAAAAGATGTTTGTTGCCAGAAAGGGTGAGTTCTTAGAAGCAAAGTTCCTTATGGAAGGAACTAGCAGTAGAACAGTGGATCTTAAGGAGGATCAAGAACCACAACCTGATGCACGTTTGGTTGAAACTAGCACTCTACATGAGGATGTTGAAGTTGATCAAGTGGTTGATCAATACACATAAAACGTTCGTAGAAGTGGTAGAACTAGTAATCCACCTGAAAGATACGGACTTTTCATGGATGGATGCTATGTGGTAGATTCAGATGAACCAACCACATACCATGATGCAGTGTTCAATTTGGATTTTGACAAATGGCTTGAGGCCATGAATGTTGAGATGCAATCCATGTATGACAATCAAGTTTGGGAACTTGTTTCCAAGGTAGTTGGAAGTAAGTGGGTTTTCAAGAAGAAAACTAATATGCATGGAAACTTGGATACTTATAAAGCTAGACTTGTAGCAAAGGGTTTCACTCAAACTCAAGGGGTTGATTATAATGAAACCTTCTCACCTGTTGTGATACTAAAGTCTATAAGGATATTGTTTGCCATAGCTGCTCATTATGATTATGAGATTTGGCAAATGGATGTCAAAACCGCTTTCCTAAATGGATATCTTGAGGAAGATGTCTACATGGTTCAGCCTGAAGGTATTGTCGATCCAAAACATCCTAATAAAGTATGCAAGTTAAAGAAATCAATCTATGGATTGAAGCAAGCGTCGAGAAGCTGGAATCATCATTTTGATGAGGAGGTAAAGAAAGTTGGCTTCATTAAAAATGCTGATGAGGCTTGTGTGTATAAGAAGGCTAGTGGGAGCACAGTAACTTTCCTAGTATTGTATGTTGATGACATACTACTATTTGGAAATGACATTCCAACCTTGGAAGGTGTAAAAACCTGGCTTGGAAGTTGTTTTTCCATTAAGGATCTTGGAGAAGCCGTCTATATTCTGGGAATAAAGATCTATAGGGATAGATCAAGGCGGTTGATTGGTTTAAATCAAAGTGCGTATATTGATAAAATCTTGAAAAGGTTCAAGATGGAGAACTCTAAGAAAGGTACCGTACCTATTCAAAGAGGAACGATATTGAATATGACTCAATGTCCTAGCTCAAAGGATGAGCAAGATAAAATGAAGGCAATCCCATACGCATCTGCTATTGGATCCATCATGTATGCGATGATATGCACTCGACCGGACGTGTCATGCGCCTTAAGCATGACAAGCCGTTACCAGCAAAATCCTGGAAACAGTCATTGGATGGCTATTAAGAACATACTTAAGTACCTAAGGAGGACAAGAGATATGTTCTTAATCTATGGATCTGGTGATGAGGAACTCGTTGTAAAAGGTTACACGGATGCGGGTTTCCAAACTGATCATGATGATTCTCGGTCACAATCGGGATATATTTTCATTTTGAATGGAGTAGCGGTCTCTTGGAAAAGCTCCAAATAGGATGTGGTGGTTCTATCAACTACAGAATCAGAATACGTCACGCCTCATTGGTAGCTCAAGAAGCTGCATGGTTAAAGAAATTCATTGCCGATCTGGGGGTTGTCCCTTCCATTCAGGACCCCCTAGAGATCTTTTGTGATAACGAGGGTGCGATTGCTCAAATCAAGGAACCTTGTGCTCATCAAAAGACTAGGCACATTGGGCGGAGGTTCAACTACATACGAGATGAAGTTGAAAAGGGAAAGATATGTATTCGCAAAGTTCACACGGATCAGAACATTGCGGATCCTCTCATGAAGCTCCTTGAAAAGGCAAAGCATGAAGGTCATACTTGTGCCATGGGACTTTGATATTCTAGTGATTGGATTTGATCTATGAATTTTGTATTTGCATATGTGGAACTCTTTATTATTTAAATAAAATTATTTGGTTATAATGTTTCAATTAATGTTCCAATTTAGCATGTTTAATCCATGAGTAAATTGTTTACTCTAAATGTCCGTAGTCGTTTATAATTGTGGGAACAAGTGTGAGGGTAAGATTATTATGAACTTGGATTGGTTGATATTCATAAGGATGAATATAGAGCAATGGGTTGCTACCAAGGTTCATAGATATTTGTGGGATACAAATATTGGACTAACCCGCATCTCAAATTTTACTACATGGAATCTTATTGATTGATCATAAGTAAATTTGAGTAAAGGCAAATATCATTTGGTATCCTCTGACCTGAGATACATATTGGGTTTTGATATTCACCAAGTATTATACCTTGAGCAAATTCTTCACTGTCCTAAAATGGTGGACAGCACATAAGGGTATGTTCAGGTATGACACGCGGTGTTTGTGAGAAACGTATGTAGTCAAGATGGAATTTGTTCCTCTTATTCGTTGAGAGTTAGATGTCTAAGGCCCGATCAAGTTAAATCAACAAGGAATGATCATTTTGTGTCCTTGGATTTAACATGACATCTGTAACAAAAGGATAGATGATTGATTCACCTAAATCATTTCAAGTAGGATACTTGAAAGGGATGATGTTATTGAATGGCTATAAGTCATGCGTATTAAGGGTAGTAAACCGTTGTTAGGCGGTATTTACTGCTTGCATCAATCTTCTATGAATCTTGGGCAAGTGGGAGATTGTAGGATTTTATGTGCCCAAGACACTTAGAATATTGATGTGGTTAGTACGTTATGATCCAAGTTGGGTTATACCCAATAACAGGCTTAGCAAACACCAATTAATATTTAATTGAAGATATGATCATGCAATTAAATATTTACACCAATTAGAAAATTGGTTTTCTAAACAAGTTGCATATGAGATGGAACAATTTATTAGGATATTTTGTTCAATAATATTATTTGTAATGTTATATAAATAATTTAGATAACATTACAAATTAATAATGGGAGTGTATAGATTATACAATTAAAAGGTTAGTTGTATATATCTAGTAAGAGGACTAGTTAACATACATAATGCGTGATAAAATTTAAGAGGGAAACATTTTTTTTTAAACCTTGGCCACCCTCCCCCTTAATTCTTATTGGACCTTTGTGTCCTTGAAAACACACAAGTCTTGACTACTCTTGCACACCACTAACTCATCATTCAACACATGCAATAGACAAAAAAACTCCTCACTCTCTCTCTCTAAGCTTTCGGCCAGGCAGCAGCATTGGAGGAGTTTTGGAGTGATTTTGGTGTAGTGTTCTTCCTAACAAGAAGGTGTTTAGCAAAGGGCTTTGGGTATACAAGCTTGAGGACATCTACACTTGAAGTCTTGGTCGATTCTAGCATCTAAAATCTCCCTTTCTTTGGTCGTTTTTGCTGCTGAATAAGGTAGTTATCACAGCTCATTGAAGCTGTGATTTTATGTAGTTTAACATATGTTCATAGCTTGTTCATTCACATATTAAAGATCCTTTTGATTTGGGTTTGTTTTTCCATCTTAAAACATCATTAAGAACATGAAATTTTCAGTTTATAAACATGTTATAATGCTATACTTCCGCTGCGTTTTTCAGAAAGTTTAAAAGATTAAACTTGTTTATTTTGTGTTCTATCAACCCATCAATGGCATCAAGAGCCGGTTATGTGGATAACTTGCTTGTTCTTAGTCTTTAAAATCGGTTTTAAAGAAGTATTATCACTTATTATAGGCTGATTTTGGGCAGCTATATTTTGTATGAATGATTCCCCAAACTTTCAAGGTCATATCACACATGCTAGTGATTAGACCTTGAAAGATATATATTATGAAATGTTGATTGTTTGGATAATGTTTAAAACCCAAAATTTCAGTTTATGTTGGCTGAAATTTGGTGGTTTTAAGTGGGGTTTCATCATATGTTTGGTTGATATGATCATTGGATGTTAGTGTGCATAACCCAGCCTTTGGCCTTTTGTTTTGGATGATTGGAGTGGTTGGTTTTTATTCATTCAATTGGGTTGTAATTTCAAGGGAGCAACATCATACTCGTCTTGCTGAGATGGTTGATCTGCTTGATTTAAACATTTAACACAACAATCATTTGTCAATAATCAAGACAGTTAAATATCAAATATATATAAACATTAAGCACATAATTTTAATACATGATTCAATTACACAAGATTTAAAATTACATAAACATCTAAACATTACTTTTATCCTGAATTATTGGCTCTTCTGCAGACGGGGCTGATGGCGAGGCTCCCTGATCCTATGCCTTCTTAGAGCGCCTTTCTCTGGCTTGTGTGGCCGCCGATGCAGCCGCATCATCTCCTTCCTCATCATCTCCTCCATCCTCCTCTCTTGCAACATCATCACCTCCTTCTTCTGTCTCGTCCTCATCATCACCCTCATCATCACCCTCATAATCACCCTCATCATCCTTATCATCATCATCATCATTGTCATCACCACCATCATCATCTCCCTCTCTGATCTTGACAGGCTCATTTTTAGAGCCTTTCAGCCTCAGCATCAACTTCTTATTCTACACCTCAAGATCATGTATCCTCTGTACGGACGAGGTCTGCTGCTCACAAAGCTAAGCTATCTCCCGTCCCAGGGAGACAGTGAGCTCCATCAGCTGATTGAGCTGAGTAGCTCGCTACTCATCAGTAGCCAGCAGCTTAAGCATAATTCAGTTAAGATTGGCTAGCTGCTCCTCTAACCCAACTGTGGGGAACGAGGATCCAAATGTCAGAGGGACCTGAGATGAGGTCCCTGCTCTGTGGGTGGTGGTAGTGGTGGTGGATGTAGTGTAGATGGGTGGTGGCATAGGTGTAGATGGTGGATGGGTGGCTGTAGTAGTGGACGGTGGAGGTGTGGTGGTAATGGTGGATGGAGTGATAGTAGTGGTAGGTGGAGGTGTGATGGTAATGATGGGTGGAGTGGTAGTAGTGGTGGTGGGTGAGGTAGTGGTGGTGGTAGCTGTGGTAATAGTGGGCGAAGAGGTAGTGATCAACGTGTACCTCCGTCTCTTGGGCTTCAACCCGTGGGACTGAGCCATCCTCTTTTTCCTCGAACCCTTTAAAGAGGATGCTCCCCCTGGGATGCTGGGCTGGTCTGAGGTGTAGGTAGGATCAGTCGTAGTCTCCCTAGACTCGCCCGAGTGTCCACCAACCGCCTGAATCCCTTGCTCGGTGGCAACCACCTTGCTGCAGACCGTTCGAGTCAATGGCTCCTCATCTGACTCCACCTCCTCATCAGGTTGGAAGTCCTCATGGAATCCCGCAGTCTCTACTCCTCCTCGGGTGGATGATAGAGGTGTCTCATCAGTAGTAGTGGCCCTAGGTTGGGTGGGGCCAGCATCTCCACCATCACCGCTATCATCAGAATCATCAGCGGGGAGCACAATCTGCTCAGTGTCTAAGTCACTGTCATCGTGGCGCCACTTTCTCCGAGCTGGCACCACATAATCCTCGCGGGCCAGATGCCCAAACAGTCGCTTGACTGGGGGTTTCACATGTTTCCCCCTGTACACCTTCATCCTGCCTAAGGTGGTATCATCCATCACCTTAAGCACCACGACATCCTCCTTCTCCTTTGGCAGCAAAGGGATCTTCTAGTCAATAATCATCTGCATAAAGCGAGGGTACATGAAAAAGCCCTCCTTTCCCTTCGCCTCGATGTTCTCCACCAGGTAGGTGAAGATCATCCTCGAGAAGTTGAATGGATGGTTCAGCACCAATGCCACATAGGCGTTCTGAGTCTGATCAGATAGCTCGTCGAAGTCTCCCTTTCTTGAGGCAATGCACTTAAGCAGCACATGGGCTAAGTACTTCAATTGGGGGCACAGGTTGCTCTTGTTGAGCACACCTGCGTTGATATCCCCCGAGTACTTGGCCCACAGAAAACAACCTCGTACAGTCAGTAGGTGTAGTCGTGTAGGGCAGTTAGCATCATCCCTAAACTCCAAGACTGTCTTGAGATCGTCCTCAGTGATCTCTATAGCCTGACCAAAAATGGAGCTCCTGGGGCTCTGAAGACCTGTCGACAACAGCGCCTTCCCAGAAGGCCTGCTGAATGGAACGGTACGGATGCACGGAGTCGATATAGCACGAAAAATCCTTGATCTCCGTAAGAATGTAATAATACCCGAGAAATCAGCCGTGTTCCAGGAGGTCAGATCTAGATGAGCACATATGTTATGCTTTGTGCTCATAGTCCAACGACTCGCCATCTGTTACAAAATGCAAATAAACGTGAGTGTGTGTCAATAAGTAACAATTTGATTCATTGGACTTGAAATCTTCTGTTCTGTCGTACGAATGAACTGTGCGACTGAGATCTAGTCGTGCGAATGAATTGTACGACTGAGATCTAGTCGTGTGAATATGCTTATACGTACGACTGAGCATGCGACTGGGCTTAGTCCTATGCTATCCCATGCGTTTACACCAGTGGTGCGACTGAACTCATACGCATGGTTCAGTCGTGCGATTGAAGTTCATCAGGGTGTTCATTCGCATGACAGATTGTTTTTCTATTCAAATTCAAATTTTGAACAAAACATGATGTCAAACGTCGTGGTTTGGCTCATTAGACTCGCAAATGACTGACATAACACCTAATAACCTTAATTTGAACAATATACTTAGTTTTATAGGTTTCTTAGGCAAACTAAGTCTCGATTCAGTTTAGGGCTTAAATTTGATCATTAGGGCATGAATTGATTGAACTTTTGAGTGAAAATCGTCGCGCATTACCTGGATAGACACTAGAAGTCGTTAGATCACAATAATCAGTAGTTTAGAACAGTCAAACGAAAATTGGGCAGCGTAACGATACTTCGTGTGATAAAGTGAGCGATTGGGGGTGAATGGGAGTCTGCGACCGACTCCCCCTCTATTTATACTAGGGTTTCTTTTAGTCGTGTGACTTGTCAAACCCCAACCTTGACAGCGGAATCGTCGAGATGTGAGGGTTAAGATTGTTCACAGCCACATAACGCTATATTTAATGTAAATATTAAAATTATAAGTTTCAAAAGGCATTATGAACATAAGTATCAAACATGAAATAAGTTCAAACATAACATAAAAAACATAATTCTTTTATTCCATTAACTAGGTCCAAATCCTAGATTATTGCAAGCTTCAAAAGATCACTTTAAGCTTGGGTCTGACCTGAAACATGATATAAACAAAAGGTCAACTAAAATAGTTGGTGAGTTTCCAAGGTTTTCATACATAATATGATAAGGTTACAAGTAGCAATTCATGTCATAGGTTATAAGTTAGCAAGGTTATAGAACATATATTGTTACAACCAAACCTTGACTTGATTACAAGTATATATGATTGGCTAAGTGTATTGGGTTCCCATGATGAACAAGCATACATCATTAGGAGTTAGCAATACATCGACTTAGCACCAAATAGGCTTGCCAGGCCCAAGATCTAAGACGTCGCCAGGCTAGCAATAGTTAACGATTGCAAACAAATATATGTATCTCATATAAACACATACAACACATAAATAACAGTAACAAAAATATGAATTGCAAGTGCTTACAACTTTATACGTTTACAAGTGTATGTGAATAAGTATCATGTTTCACCTCAAATTAGTGTGAAAATATAAAAGGGGGCAAGGAAAACTCACTTGATCAATAAGTATATAATAGATGATTAATAAGAAATAAGGTAAGCAACGTTCCAACATAAATCTTCACTGAACACCTAAATATATATATATACAAGATTTAAATTTAATAATAAGTTTTAATGAATTAACGAGGTCAAGAGTTCAGTGTGGGTATTTGAGTATTTTTTATAAGTACTTTAAATACAAAACAAATATCTTCTTTCTATGTTTTAAAATAGAGAAATGGAATTGAATCGTTTATAATAATTATTAAAGTTTAAATATAATATTTGAGTAATTATTATAAATAACCATGATTTTAACAATAATAAGTGAAAAGAACGTTTAAACTAACAATGATTTATTAAAAGTAATTTAAAAATCCCTTTTATAAGAAATTATTCAAAACGATCTTTCTTAGAATGCTTTTGAAATATATATTTCTATTTTCTTAAACGTAGAAAAATTTTCAGAAAATATTTGGAGTTTAAAAGAATAATTTTTATGTTTATAAAAGGAATTATGCAAATTATTTAAGGCTAAAAGCCCTTAAAAAAGTAGTTGAGGTAGCCTGGGCTCGAACCCGGGACCTTAGGCTGGAAGGCAAATGACTTAACTAGTGAACCAGGGCTGATTCCTTGGTTTACTTTGGTTTTAAATTTTTATAAACACAAACTAAAAACTCCCCCAATTTCCTTAGAACCCTAAATCGATTGGACCACAAATTGAAGGCCAAATCGATTGTGTTAACGGAAACAAACATGGGGCTTTGATTCCCCTTGTAAATACGCACAAAATGATGTATCTAATTACCTGTTTTGAGAATGAATCGATGAAGAACAGGTTCAAGAACAGAGCGCGACTATGATGCAATTCGTTCAGGTTACAATCGGTGATGAAAATCAAATTCGTTCTACATAAAGTTTCGAATAGCTCAAATGATGAAAATTCCTTTGTCAATTGTGAGTTAGAGGGCTTGGTTATGGCTTCACAAGTGACTTGCAGGTTCACACTTAAGAGAAGATCAAGTAGGATGAAATCGTGTTTGTTAGATGAAATTGAATGTAGCAATCGATTAGGAATAGGTAGATGTTCGATTAAGTTGAATTAATTGAGTTATTATTAAGCTTTAAGGCTCTAACGGCTATGGATCGAATATGATTCGATTATGCACTCGATTGGACTTGGTAACCAACGGTTAAACGCCTTTAATTGGTACATTTAAGTTCGAAATGGGTTCTAGAAGGGTTGGAGAACGGTTTCGGGATCAAGAAAAGACCAAAATTGATGTTTAGGAGGTGGCCGGAGCTCTGTCGGAGTTTGGCCGGAGCTCCCGCCGGAAAAACAAGTGTCAAGGGGGAAAGGGGGTTGGGTTTTATTAATTACACAAATGGTCCCTAAGGTTTCCATTGTTAACATTTTATGTACAAATTTTAATATTAAGGTTTCTAAATTGGCATTAAAACCCCTTAAACTTTAACTACTTAAAGTTTTAAAACATTGTTAAGTTTAGTAACTATACAATTTATTTTTATTATTATTAACAATATTATTTTCATTATTGTTATTACTATTATTAATATTATTAATATTATTATATATTATTATTATTATTATCATCATTGTTATTATTGTTATTATTCTATTATTATTACTATTATTATTATCATTATTATATTATTTTTAATATTTAATATTATTAATCTTCAAATTAAAGAATTAAAGACATATTAAGAAATAAGCATATGCAATCCATAAATTTTATAATAGGCATAAGTTGTCCTTACAAAAATTTAACAAGATTAACTTTTAATTTAACGAAAATACGAGATGTTACAGTCTCCCCAACTTAAAAGAATTTCATTCCGAAATTAAGAAAAATAAAACTATATGAATAAGAATGGGTATTTATTCTTCCTGTGCTCCTCGCATTCCCAAGTAAATTCAGCGCCACGCTTATTCTCCTAACAAACCTTGACAATTGGGGTAGGTGTGGCTCTAGTCTTCGTTATAATGCGATCCATGATCTCCACATGTTTCTCAACAAAATGCAATGACTCGTCAATCTGGATGTCTTCCAATGGGACATGCAGACTTTCATCAGCCAAGCACTTTCTCAAATTTGAGACGTGGAATACCGGATAAACTCCACTAAGGTCGGAAGGTAACTCCAGTTGGTAAGCCACCTTTCTAACCCTTTTCAGGATTTTAAAAGGTCCTACAATCCAAAGCGAACAACACCTTTCCATGGTGAAACCTTAAGAAGAACCATCTCCCCAACTTGGAATTCCGATGGCTTACGTCACTTATCAGCATAGCTCTTTTGTCGACTTCTTGCCACTTTAAGGTTCTTGCGGATTATAGAAACATTATCAGTCGTCTCTTGTATAAGTTCAGGACCAGTGATGAAGTTTTCACCAATGTCGGTCCAACAAATCGGTGAACGACATTTTCGACCATAAAGTGCTTCGAATGGTGCCATATTGATACTCGAGTGGTAACTATTGTTATATGAAAATTCCGCGAGTGGTAGATGCGTATCCCAATCACCACCAAAGTCAAGGAAACACAGGCATAGCAAATCCTCCAAGGTTTTGGATCGTTCGCCTCGGTTTGACCATTAGTTTGAGGATGGTAAGCCGTGCTTAGATCCAATTGAGTACCTAAAAGTTCTTGGATAGACGACCAAAAGTGCGAAGTGAAACGAGCGTCTAGGTAGGATATGATGTGTAGAGGTACCCCATGACGACTTACAATCTCATCAACGTATATACGAGCCAACCTTGACGTCTTGTAAGTGTCACGTATGGGTATAAAATGTGCCGATTTGGTCAATCGGTCAACGATCACCCATATGCTATCATGTCTGTCACACCCTCCAAATCCACTTGCGGGGTTTTACTGCGAGACGTGTGAACAAACCAGGATCACCGTCAATAGTTACTCAGAACGACTCTATATGCCATAATTTAAATAAAATCAACCAAAATACAAACTTTAAACTGTGTGGAAGCGTTTTGAAAACAACCCAAAGAAATAAAAGTGTAACTATGGCAAAACATGTGCCAACCCAAAAGAGTAAACTTTAATCATTAAAATGCTAAAAATGTCTTGAAGACCGAGTCTTAGAATGCAAGTGAACCATGTAGTGCTCCTATGGCAAGCAAGCTAATGACCTGAGAATAGCATACTAAAATGTCAACACAATGGTTGGTGATTTCAAGAGATATTCAAACATAAACAGTTTAATAATAGAGATATAAAAGTAGTTCATTGTAACAGATAGCTAGTCCATTAACAACAAATATTATTTCATAGTGATTTCGCAATTGAAGCTGACTGTGTTACGTTGTTGCCTCCTGTCACGACTTAACAGGTCGTGACAATGTTCAATAGGACAAATTGCACCGGTTGACCTCAAGTCACACAGGTGGGGCTCGTCTGACCCAGTAGTACTACCTAAATTTCCCCGCTATTCAATATTAAAAATTCGAAAGTGTGAGGATTTTTCCATGATATCAACACTATATAATATTATACACAACTTGAATATATAAAGCGTTTGTGATTTACCAGTATGTTATCTCCCCCAAAAGAGATTAAATAAAGAGTGGGGCATGAACTCACCTGATATGCGTATAGATACTTAGAGTTTGACTTGACAAACAGAATAGACAGACAACCTTCAGAGGTTACCTAGATCATATAAGTACATGAGTACGTGTAAGCAAAGAACATGTGAAACCCTAAGTACACTACAACCAAGGACTCAAGATTTCAAACAAAACAGACAGGTTTGACCTAGTTGACCCGTTTGACCCGTTGGTGACTTTATGTGTTGTAAACCATTCAAGTAATCATACACATATATCATACATAGTTAACATTCAAATAGATCATATGTATGCTATATTAACCAGGTGTATCACTTAGATCATCATACAACCAAGTATCATACAAGTCATGCGAATCTAGAACATTAACATATCCACTAGTTATAACACAACCAATATACCACACAAGGATCAAATCACGCACCACATGCCATGTGAAGCCACTCACGACTTCACATCCTAAACCCTGCCAATCCTACTAAGTAGGGCCTCAGATTCGCACGTGTGTATGATGATCATAATTATAATCATTAACCATGTTCATTGCATTCAACAAACATCACAACAATCCATTTCCAGTCCCAAACATGATGTCCTAACTACTAACCACATCAACATCATACATGATCATCAAAGTCCAAACATCACCCATGGTTATCCAAGCATCCCATACAACTAATTTAACATGTTCTATCACATTAGAATTCATCCATGAACTTACTAACATGCTCCTAACATCTCAAACGTGACCAAACTATCATCTTTCACATTTTGCATAAATAAGGTTTCCCTTTTGGGAAAGCACATCCCAAAATCTATTAAACATCCTATGCATTCATGAATTCATTAATAATATACTAATTCAAGTTCATATCAACATCTAAACATGGTCAACAACATCCAAACATCATAACTCATCAATTCCTATCCTAAAAAGTTACTATCTTTAGTAATGTATGAACTATAACATGTGTTCTTGATTCCCAATGATCACAACAACAATCTAACATCTAATCATCACCATGAACACATCCATAACATCAATTCATCAATAATTCAACATTACATGCAAAATAAAGTTACTGTTATTAGTAAGCTATGAACATCGACATCAATTCATCAATTTCTTGCAAAATCAATGTAACCTAGCATTCATACAACCTATTAATCATCAAACATTCATCAAAAAATCATCATTCATCCATTATCCTACCAATTTTCGAATTAGGGTTTGCTTCTAATCAAAGTCCATGATCAATCCACTAGAAACATACAATTCATACATAATCAACGTTAAACAACATGTATTCAATCCAACTAACATACTAACATCATCAAACAACATCAAATTCGACCCCATGATGATACAAAATCGAATTAGGGTTCAGCCCTAACAAGAAAACCATAAAAACACCAAAACTAACCTTGATTCTTGCCAAAGAACACGATTTTGATGTTGTTACCTTGTTTTATGGCTTGAAACCGAATCACAATCGCAAGGATTTGCTTGTTCTTGGCTGATTTCAAAGTGGAGAGGGGTTGAGAGGAGTGTTTGCGGCCGATGGGGGGGTTTCTAGGGTTTGGGATTGTTTTGTTTAATTTTAATTTACATATTTACCCTTTTAGCCCTTGTAATTTGTATTTTATAAAAACTAGGCTTTAAACTCTTTGTAAAGTGTTTTTAACTTAATAATATAAAGATATAAACTAATGAAAACATTATATATCTTATCTTTATAAAAACACAAGACATACGAATAAATAACCACGTTTCCGCTTTACGCGATTATTTTCTAATTAACATTTAAAACATGCAAACACATAAACATAACACAACAATCACATAATCAATTAGATTAACATTAACTGTAACATTATTCATTATTATTAGGTCACCAACGTTAAACGACAACTAGTGTGTGTTTACGACGTGTATGCAAGACTTAACGGAACTAACGGAGTTTGGTAACGGAAATTTACCGGATGTCACATTATCCCCATGTTGAAAAAATTTTCGTCCCGAAAATTGTGTTACATGGTGAGAGTGTTCCATCACTGGTCTACTGCATTGGCACACAGAAATCGAAATCGAATGAGTTTTGGATGTGTTGACACATCATCCCCATGTTGAAAGATATTTCGTCCTGAAATTTAAATCAATACCTTCGTCTGCTGGCATCGTCCTTTCGAATAGTTGAGGGTACTTAAGCTTCATTTGATCTTCTCGTTCCCATGTGAATTCCGTCCACGTCGTGAATTCCAACGGATTTTGACAATGGGTATCTTGCTTTGCTTAAGTGTTTTCACCTCACGGCCCATCACCTCAATTGGTTCTTCAATAAAATGAAATTGTTCATCCACTTGAATTTCTTCTAGTGGTACGACCATTGTTTCATCAGTTATGCACTTCTTCAGGTTTGACACGTGAAACACATCATGGATTCCACTTAGCGAATCAGGTAGGGCTAGTCGATAGGCTACTGGACCTATTCTTTCCACTATTTGAAATGGTCCAACGTACCTCGGATTTAGTTTCCCTCGTTTACCAAACCGAACTACGCCTTTTCATGGTGAGACTTTCAACAAAACCTTGTCACCAACCTGAAACTCTAAAGGTTTCTGTCTCTTGTCAGTATAACTCGTTTGTCTGTCTCGTGCTGCAGCCATACGGTTCCATATCTGTACAATCTTCTCAGTTTTCTCATGAATTAACTCGGGACCTGTTAACTGAGTATCACCGATTTCTGCCCAGCAAACTGGTGATCGACATTTTCTCCCATACAGTGCCTCAAAAGGTGTTGCCTGTATACTAGTATGATAATTGTTGTTATAAGAAAACTCCATCAATGGCAGGTGAATTTCCCAGTTATTCCCAAAGTCAATCACACAAGCACGTAGCATATCCTCCAATATCAGGGCAGTACGGAGTTTTTGTATTAACAATTGAAAAGCTGATTCTTGGCTCTAACTCCATTTGTATGTCGTTCCTTTGTGGGTCAAGGCAGTGAGAGGTTGTGCGATCTTAGAAAATCCTTCTATGAATCGTCGGTAATATCCTGCTAATCCCAGAAATCATCTTATCTCGCTCGGCGTCTTGGGTGTAGTCCAATTCTTTATCGCCTCAATTTTGGCAGGATCGACATGTATCCCTTTCTCATTAACAATATGACCTCGGAATTGCACTTCTCTTATCCAAAAGTCACACTTTGAGAATTTGGCATATAGCTGCTCATTTTTCAAAGTTCTAAGATCATTCGTAAGTGCTCTTCATGCTCCTCCTTGGTCATAGAATATATCAGTATATCATCGATGAACACAATGACAAACTGATCAAGATAGGGTTTGCACACGCGGTTCATGAGGTCCATGAACACAGCAGGTGCATTAGTCAACCCAAAAGGCATGACCAAGAACTCATAATGACCATAACAAGTATGAAACACAGTCTTGGGAATGTCTTCTTCTCGAACTCTAAGTTGATAATAACCAGATCTCAAGTCAATCTTCGAATAATAGCTTGATCCTTGAAGCTGATCGAACAAGTCATCGATACAAGGTAAATGGTATCGATTCTTGATTGTTACTTTGTTTAACTCTCTATAATCGATGCACATCCGGAATGTGCCATCCTTCTTCTTAACAAAAAGAACAGGAGCTCCCTAAGGTGATGTGCTAGGTCGAATAAAACCCTTATCTAAAAGCTCTTGAAGTTGTGATGACAACTCTTGTAGCTCGTTTGGTGCCAATCGATAAGGTGCCCTAGCAATCGGAACTACGCCGGGAGTCTACTCAATCTGGAATTCCACTTGGCGGTGAGGTGGTAATCCAGGAAGATCCTCTGGAAACACCTCCGGAAAATCGTGTACTATGGGAATATCCTCCATTCTCCTTTCTTCGGCCTGCTTATCGGTTACAAGTGCTAGAATAGCCACACGACCCTTTCGTAACAACTTTTGAGCTTTCACGAATGAGATGATGCCTATCACAGCACCACTCCTATCACTTCTGACGGTAAGGATTTTGTCATCAACAGGGATTCGTATGATCTTCTCATGACATATGACTTCCGCTTGCTTGCTAGAGAGCCAATCCATGCCTACCATAACATCAAAACTCCCCAACGTAACAGGCATAAGATCTATAGCGAAAGTATGACCAGCAAGTTCTATCTTACAGTCTTTAAGGATATGCGTTACATGGATTTGTTTCCCGTCGGCTAATTCCACAGTGTATTTAGATTCTAAAGCAGAGGGTATATCACTTAAAATACTACAGAATTTTAAAGACACAAAACTCCTATCGGCTCCAGTATCAAATAGTATCGTAGCAAAACAACCATTAACAGAGAATCTACCAATAACAGTGGTGGGATCATTTAGAGCCTCACCTGAGCCAATGACAAAGGCTCTCCCCTTGGCTCCATCTTTATTGCCGCCATTACCAGTACCATTTCCACCGTTGTTGTTATTACCGTTGTTGTTGTTGTTACCGTGGTTGTTGGTGTTGTTGTTGTTGTTGTTGTTGTTGTTGTTGTTGCCATTACCGTTTCTCCTTAATTATGGGCAGTTCCGCCTGTAATGCCCTTCTTTCCTACATTCAAAACAACCCTTGGGAGTTTCTTGAGGTTGTTGTGGCCTCCTTACCAGTTCACCGTGACAATCCTTTGCAGCGTGTCCAATTTTTCCACAACGTTGACACTTGAAGTTATCACACCTTCCCACATGATGGTAATTACACCGAGTACACTTCGATGTCTACCACCATAACCACTGGATCCTTGATTATTTGCAGGTGTCTGGTTGAAGTTACGGCTATTGTCGAACCTCTGTTGCTGCTGAACCGGTTGTTGTTGCTGTTGAGGTTGAGGTTGACCACTAGAAGATGATGATGCTTTGGTGTTGTTGGCATTATCCCACTTTCTTTTGTTGTCGGGCACGCTTGCCACAACACCCTGTTTGGGTAGACATCCTTGCTCCACGGCTTGGTCAGTTAGCCTGTGAGCTAGCTGGATGGCTTGCTGAATTGTGGCTGGGTTGGAAGCAGTTACCATACTTTGGATTTCGGGTACCAATCCCCGTATGTAATGCTCTACCCTTTTATGCACCTCATTCACCATTCCCGGGCACAAAGTTGCTAATTCATGGGTTTTGGTGGTGTAAGCCTCAATTTCCGAGCCCTGCATCTTCAACTGCCAGAACTCCATCTCTAACTTCTGCACTTCATTGCGAGGACAGTACTCCTCAGTCATCATTGCTTTGAACTCATCCCATGAAAGTCCATTCGCCATCGCTTGTCCTAGCATCTGGACTTGTGCGTTCCACCAAGACAGAGCAACACCCTCTAAAGTCCCGGTGGCATACTTTACTTGATCAGCAGGTGGACAGTTACATTTGGAGAAGACAGACTCAGTCTTCTCGAACCATCATACAAGCCCTACAGCACCCTCTGTACCGCTGTAGGTGTGTGGTTTACAGTCCATAAAGGACTTGTAGGTACACACTGGTGGTCCTGTTTTAACACAACACACATTAATCATACATCCCATGTGGTTATGAAGGATATCAGATTTATCTTTCTATCATTGTTTACCTGCTGGTTGACCCACGTGGGCAGCAACCACTACCGCCTGAACATGCTCATTAATTAGAGCAGCTAATTCTGCGGGGGTCATGTTAATAGCACCACCGCCCTGTTCTCCGGTGCCACATCCACGTCCGCCTTACGACCACGTCCACGTCCACGTCCATGGGCGTCCATTCTTTTCACTTTACATTCACAAATACAATAATGAGTAACATCAAACACATTTATCTCATTGAAGCACAATAAATAGTAAACAAAAGAAATAATGAATCATCACAACCACAACATTCATAACAAAAATAATAACCAAAGTAAATAAATTGTAAATGAGTCACAATGTATTTATCAATGTCAAAATTTAAGTTTGTCGTTCATGTGGGGAAACAACCCTTCCCACATAGGTTTTAAAAAGAAAAATACTACGTAGTCTAAGTCATATAATGAAAGTCAAACGACAACATCTGACCCATCACTGTCATCCTCCATCTCCACCAGTTCCTCCTCCTCGGGATCCTCATCCTCAGGGTCTACTGCAGGAGCAGGAGCTATAGCAATCAGAAGTGCCGCTAGTTGAGCTTCTAAAATAGTAATCATATTATCAGTTACGGCGTCCCGCTGTTCATAGGTTACTAATAATAGTAACTTTATTTTCATGACATGATGATCTAATGATAGGTTGATGTTGTTGATGGGTTCATGATGTTAATTAAATGCTAGATTGTTGATTTGAATGCTAGAAACCTTAGAATGAATGGTGTTTACATTTAAACAAAAGTTAAAGGTAAGTTCACATACCATTCACCACATCGTTGTTTGCTTGTGCTTGATTTGAGTTGATGTTGAAAGCATGTCCTTGGTCTTGTGGAACATTACCCACAAGACGAGAGCATTATGGGCGGAAATAACCAGGTTCCCCACAGTTGTAGCAAACACGGTTTGTGACCATTGTGGCGTTGTTAGGTGCACGGTGGCAAGTCGCCACCAAGTGACCATATTTACCGCATAAGGTACACATACGGCATGGTTGATTCCCCGGATGATGATACCTACAAGTGTTACACATAGGTTAAGGACCAGCATATGCCCTAGCCCCAGGCACTTGTGCCACAGGTGCAGCCGCATGTACAAGTTGTCTTTGGGGTTGTTTGGGTGCAGCCACGGCATAATTGCGCGTCGGTGTGAACTTGCGCTTCTTGTTGTTGTTGTTGTTGTGAGACGGTTCAGCTTTAGTCTTCTTAACGGCCTCGGTAGCCGTCTTTTCCACCTTCTTTGCACCCTTCACAGACATGGTGCCCGCTCGTATATGGTTCTCGGTGAGTTGAGCGGTGATAGTAATGGCTTCTTCCAAAGTTGTGGGTCGGCTACCCACCACAGCATCTTGAATTTGGGGTGGTACACCCTTAATGAACTTCTTGATGTTGCGGGGGACAGTGTCAACCATGTGAGGCAGCAGTATACTCAACTCATGATGCCTAGTTGAGTAGGCCAAATGATCACCACCATCTTGCTTCAAGTTCCAGAATTCTTCTTCCAACTTTTGCAATTCACTTCTCGGGCAGAACTTCGCGATGGCGATGTTCTTGAACTCATCCTAAGAGAGTGCCAAAATAGCATCAGCTCCTCGATTTCTTTTCTCGCTATTCCACCAGGTAAGTGCCCTTTGTTGGAGCATACTAGTGGCATAACGAAATTTAAGTGCCTCGGGACACTCACAGTTGACAAAAGTGTTCTCCATGCTCTCGAACCACTCAAGAAGACCAGTGGCTCCTTCCTTGCCACTAAAACTAGTGGGCTTGCAAGAGCTAAAATGCTTGAAGTTACAAGTTTGGTTGTTGTGTCCTTGGTTAGCACTATTCTCCCCTTGACCATTCCATTGTTACTAGAGTTGGTCATTAAGGTGCTATTGAGTTCAGCAACCATGGTCGGGATGACAGCAGCCATTTGTCGGGCAATCATGGTGGCTAGCTTACGATCGGAACTTCCACGCTTTCCATGATGAAGAGACATGCTGGAATATACAAAATGAGTTAGACACGAGAAAGAGAATAACAAGGATTATAATTTTTAACAAGGATAAGTCAAAAGTTGTAAGACACAAGGAATGGTTCCATTTGGTAACACATTACCATTTGGAAATGTTGACACGTCAAGGTAAATTGACCTATTCGCCTTAGAAACTTGTGTATGTTAACCATAGTTTATCACTCATCCTAGAAATCCCTAGGCAAGCATAACTAGTCCCGTAGGATTTATGTTATATGCTTGCCTTAACCAGGATACAGGTGTCTATGAGTCACACAAATTTCTTAGGTTCATGAAATCAAAACCTTGATGAGATTTTCATAGATTAGACATAAGTCTAAAGATCCAAGTCATAAGCATAAGTATACAATTCCACGTGTCGTCAAAAATAATATTAAGAAGTTTCATTTGTCGGGGAGAGTCAAAGATTCAAGGATAAGTTTAGGGAGACAAGTAACAAAGTTTTAACAATTATAAGGCAATCCTATGCTAAGGCATCACGTTTCACATAAGAAGGCATAGCATTATGTAGCATGCAAACAATGTAATTTACAAGATAGAATTATGATTCTATAAGGTTCATGCATATACTATAGTCTAGGTCACCATTTATAATAACCTAAATCCCTATAGTTATGGGCTCTGATACCAATCTGTCACAGCCCAACCTTGACGGTGGAATCATCGAGATGTGAGGGTTAAGATTGTTCAAAGCCACATAACATTATATTTAAATGTAAATATTAAAATTATAAGTTTCAAAAGGCATTATAAACATAAGTCTCAAACATGAAATAAGTTCAAACATAACATAACAAACATAATTCTTTTATTCCATTAACTAGGTCCAAATCCTAGATTTTTGCAAGCTTCAAAGATCACTTTAAACTTGGGCCTGACCTGAAACAAGATAAAAATAAAAGGTCAACTAAAATAGTTAGTGAGTTTCTAAGGTTTTCATACATAATATGATAAAGCAATTCATGTCATAGGTTATAAGTTAGCAAGGTTATAGAACATATATCATTACAACCAGATCTCAACTTGATTAAAAGTATATATGATTGGCTAAGTGTATTTGGTTCCCATGATGAACAAGCATACGTCATCAGTAGTCGGCAATACATCGATTTTAGCACCAAATAGGCTTGTCAGGCCCAAAGATCTAAGATGTCGCCGGGCTAGCAATAGTTAATGATTGCAAACAAAAATATGTATCTCATATAAACACTTACAACACACAAATGACCATGACAAATATATGAATTGCAAGTGCTTACAAGTTTAAACGTTTACAAGTGTACATGAATAAGTATCATGTTTCACCCTAGTTAGTGTGAAAATATAAAAAGGGGCAAGGAAAACTCACTTGATCAATAAGTATATAATAGATGATTAATAAGAAATGAGGTAAGCAACGTTCCAACGTAAATCTTCGTAGGGCACCTAAATATATATATATATATATATATATATATATATATATAAGATTTAATTTTAATAATAAGTTTTAATGAATTAGCGACGTCAAGAGTTCAGTGTGGGTATTTGAGTATTTTTTATAAGTACTTTAAATACAAAACAAATATCTTCTTTGTATGTTTTAAATATAGAGAAATGGAATTGAATCGTTTATAATGATTATTAAAGTTTAAATATAATATTTGAGTAATTATTTGAAGGCAAATTGGATTTTAATAATCCAAACTATCACTTATTGGCCGTTAATAATCCATAACATTTAATAGGCCAATAATAATCCCAACTTTTAGTTTTGTTGTCAAGAGCAATCCTATTTATATAACTATTTATTTGTTTACACTTGATTTTCATTTGATTTTGCTCATGATGATGATTGTGAATAAATAAAAAGACACGTAATAAAATAGGCATGAAAAACAAGTGAAAATTAAGTGTAAATCAATAATATTATGCTACCAAAATTGTGATTGGTAACAAAACTAAAAGTTGAGATTATTATCCGCCAATTTGATAGTATGGATTATTATCGGCCAATAGGTTATAGTTTGGATTACTAAAATCCAATTTGCCTTATTTTAAATAACCATGATTTTAACAATAATAAGTGAAAAGAACGTTTAAATCAATAATGATTTATTTATTATTATTTAAAAATCCATTTTGTTAGGATCAGTGATCTACGTTTGATTGATTAGAGAGTATAGCAGCGGAATTCTAACAATGAATTAGCCAATTCACAAGAACGAAACGATATTCAATGAAGAACAAAAACGGTTATAGATAGAGAGAATTCTGCAAATATATTTCATTCAATATTCGCTTTCGTGGTAACGGAATGTCACGCTTACAATTAGGTCGACACCCTTATATAAGAGATGTGACGTCTGCTGATGTCACTTGATAGTGACATCTAACAGAATTATTCCAACTGAAACACAACTACTAAAGATGTCAAAACAGCTGACATTCTTACAAAAATACTAAGTGTTATCAGTTACTATAACTACTGAAAAACATAAAACTACTGATACTACAACGACTGAAGAACAAGCTCTTCAGTCGTTTTACAAAACTACTGAAAGTAAAAACATAAAACTACTGATATCACAACTACTGAAGAAGTACTCTTCAGCTGTTGTGACAAACTACTGAAACTTCAGTACTTGGTCTTCAGACTTGAACTTCAAACGTTTCATCAGCTGATGACTTCAGTAGATATCATCAGCTGATGTCTTCAGTCTTTGTCTTCAGACTTGTACACCAGTTGTTGATTTTCAGCACTTGTAGACTCTTCAGCTGTTGTACTTCAGTACTTTGGTTTTCAGCTTCAGCACTTGTGTTCTTCAGCTGTTCAGTTTCAGCACTTGTGTTCTTCAGCTGTTCAGCTTCAGCACTTGTGTTCTTCAGCTGTTGGAGTTTTCAGCACTTATCGAACTGCTGATGAAGCCTTCAGCAGTTGTTGTGATATCATGTGGGACTTAGAGGTTTTCTGATCTTGGCTCATTGGTTCTTTTGGTCCAACAAACTCCCCCTGAACCAATGCAGCCAAAACCTCTAATTATTTATTTTCCCATTTATTGTTGGCAAAATGGTTGGTCTTTTCCTTCTTGATCAGTAGAGAAGATGACCCATATAAGCTCCGGCCTGGGAAGAAATCTCAGAGATCTGTTTGGCAAGGTATGAATGGGAACTCTGTTTTAGGGAACTGGACACAGAGTTGTTATCCCATTCATGAGATTCACTTCCCCATAATGAGTCTGTATGACTCTCGAACATAGGCTTCAAGGAGAACAACTTGTTCCTCCTTGGAGAGTTCTTCTACTCCTCCTTCAAAGAAGAACTCTGGACCATAGTACTCAGATAAGTACTTTACAATCCTGCCATTCTTCAACTCCATAGTAGTTACCTCCCTATAGACAAATTCATCAGGATGAGTGCCTTCAAGGAGTAACTGGAGCTCATTCTTCTTGATGTCTTCAAGCTTTTATATAATAACCCCTTTTTGATCATCTTGTTTTCCAGTAAAGCTTGAGGGGTCATTTTTGATTGATGAGCCTTCTTGAATTCATCGATTATTTCCCATGGTGAGACTACAATGGCCAGCATGATTGTAGAGTCTATGTTTTTCTAACCTGGCCATTGTATCTATGTGGAATGGATCTTTTGTGGATTTAGAACTCACCTTAGGGTCTGGCCATACTCTCACTCTCTCCTTCTGATACTGAAATGTGTGTCTGAGAGTGTACAGCCTCTGAGCATGCCCTTTCATGGCTTGTATAGATGATGACTGAGGAAATTCCTTGTCGACCATCTTCAGTAGTTGCTCATCATGCTGCTTCTGTTGTTCTTCATCTTCTATTTTGACTCTAACCGTTTCCCTTTAAGAGTCAGGTGTGATCATGGGTTGACTCCTGGGTTCTGGTAGCTTTAGAATAGCAGAGAGTGGCAGACTATCATCTTTCCTCTTCTTCTCTCATCTTCTTCTATCCTCAGCACCCTTCTCCTCCTTCTAGGTGCATCACTGGATGATGGTTGGGTTGGTAAAGGAATTGGTTTTAAAGATTGAGGATGTTTGGATTTGGGCTTTGAGATTGGTTTGGAGATTTGAGGGGTAGGCTGTTTTTGAGTGGGTGATAGGGAAGGTTGTTCAAGCATTTTGGTTGTGAGTTTGGCCTTTGTAAGTCTTGCCATTTCAAACCTTTTTCCAGCCCCAGCCTCATCAAGTGCTTCAATGATAATCCCCTTATGAATTGCTCAGACAAACAGATTCTGGTGGCTATAGCCAGAATACTGTCTCTGGTCCATGAACGAATCTCCATCAAAGATCTTCCTAAGTATTGGCAATGAATCGAATCATGATCTCCAATCTCTCTTTCTCCAATACATCATACCCAGCCCATCTGGTTTGAATTTCCTCCACTTCCAACCTCCTGATCTCACTGTCTAGTGTGGTGTGTCAAAGCCTTGCTTGAAGAGTTGCTCAATGATTTTGTACATGGATCGGCTGTGTGTGTTATCTGCATCTTTTACCAGCTCTTCCAAGGATTTTTCTTCAGCAGTAGGTTGCTCACCAGCACTTTTCTTTCTTTTGTAAGTGATCAGTTGTTATTGCTTTTCTGTTTCCAACTCCTGGGTTTTCTCTTGTGCCTTCTCATCCTCAGTTCTTTTTCTCTTCTTTTCTTTCACTGCAGTACTCTCCCCCTTTTTGGATGCATTGGAGACAGGGGTTTGTACCGCAGAAAGTTTCTTGTGCACAGCATCATCAATGAGTGGTTGTAGACTTGAGGAAATCCTCTCATCAATGGCTTTATAAACAATTTCATTGATGATGGGAGTGATGAGAGGGAGGGATTGTTGGAATACAGCAACCATCTGCTCTGGGGGGTTCTGTCCCGGAGAGATAGTGCCAAAAGCAGAAGCTGGAGGCTCAGTGAAGTGGGAGGGTAAAGTGTTTGGGGAACCTTCAACTGAAGGTGCCATCTGTGGGTTGGTGGGGGCAGATGGACTTTCATCCTGAGACTTCTTGGCAAGCAGTTCTTGTAGTCTGCTTACCTCAGCCTCCAGGATGGTGTTGTGGGCTAGAACGTCATAGAAAAAGCCCAGGTCATCATCAGCAGAAGCTAAATCACCTGACCTCCTACTTGGAGCAGGATGTACATGCACTGGGTGTAGACCAGTTTTAGCATGTGCCCCTTTGTCTTGGAACTGGGGACTTCCAGCCTCAGGACTATGTCCTTCAGCAGGTGTTGCCTCTAGTGAGGTCTTAGCAATGTTACCAGCCTCATTCTGATCATGTGCTGATGCAGAAGAGGTGGCAGCCTCACTAGATATTCTAATCTCCTATATACACCAGGAGATAGAAGTTGTAAACCCCGGTGCTGTGGGTTGTCAGAAGCATGGGTGATCCTCTTCCTCAATGTCTGTGGTTCTCCCCTTTGTTGGTGGTTTTTGGGGGAGGAGGAGAGGCATGCAACTGAGTCACATTTGCAATAATTATGGTTGGACTTTGGGGGGCGGTTGCATGGGGAGAATGGGTAGAAGCAGTGTGCACCTGGGGAGGATGGTGCTCTTCAATGGCAATCTCCTCAAGGGAGGAAGATCCCAGATGTGTGGGACCCCTTGTGTGGTGGCTGCAGGCTCCTTTTGAGAGGAATCCTGAGCGGCTATGGCTGGTAGAGTCTCTGATACTGCTGGGGGGTTTAAGCCAGCAAGTATATCCTGCGTTGGTGGTGCAGGAGCATCTTCAGGGGACTCATCTCCTGAATAGCTGTTTTGGGGTGGGTTGGTTTTGTTTAGTGGGGACTTTGGTTCTGATGGAGGAAGCTATGGGTTCCCTGTGCTTGGGTTTTAGCATTCGGGCAGCTTCTTTGAGTGTAAGGTCTGAGTTGTGCCTGGAGTATACCTCAGCCAAAACAGCTGGTGCAGGGACTCCAAGGCCAACAAGGCCATCAGATTTTAATTCATCCAAAATAATGGCCATCAGAAACCTGGGATATAATGGCCATCGGTTTGCCACAGGTTTCTGAGCCAAGTTCTTATTTCTAGAAACACAATTTCAGAAAAATTTAGCGGTTGGTGTTCTAGAGAGAATACAATACCTGTTGCCATTGGGATGACATTTGATCCCAAGAAGATGTCTTGGAGGCTAAGCAGACATTTACCATGTGAAAAATGAGTTCTCAGCGTCATGGAAATGTTTCTTTAGAACAGTTGTAGCTCGAAGATCACCTTCATACCCATGATGAGAAAGGACATATCTGTTGTGCCCTTTGGGTATGCAGTCACAGCGGTGGAGTCGTGTAAGTGTAATGCCTGACGAATGATGTCGGTTGTAACGACCATGGTTTCTGTTGATAAGGGACCGAACAGAGATCTGACCTGTAGACTCATCAGTATGAACAAAAGCATTTGACCAGAATTGACTGAGGGATTCAGGGTAAATGGTTGGATTCAAGAGAAAGGTTGTGCGATATGGGGAATCCACCATTAAGTCAATGGCATTATCATACTTGTTCCAGAAAGCCGACTGTGTAAGGTAAGCAACGCAGTTGTGTCGTGGTTTCAGACTCATGGTCGCCATGTTTGAGAGAGAGAAGTTCAGAAAATAACGGCTAATGAAACATTAGAGAAGAGGACAGGTATTTATAGGGTAGGGGGAAAATGACTGAAGGGTGTGGTGTTAGTCATCAGTAGTTTTAAACCGACTGTTGACAAAGTATTACCCTTTCAAACGTTGAAACAGCTGAAGTCATGGTTTTAAGCATCAGTAGTTAGAAAACTACTGAAAGCCATGGTTTTGACTTCAGATGATGAAACAACTGAGGACTTGGTGTTTGTCATCAGTAGTTGTGAAACTACTGAAGACAGTGGTTTTGTCATCAGTTGTTGTAAACAGCTGAAGACTTGGTGTTAGTCATCAGTAGTTATAAAAACTACTAAAGACATGGTTTTGCTTCAGTTGTTTAGAATGAAACAGCAGTTGTAGAAACGACTGAAGAGAAAGTTCTCTTAGTAGTTTTCGTCAATTCATAGCCTTTCAGCTGTTTCATACTGTCCTCAACACTTACTCATCAGACTTTGCATCTGCTTTTCAGGTGTTTCATAGGACGTCAGTACTTATCTGTTTGTACTGATTTCAGTAGTTGTAACTACATCAGTAGTTGTAACTACATCAGTAGTTGTAACTACATCAGTAGTTTGGAACAGATAAAGTACTTCAGTACTTGTGAGGCATTTAGCCGTCAGTAGTTATAAAAACTACTGAAGGTGAAAGGACTCATCAGTACATATTTGTGACATGGTTACCAATGATCACCAGTACTTTACTGAAATCATCAGTAGTTGTCACTTATTCTAGCTGCAGCATACCAAGCCTTAACACAAGGTTTTGGAAAGTAGAACTATCCAAAGGCTTAGTAAAAATATCTGCAAGCTCATCAGCACTAGGCACAAACTTAGGATCAATCAGACCTTTTTCAAAACAATCCCGAATAAAGTGATGTCTGATCTATATTTTGGTCCTAGAGTGCTGGACTGGATTTTTGACAATACACAGAGCTGAAGCACTATCCATTAATAATGGAGTCTTAGTCTCTGTAATGCCATAATCCAGAAGTTGGTTCTGAAGCCAGAGTACCTGAGAAGTGCAACTAGCAGCAGCAATGTACTCGGCCTTAGCAGTTGATGTAGCAACAGATGTTTGTTTCTTACTCTGCCAAGAAATCAAACAGTTGCCTAGGAATTGACAACCACCAGAAGTTAACTTGCACCCTGCATAGTCACTATCTGAAAAAGCAACTAATTTGCAAGAGTGTCCAGTGGATACCATAAACCCAGAGATTGTGTACCTTGCAAATATCTAAATTCTTTTGACTGCAATCAAATGAGACTCTTTAGGAGCAGCCTGAAATCTAGCACAAACACATGTAGCAAACATAATATCTGGTCTAGAAGCTGTTAAATACATCAAGGACCCAATCATACATCTGTAAAGTGTTTTATCAACAGCTTTACCTTTCTGATCAGCATCCAGTTGTGTGGTGTTGCACATGGGAGTAGAACAAGGCTTACAGTTTGTAAATCAAACTTATTCAAAAGATCTTTTGTATATTTTGACTGATGAATAAAGGTTCCATCAGCCTTTTGTTTAATTTGCAAGCCTAGAAAGAACTGTAATTCTCCCATTGCACTCATTTCAAACCTCTTTTTCATTAATGTTGTAAAATCATCACACAACTGGGGATCAGAGGATGCAAAAATGATATCATCAACATAAATCTGAACAAGTAGCTTATGTTGATCCACCTTCTTAATAAACAAGTTTTATCAATGGAGCCTCTAGTGAAATTATTCTTAAGAAGAAAAGTAGAAAGTGTCTCATACCAGGCTCTAGGAGCTTGTTTCAACCCATAAAGAGCCTTATCAAGTTTATACACCTATTCAGGATGTTTATTATCCTCAAAACCTGGTGGTTGACACACATAAACTTCTTCTTTATTTTACCATATAAAAATGCACTTTTGACATCCATTTGAAAAACTTTAAGATTGTGGAATGCAGCATAGGCTAAAAACATCTGATTGCCTCTAGTCTGGCTACAGGGGCAAAGGTTTCATCATAGTCAATACCTTCTTCTTGGAAAAACCCTGTACAACCAGTCTAGCCTTGTTCTTACAATAAGCCCATTTCATCAGTTTTATTCCTAAACCCCATTTAGTGCCTATTGCACACTTACCTGGGGGAAGAGGAACCAGTTCCCACACTTGCTGTTTCTTGAACTGAAGTAGCTCAAGCTGCATGGCTTCAACCCATCCATTGTCTCTCAAAGCAACATGGTAGTTCTTTGGCTCTAGCTGACTGATGAAGAGAGCATAGAAGCAGAAGTTAGACAATTGACTTCTTGTTGAAACACCGCATTGATATCACCAATAATCTGAGACATGGGGTGATTCTTCAGTTCTTGATAAACAATGAGATATGTGCAAGTGTTTGTAGGACCTTAGCAGCAGCAGATGTTGATGCAGACTCTTGAAACCAAGAATTAGATGGTAACTCAAAGATGTAGAGGAATCAGAGATCTCATCAGCATTTGTTGTGGATGGAACTGCTGAAGCTATAGGAACTCAAATTTAGCAGACACAGGCAGTTGGTCACTAAACTTGAATAGGTGAGTATTGATATTATCATCATCATCATCAATACCACCAGGTGGAAGACATGCTGCAGATGATGATTTATCCACATGATCTGCAACAGCTGGAGTTGATAAGGAACATATTGCAGTATCCAAATCAAACAACTCCACAGATTTTGTGGAATCTTGTCCAAAGGAGATTCATTAAACTTCACATGCAAGTCTCTTCAACTATCTTTGTTCGGCAGTTGAAGACTCTGTATGCCTTGCAAGTAGATGATAACCAACAAAATACCCTGCATCCACCTTAGGATCAAATTTTTGGAGTTGATCCTTTGTGTTGAGAATAAACAGGGACACCCAAATGCTTTGAAAAAAATTAGAGGAGCCAAGTGATGGAGAACTTCATATGGAGTCTTCATCAACCTCTGATTTACTAAGACTCTATTCTGCACATAGCAAGCTGTGTTAACAGCTTCAGCCCAAAAGGTCAGTGGCAAACCAGAGTCAGCCAGCATGGACCTTGCAGCTTCAATTAGGGTCCTGTTCTTTCTCTCCACTACTCCATTTTGTTCTGGAGTCCTTGGGATGCTAAACTGCCTTTGATTCCCTTTGAAAGATAGAAGTCATCAAGTGCATGGTTTCTGAATTCAGTTCCATTGTCACTCCTAATACACTTGACTGGAAGGGAATACTGCTTCTCATATACAACACAAAGTGAATAATCTTCTGAACAACCTCATCCTTTGAATGTAGAAAGAAAGTCCATACAATCTGGAGTAATCATCCACAATTACCAGACAGTTTTCTTCTTTGCCATGCTCATTACTCTCACAGGACCAATAGATCCATATGCAGTAATTACAAACAGGCAGTGGACTTAGGCTCTTCAATGGAGGGAATGAGACTTTGTGCTGTTTTCCTTTTAAACAAGCAATGCAGGTTTCATCACAGTGGAACTCCTTTATTGGTAAGCCTCTAACTAAACTATTGTGGATTAGCTGATTCATGTTTTAAATTTACATGACCCACCTTCTGTGCCACAGTTTAGATTCTTGAGAAGAGGCTTTGGAAAATAGGCAAGGATTGCCTCTGAGATCTATTTTCTTGGAAAGATCTAAGGCATACACTCTTCCTGTCCTGTTGGCTCTCAGGAGAGTGTGATCATCCAACACCTTATCAATCAAATGCAGAACTTTGGATGACAGAATCCTACAGTTCTGACTGGTGAAAAGAGCAACATGGCCTTTATCACACATTTGACTGACACTCAGAGATTGTACTTGAGATTTTCCACATGATTAACATCATCAAACTTTATTTCTCCATTGGAGACAAAGCCGTTGCCAATGATGTAACCCCTAGCATCATTGCCAAAAGAAACAAAACCCTTCTTTCCTTGAGAGTAGTCATGAAGAGAGAGCTGTTCCCAGTCATGTGCATCGATCCCCCACTGTCTACATACCAGATGCTACTTTGGCATGTTGAGAACCCTGCAATAATAAACAATCATTAGTTTTGGAGACCCAAACCTTTTTGGTTTTGAGCCTGGTCTCATCAACAGATGGTAAACTAACAGGTTTATTGGAAACAACAGCCTGAGAGGAGAAGATGTGGAAGAGAGGAATCCTTTGGCTTGGACCTCCTTTTCTGTGGTTTCAACATAGGAGCATCTAATTGGTTAACTCTTCCCAATAGATGTTGAACCATCATAACCAGTTGTGTCTGTTTTGTGATAAAGCTTTCAGCTCATCAGACACATTGCCAGTGAAGTTTGATAAGTTCCTATGTTGCACCTTCTTCTTCTGAGCAATCTCAGCTATGCCTGTTTAACCCTTCCTTTTTGGATTTCTTTGTGGACATAAGGGTTACAGGATTGATGTTGCTGATACAAATGTGGTCTCAAACTCAGTTTTCATTTTTACCATTTTCTCTTTATTTCCTCTTATGTTTGAGTTTGGAACCTCTTTTGTACCAGCAATCATCTGTAAGATGATTGAACAAACCACATACTTCACATGGTTTCTTCTTCATCTTAGGTTGATCATCAACTAAAGAGGATGAAACAACTGAAGACTTGCTCTTCAGTGCTTGGAAGCATTGTTTGCTTTCTTGACTTCCTCTTTAGTAGTCTTCAAACTCTTTCTACTGACAGTTTTCTTCTTTTCAGTACTGGCAGTAGTTGGAGTTTGAACTTCAGGTGTTAAATCCTGCTCTCTAGTCCTTTCAGGACTTTCAGAATTAACTCCTGAGTTGATCAACTTATTGATCATGTGAGTGTCAGCAGTGGAACCACCAACATCAGCCGATAGGTTCTGAGAGGGCTCTACTTCTGATTGTGTTGTATCAGAAAGTAGATCACATGATGAGATGGATTGGTTATTACTCTTACCATCAGATTCTACCTCTGCTCTAGGAGTAAAATATGTAGGTGGAGCAGTGTGATTGTAACCAATGCCAAACTTCACATTGGAAGCAGATTGCTTACTAAGAAGCATTTCAAAACCTTTGCATGATTGTACCCATCTATCACACTCTACCTGGGTGACTGCAAGGGTTTCTTTGAGATCTTATACTTCTCTAGAAGTATCTCTTCCCTAGCCTTATCATCAGTTATTTGGCATTTAAGTTTGTAAATCTCATCATTCTTATCATTAAGCACAGACTCAAATTCAGCTTTGCTTTTGGAAATTATTTGTTCTAGCTCAATGTTCTTATTGATTAAAGCTACATTTGCTTCTCTAATAGATGCAAATGCTGCTATACATGTTTCAGAACACAATTTGGCTTTTGCCTCAGAGGATACCTGTGATACCTTTGGTGTAGAGGCATTAGTGGATGAAGTATCAGCAGAATCCAAAGCCATAAGAGCTAGATTCCAAAGGGACTTTCACCACCATGTTGACCAGCACCTGAGAACAGTTGTTCATGACCAGACAAGTCATCTGGTAAACTGCTCCAGTCAACACTCCTGGGGTGAAGAAGCTGTGTTGTTGAGGTTGAGTTTGTTGATGAGATTGGAAGGTTGTGGTTTAGGCAATGCTTGTGGTTGTTGTGCATTGGAGCTTGAACAGGATTTGGTTCGGCAAATAATAGCAGGGATAAGGATATGACATTTGACCCTGGGGAACAAAGTATGCAGGAGATCTAGGATGTGAATGATGACCAGAACCAGCAGGATGTTGCCCTCTGTTTTGTGGACTAGTACTAGGAAAAGTCACAAAGGTGCAGAGGAGTTAGATCCAGTTGATCTACACTCTCTTGCAAAGTGTCCCAGCCTTTGGCATTTGTGACACCTCAACTTACTCTTGTCAAAACCAACTTTGGTTTTGCCAGAGAGTCCAGGAAATTTCCTGCCAGTTCTCTTATAGAACTTCTGAGATCTGATATTAATCAATGCCATTTGGCTCAGAATATCCATCTCTTCTAGATCATCATCAGCTATTCCTTTCAGATCATCCATAATGAAGCATAGATTGTCACTATACTGCCAGAATGACTCTCAATACCAACAAATGCATGATCAGAACTATTTGAAGAGAAATAATATGCTCATCATATTGCTTTCAGATGCAGCATATTCTGACTCATGACCAACCAAGGCAGTATTCCCTGGTACAAAGTCATCAGTGAGCTTTCCTGATGAGGACAGTTTCCTCTTCTGCTCTATCTCTCTTTCGAATGTAAGCAGTTTCCCATGAAGTTGGGTGAGAGATAGGCTATCCAGATTTGCACTGGAGCGTAGGACAATAGTGTATGTGTCCCATCTCTCAGGCAGTGATCTGAGGAACTTGTTATTCATCTGGCTATTGGTGTATACCTGTTTCACCATTTTCAGCTCAGAGATCAAGCAGGAAAAACGCTCAAACTGTTGAGTCAGTGTCTCACCCTTTCTATGAGAGAATGTCTCATATTGTTGGGCAGGATTTCTCTGTTGTTTGCTAAGACCTCATCTGTGCCACCAATTGTTCCTTCAGGGCATTCAGAGATCATGAGCAGTTTCATGATGCATAAGCCCTGAATAGATTTCATTAGGCAGTGCCATGGCCAGAATTCCATGGGCTTTAGCATCAATCTCAAACAGTTTCCGATCTTCATCAGAGTATTGTTCCTTCTTCTTCGGAACCATTTGATTGTTTCCGGATTGTTCACCATAGGCTTATGTGGTCCATGTACCATAGATGTCCAACAACCTGAACTGTTAACAGATAGGTGATGAAGCATTCTTCGTTGCCATATGTTATACTCGGTCCTAACCAGCATCGGAGTTTGGTTGAGGAACCGGTATTGTGAGGATCATTAGAAGGAGTAGTCATCTCAGATTCAATCAAATTCAATTAAGTTATAACAGATTTAGAACAAAACACAACAACCAATTGAACCAAGAGATCTCAAAATAAATGAATGAAAGCGACAGAAATTCAATAATCTATAACTAGTTCTTGCAAATATGCTAATTCAATCAAACATAGATATCAATTAGCATTTCAATGATCAATTGTTAGATCGATCGATGATTAACCTGCTCTGATACCACTTGTTAGGATCAGTGATCTACGTTTGATTGATTAGAGAGTATAGCAGCGGAATTCTAACAATGAATTAGCCAATTCACAAGAACGAAACGATATTCAATGAAGAACAAAAACGGTTATAGATAGAGAGAATTCTGCAAATATATTTCATTCAATATTCACTTTCGTGGTAACGGAATGTCACGCTTACAATTAGGTCGACACTCTTATATAAGAGATGTGACGTCTGCTGATGTCACTTGATAGTGACATCTAACAGAATTATTCCACTGAAACACAACTACTGAAGATGTCAAACAGCTGACATCTTCTTACAAAATACTAAGTGTTATCAGTTACTATAACTACTGAAAAACATAAAACTACTGATACTACAACGACTGAAGAACAAGCTCTTCAGTTGTTTTACAAAACTACTGAAAGTAAAAACATAAAACTACTGATATCAACAACCGAAGAGTACTCTTCAGCTGTTGTGACAAACTACTGAAACTTCAGTACTTGGTCTTCAAACTTGAACTTCAGACGTTTCATGAGCTGATGACTTCAGTAAATATCATCAGCTGATGTCTTCAGTCTTTGTCTTCAGACTTTGTACACCAGTTGTTAATTTTCAGCACTTGTAGACTCTTCAGCTGTTGTACTTCAGTACTTTGGTTTTCAGCTTCAGCACTTGTGTTCTTCAGCTGTTCAGCTTCAGCACTTGTGTTCTTCAGCTGTTCAGCTTCAGCACTTGTGTTTTCTTCAGCTGTTGGAGTTTTCAGCACTTGTCGAACTGCTGATGAAGCCTTCAGCAGTTGTTGTGATATCATGTGGGACTTAGAGGTTTTCTGATCTTGGCTCATTGGTTCTTTTGGTCCAACACATTTTATAAGAAATTATTCAAGACAATCTTTGTTAAAATGCTTTTAAAATATATATTTCTATTTTCTTAAACTTAGAAAAATTTTCACAAAATATTTGGTGTCTTAAAAATATTTGGAGTTTATAAAAATAAATTTTATATTTATAAAAGGAATTATGCAAATTATTTAAGGCTAAAAGCCCTTAAAAAATAGTTGATGAAGCCCGGGTTCGAACCCAGAACCTCAAGTTGGAAGGCAAATGACTTAAACAGTGAACCAGGGCTGACGCCTTGGTTTACTTTGGTTTTAAATTCTTATAAACACAAACTAAAAACTCTCCTAATTTACTTAGAACCCTAAATCAATCGGACCACAAATTGAAGGCCAAATCGATTGTGTTAACAGAAACAAACATGGGGCTTTGATTCCCCTTGTAAATACACACAAAATGATGTATCTAATTACTTGTTTTGTTAATGCATCGGTGAGGAACATGTTCAAGAACAGAGCACGACTATGATGCAATTCGTTTAGGTTACATCGGTGATTAAAATCGAATTCGTTCTACAGAAAGTTTCGAATAGCTCAAACGATGAAAATCCCTTTGTCAATTGTGAGTTAGAGGGCTCGGTTATGGGTTCACGAGTGACTTTCAGGTTCACACTGAAGAGAAGATCAAGTGGGATGAAATCATGTTTGTTAGATGAAATTGAATGTAGCAATCGATTAGGAATATGTAGATGTTCGATTAAGTTGAATTAATTGATTTATTATTAAGCTTTAAGGCTCGAACGGCTATGGATCGAATATGATTCGATTATGCACTCGATTGGACTTGGTAACCGATGGTTTAAACGCCTTTAATTGGTACATTCAAGTTCGAAATGGGTTCTTGAAGGGTTGGAGAACGGTTTCGGGATCAAGAAAAGACCAAAATTGATGTTTAGGAGGTGACCGGAGCTCGGCCGGAGTTTGGTCGGAGCTCCCGCCGGATAAACGAGTGTCAAAGGGGAAAGGGGGGTTGGTTTTTATTAATTACACAATGGTCCCTCAGGTTTCCATTGTTAACATTTTATTTACAAATTTTAATATTAAGGTTTCTAAATTGGCATTAAAACCCCTAAACATTAATTACTTAAATTTTTAAAACATTGTTAAGTTTAGTAACTATACAATTTATTTTTATTATTATTAACAATATTATTTTTATTGTTATTATTATTATTATTATTATTGTTAATATTATTAATATTATTATTATTATCATCATTGTTATTGTTATTATTATTATTATTCTATTATTATTACTATTATTATTATCATTATTATATTTTATTTAATATTTAACATTATTAATCTTCAATTAAAGAATTAAAGACATATTGAGAAATAAGCATAAGCAATCCATAAATTTCATAACGGGCATAAGTAGTCCTTACAAGAACTTACAAGATTAACTTTAATTTAACGAAAATACGAGATATTACACGACTGAAACTAGTCACACTCTTGATTCGTGCGACTGGCACAGTCGGTCACTTTCATTCGTGCGACTAGATGTCAGTCGTGCGACTGTCACATTCGGTCACCTCCATTCATGCGATTGGTTCTTCTTGTGAACCATTCATGTGAACTTACTCATGCTTATGGTCCAATCGCACATCTGGTCAATACGTGTGGGTTAGCCGTGCGCTTGGGCTCATACGTACGGGCCAATCGTACGGCTGGTCCATACTCATGTTCCAATCATGCGAATGGCTCATACTTATGATTTTGAATTTATGACCATTTGACTCTTAGCCTTTTTAACAATTGATAAAACATTTCGAGCATTCGATCATCTCAGACATGACCATTTTAACTTAGAGAGCTTTTGATCACCTCAAACGTGATTCTTTTAACAGTAAAAACATCTTGTCACCTCAGACGTGGACCTTTTTAGTGATTAAATCCTAGATAAAATACCAATGCATAGTCCAATGCTTAAAAACTACACTAACTAAAAATTAAACAAATTAAACACCTAGAACTAAAAGACAAAACTAAACATACTTTTGTAATTTTGTGTGAGGTGGAAATCCTAAGATAGATATCTAATTTATTTATTTCTCGAACAGTACAACTTCAGTTATTTTGACCATAACTGGAATGATTCATTATGGAATCATACAAGTATATCAAATCATTCAGGACATGATACCAAAACCTTTTTGATGCTAGATTCTTGTGTTCATCTAGAGTCATTAGCAAGTTTAGGAAATCATACTAGTATTATAAGATGCAAACACTGATTTGGACTTTCAAGAATTGCAGCCATGATGATTGTCAGTATACTTGTCCACTTAAATCCATACACAGACTTTTGACACAGATTGGTGATATGTTAGGTTTAACTATTTCAACGAGCATTTGTGGATCCCATGCGTATATGGTAATCAACGTTCCTCAGGAAATTTTTGAGCGGTCTATGGGTAGTATTCAAGAAGAAACTATTCTAGAACTTTCAAAGAGATGCTAAGCCTCAGGTCAGTGTCATTGCACAGCAGAGGGGCATAAACAACAATGAATTCTAGAATATTTAGGTTATGCTTATCCTCAGGTCAGTGCCACTGCACAGCAGAGAGGCACACAACCTATCTTCTTGTTTGAGCAATTATATTCTTTTTGCATAGATCTCACCAACAACATAGGTTATTAGTTTGATTTTTTTTTGCATTTTCATGTGCTTTGCTCATTTTATGGTCATCCGCACACATTGTGGCGTTTATTTTGCTCGTCACCCCTTATTGGAACTTTGTTGATTGTGTTAAGCAGGGATAAGATGATAATCCACAGCTTGTTGAACAACTTAGTTTGAGCTTGAAATCATCAACGAGGACTACTTATATATTGTGTTGAATCTACCGACATATCATCTAATGATCTAGTAACCTCTAGGTCTACTTTCTCTGTGTTACCTTAGTAGCAGCTAGTTTTACTATCATTTTTCCTTTTATGTTGCTTAGACTTCTCAAAATTGTACTTCGAATTTCATTCTTTTAAAGTCCCAAACTCTTTGTTCCTGTGTACTATCATTTTACATAGACATTAAATCAGTATCACAGATACGATCTTATTTCTATTTGCTAGACTGTTCTCCTCCCTTGCTTTTTTATGTACTGAAATTAAAATAACTAAATTTAATACTAACTTAACCTATTCTCCCCCTAAAATTCTAAAACCAAAAAATTTATGGAGTTTTTGAATTTTATAAAACAGGAAATTAAAAGAAGAAAAGATAAAGAAAATAAAAACAAGAATGTTGGACTACATAGTTTCATCCTCTGAAATTACATCACTTTTCTTTTTCACGCCATTAACCTCTAAGAGATATAAAAATCTCGGTTTATCAAAAGCTTTTGTATAGAGATTGGCGCATTGAAAATCTTTATTTATTTTAACCACATCTATTATATGTTTTTCAGAACAATCACGTATAAAGTGATATTTAATTCCGATGTGTTTGGTTTTAGGATGTTGGACCGGATTTTCAATTACGGCTATAGCAGCAGACTTATCAACATAAATAGGAGTGTTAGAGAATTGCAAACTGTAATCCCGCATTTGCTGTTGAATCCAGATGATCTATGAACAGCAACATGCAGCAACAACATATTCAGCTTCACAAGTTGATAGAGCAACCGATGTCTGCTTGTTACACTGCTAGGTGACTAATCTTCTCCCAAAGAATTGACATCCCGTTGATGTTGACTTGTAGTTCATTTTGCAACCGCCGTAATCTGAGTCACTATACGCTGTAAGCTCGAAATCATCATCATGAGGATACCACAACCCGAGTGTTGGAGTACCCTTCAGATAATGAAATATCCTTTTAACTCTGATAAGATGGTTGACCTTCGGTTTTGCCTGATATCTGGAGCATAGACACGTCGCGTACATGATATCTGGTCGTGAGGCGGTGAGGTACATGAGAGATCCGATCATTCCTCGGTACATGGTGGCATCAACCAGATCGCCACTTTCGTCGGGTGCCACATCATTGTTTGTAGCAAGTGGAGTCCCAGCTACCGAAGCATTCTCCATATCGAACCGATTGAGAATATCACCTACATACTTGTCTGATGTAGGAAAATTCCCTTAGGTGTCTGATCCACCTGTAACCCGAGAATGAACTTCATCTCTCCTATGGCACTCATCTCAAACTCGGCTTTCATAACTGCTTCAAATTCTTTACACAGTTCTTCGTTTTTAGAACCGAAGATTATGTCATCAACATAAATTTGAACAAGCAGCAAGTCACTATCCTTTTCTTTGATGAACAGTGTACAGTCAATCACTCCTCTGTAAAATCCGTGTTTCACAAGATGAGTCGAGATTTTTTCATACCATGCTCTTGGGGCTTGATGGAGCCCATAGGGAGCCTTGTCTAGTTTGTAAACTCTATCCTGATGATACGGATCCTTAAATCCTTTGGGTTGACTGACATACACCGTCTCCCGGATTTTACCATGAAGAAATGCACTTTTCACATCAAGTTAGTATACTTTAATCTTCATGTAAGATGCATAGGCTAGGAAGATACGGATTGATTCCATTCTCGCTACAGGTGCAAAGACTTCATTGTAATCAACCCCCTCGACTTGTCAAAATCCTTGAACTACAAGATGAGCCTTGTTTCTGATTATGACACCTTGCTCATCTTTCTTACATTTCAAGACCCATTTGGTGCCGATGACCTTAGCACCTTTAGGTCTATCCACTAGTGTCCATACACCTATTTCTTGAGCTGAAGAAGTTCTTCTTTTATGGCACTTACCCATGACTCGTTGTTTAGGGCTTCACTGACATTTTGGCTCAAATTAAGATACAAAACATCGATACGCACCATCGTGAACATATCCCTTTTCCATTACTGAGGCATAATCAGCTGAGTATAGCTAATTTCTTATCTGAACTCCTGATTGTACATCTCCAATGACATTGTCCATAGGATAATAAACATTTAAGCATGATCCAGGAGTGGTGGGTACTACTACCTCATCATCCAAATTGTGAATAGCAGGTTTGGTATCTGAGGTAGTGGGAGTGTGAGGTTCCGAAGTGTCAGAAGCATCTACTTTGGATGCTTGTGAACTTGTAGTAGTAGGAACCTGTTCTTCCTGATTCACCTGATCATTTACCACGTCTTCATCATTAGAGGATGAGTCACTTACCTCAAGTGCTCCCCCTAAAGAACTAGAAGACTCACCTTGTGTCGCTGAGGTTGTCGGGTCCAGTGATGGTGTATTGAACTCTTCGTACATCATTTTGGTCGATAACTCATCCTCAGAAGGGAAAAGAGGAATGTTGAAGTATTTGAAGAATCCATCATAGTCGAAAAAGAACAAGGGTCCTTTTCCAGCAGGAGGAGTGGTGTATCTTTGTACATCAACATTGCACCACACTTCTACTTGACCCGTTGAGTTGTTGTAAACCCTCTTATTCGATATGTTGTATCCTAGGAAAATCCCTTCTTCGGCCTTCTCGCTGAATTTCCCTGACTTAGTTTTCTTCAGCAGTGTACAAGGTGCTCCAAACTGTTCGAGGTACTCAAGATTAGGTTTACGTCGTTGGAGTAACTCGTAACATGTCTTACCATGACGCTTGACTACCAGGACTCAATTGAGAGTATAACATGCGTTAGCTACCACCTCGTTCCAAAATTGGATAGTCATTTTCGAGTCTGTTAGCATCGTCCAGGCTGTCTCTATCAAGCTTCTATTCTTTCTCTCAGCAACTTTGTTCATTTGAGGAATGTAGGCAAATATGAACTAGTGCAGTATTCCTTTTTCTTTGCAGAATGCAACTCTGTTCATTTGAGGCTGTCTCTAACTGGCTTGGGTGACCCAGAGGCATCACACATCATGAATTCTACCCACTGTACATTTGAGGGAGAGGGCAGATCATTCTTCTTCTTGTGATCATTATTAGAAATTGAACTTGATTTTTCTTTCCATAAGCCAGTTTTGTGTGAGGCATGTTTGTGATAAACAGATGACTGGCTTATGGTTTGAACTTTGTGTTCACTAATTCTTCTTGGTGGAGTCATAGAACTCCTTTTGGAAGAACTTGGTTTAGTGTCATTAAATTCAACTTTCTTACTTGGTGTCTGATAATAAGGACAATAAAAAGCAATGTGTCCATATTTCCACAATTGTAGCATGACCTACTTTTGACATGTTGGTGAAACTGTTTTTGTGGGGACGTGTACGACACAGGTGTGATTTTAGTCTGTTTGGGTATTGTCACTTCTTGTTTAGATGTTTTATCTTCTTTAATAACATTAATTGTTTGAACCCTTTTAACATCTTTACCCTTTTGTTTATTTGGACTTAAACATGATGCACATGTTTGGTTAACTTGTTTGGTCTTTTTGGGTTCAGGATTAGACATGCTTGAACCTGACTTTATCTTAACCTCTTCAAATTGTTTATCCAAATTAACAACATGTAACTTACCTTTAGATTTAGGAGTGGCCTCCTTTTGTTTAGTGACAGATTCCTCTGTTTTTCTCGTGGAATCTGGATCACTAACTAGAGGAGTGGACACCATATGATCCTTGACAGTGTTGTTATTTATTGGTCTACATTTTGCATTCAGCATTGTCTCAGGTGGTGGTGGAACCACTTTGTAACCCAAACCCTCTCCATTGTTTCATTCTCTCACTAAGTGTTGTACTATAAGAGAAGAACTTGTCCAACTGTACAGTTTTTGTTTTAATGAGTTTACTTCAACTTCCAAAACTGCTTTCTCTTTCTTAGTTTCTTCTATGGAGTTTAGGTAGAACTTTATGTCACTTTCTTGGTTAAAAGAAACAACTTCGGTTTCCTTTAGTTGTTTATTTTAAAGATCTATTTTTTCTTTGTAACTGTGCTCATTTTATTTTAAAATCGGTTAGCCTCCGTGCACAGTTGCAAGTCATTTACTAAGCTATCATTATGTTCAAATAGCCTACCAAATTTTGAATCTATGTTATCCCTAAATTTATTACATTCAGAACAAGCATGATTATCAAAAAGTTGGTCTGTGGAATTTACCTGAGAAGGTTCAGTTGAATCAGCCATCATCGCAGAGTTGGGCTGTTCTGTTACTGGTGATTCTGATCTTATTGTGCTGGGACCTTCTTCAGTTAGGTGAGTGACCACAGTAGCAGTATCTTCATGATCTGACATTACTAGTTCAACTGCTATATCACCTTCGCTCGCAGTGTCATCATCCAAAACTTCAATATTTGCGATGTTGGATTCACCCGGAAAATAAACCGAAAGGTCCAATCTTGCCCTTCGTCATCTTGAGCAGTCAAGGCCTTAGGATCCTTGCTTGACGATGCAGTACTACTTGTGGGTTTATCTTGGCGATTGAAGGATAAGAAAGGATTAACATTTCCTGTCTTCTTGGGCTTCACACATTCACGTTTGAAGTGCCCTTTGTCTCCACAGTTAAAACGGGTTACTTTAGTATTGTCAAAACCAAAATTTGTATCCTTTGTGGCTATCAAGTGTTGTCCTGTCTTCTTAACAAATTTCTTCGCCCTCCGGACAGCACTAGCAAGAGCCCACATAATGTCCATCCTTTCTAGCTCATTCTCATCTACTTGCTCGTAGTCTTCATCTGCCAGATGGCACTTTCCTATCCTTCTTGCAACTAGACCATCATTAGAGTGAACGACAGCTACTAGGAGGTCTATATGCCCTTTGCTACCTCTACAGTCACATTACCGAGATTCTCGGTCTTTAATTATGTAGCGTTGGCTTTAGGTGTTATGTATTGGGTGCAAGATGACCCTGACGTGTCAGATCCTGAAGTAGTAGCTTGGGATGGAGTAGTTGACTCGACACAAACACTATTTGAAGTGGTACTCCAAACGTTTTTGGTTAAAGAGTTGAATTGTATCCTATGAACACTTTTGTGACCTGTACTTCATCCTCAACTCTTCCTCTCTCAGCTTCAGAATGAAATCTTTGATATCCAACTTTGCCAGCATATCATTCTGTCTGAGGTTTGATACAAATGAAACCCACTTTTCTGGCAATCCATCTGCGAAATTTGACACTTTGTCTTTCACGGTCGTAACAACCCCATGAGTGTGCAGCTCACTCATTAAGTGGTAGAAGTGGTCTATAACATCATCCAAACTCTCCTTTCCATCGATGAGAAGTTATCAAACTCCTTCTTCAAAGCCTTAGCCTTTAGAGCTTTTAACGATGCATTCCCGTCATACTGTTTTTTCAGAGCATTCCATAGCTTCTTTGCTTGCTTGTTCTCAGAAAACTGATGGAATATATCCTTAGGGATTGACTGAGTCAACAAAGTATACACCTTTTTCTCTGCATTGTACTTTACCTTCTGGCTATCAGTCATGCCACCTAAGGTAAGTTTAACTCGATCGGCACCAACTGGCATACTATACCATGTCTCGATTGATTCCCACAGATTCGGATCAACTCCATTTAAGTATATCTCAAACCTTTGATTCCATTATGGGTAATCATCTAACATTATGAGCTTAGGGGGCTTATTGTGATTCTTGACTTCATTTTCTAGAAGCAATAGATTCTGGATCCATGAATCCCTGCCTGTAGTGAATGTTGAGTACTGATCTTCCATTTCTATTTACTTTGACCTTTAGAACAAACTGTTTCACTAGTGCGAATGAAGGAATGCAATTGTGCTAACCATGCGATTGAACAATGCAAATGGCTCAACCGTGCGATTGAACAATGTGAATGGCTCAACTGTGTGATTGAACAATGCGAATGGCTCAACCGTGCGATTGAACAATGCGAATGGCTCAACCGTGCAATTGGACAGATGCGGATGAACAATGCAAATGGGGTGTTCAGTCGTACGAATGGATGAATGAATGAGTTCAATCGTGCGTATGGGAGATACGAATGAGTTCATTCATGCGATTGAGTCAATCGTGCGACTAAAGCTGTTGGTTTTCGAAAATTCGAGGGTTTTTGGTACTTTGACACAAAATTACAAATTTTCACGAACCCTAATCTACCGTAAGCCGAAAACGTGAACTTGGAGATCTGGAGACGTCGAAAACACTGTTTTAACCAAAAAGATGGTGTTTTGAGTGAAAAATGTGAGATTTACACCGAAAACTATTGAATCACACACAAAATCAAGAGCCAAAGCTCTGATACCACTTGTTAGGACCGTTTAGGTACGGAGTACTAACTAATTCTGCGCGTATGCCAACTCAAATAGTGTGGAATCCTATTTGATTGGCGATCCAATCAGGGAGAACATAGTTATTATCACTCTAATGATTAAAGAAACTTTATGAATGATTAGAACATGATAAACTATGATCTATGAACTTGAAACAGGTCTTCTTGGGTCTCTGGACGGCTAGGGTACGATTGTGTGCGTAGGGATTCGAATTGTTATGTTTTTCCATGAATTTGGTGGTATTTATAGGTTAGGGTCTTCCATTCGTACGACTGAACCATTCGTGCGACTGAAGCATGTGATTGATCCATCAGCACGACTGAAGGTCTAGTCGTGCGACTGAGTCAATCTTATGTCTTAATCGTGCGACTGATCCAGTCTCCTGGTTCAGTCGTGCGACTGCCATTAGCATGAAGTATTCATGCGTATGGTCCATTAGCATGGTCCATTCGCATGAGAACTTCACACGATCAAGTTTGAACACGTTTCTCAATCATTATTGACTAAGAATTTTGTAAACAACCACAAACCTATATAGTTAGTTCAATAAGTGTTATCACACAATAAACAATGAAATATTAAACATAATATGCATCAACCACACATTTTATTTCATTCATACCCATTCAATTACATATATGTAAGACATGAAAGACATTTTATATTTAGCTCCTAAACTAGGTACACATGTATCTACACTACATCTTTTCATTCGGATATTTCTAGAGAGAGAAAATGAAGGAGAGTAGAAACTCTCGGGTTGAAGAAGAATAGAAAGAAAAGTGTGTATTCAAGGTAAGAATTCATGTGTTTATGGTGTTCTTAACTTGTTTTATCCTTGGTTGTATGCTTATGTGTGTTTGTGTGTGTTTGTGTGTGTTCGGGTGTGTGTTTTGGTGGTTTCTAGGTGTGAACTTGTAGCAAACGGGTTTGAAGGAAGTCTTACCCGAAGAGTCTGTAAAGGTGAGTTTTAGAACCCCTCTTTTACATGTTTTTAACTGCTTTGGGGCTGGAAATACATGTATGTACGTTTTTATAAAAATGGGTTTTCACCCAATTGTATATGTGTACGTGTTTTTGGGTGGGGTGTGAATTCGGGCTATGTTTATGTTTTATGTTGTTATGACTATGTTTCTAAGGCTTAGAATGTATGATTTAATCTTAGAGTAAGTTTGAGAATGATTGGAGAGCTAATTGTTCTTCCGCATTGACAAATGCGGAGGACCAGAAGTGATGCAGACAAGTTCTGCTCTTGCGCATTGACAAATGCGGAGAGTAGAGGAAATGCGGAAGAAAGATTTTGTTCATCCGCATTACCCAATGCGGATGAACCATATGCGGATAACAGTTTTTGTTCATCCGCATTACCCAATGCGGATGAACCGCATGCGGATAACGGTTTTGTTCATCCGCATTACCCAATGCGGATGAACCACATACTAATGTGGATAACCCTCCGAGTCTAACTCATCCACATTTGCTAATGCGGCCAAAGGTCATGTGACTGGAGGAAATGCGGCTGAAAGTCATGTGACTGAAGCCCATATGCCCGAATGCCATGCGACTGAGGTTCATACGCATGAAAGTTATGCGACTGAGAGTCCATACGCCTAAGTGTTCATTCGCCCATAGTGTCCATATGCCTAAGTGTCCTCATGCGCCTGGAAGGCCATGCAACTGAATGGTGCCCATATGCCCAAATAGGGCTCATGCGGCCGAAAGAACTTAGTTTACTTTTCTAAGTTTTGGTGGAATGTGTAGATGTAGGCTTGGACTAGGGAGATTCCCGGGGGTTCATGTAAGTTGACTTTTGAGGTCATAGATGATGTGATGGGTGATGTATGATATATGATTTATGATTGATGCTTATGTGATGGTGTATGTGATGTATGATTGATGTATGATGGTACGCATGATGTATGTTATGTATGATTGTCTTCCCCTGGCTGTACCTTGTGTGTTAATGAATGAATGAATTGAAAGTATTATGTAACATAAAGTGGAAGATAAAGAAAAAGGAACATAATGATCCAATGCATGCATTAATGAAAGAGAACGTAAAGAAAGTCCTGCAAGCCTTGTATGTTGATTCACGCCTAATGAAAGGTGTTAGTTCAACTGTGTGTGAGCTAGCTACCCGAGAAGGATGCACACCGGGGTCCGTCTTTATGACCGACCATCTGTACAGAACCTTTGTCGCTTACCCTAGTACTGTGGTCAGGCCACCGGGCGCAATGTATGGGGTCTATGATAGACCTCGGCCCAGTATCGCTTTATGCGTGACGGTGGGGTATAGCACAAGACAGTGGTACACCTGAATTTACCCTAGTACTATGGTCAGGCCACTGGGCGCAATGTATGGGAGTCTATGATAGACCTCGGCCCAGTACCCGCTTTATGCATGACGGTGTTGATGGTTTTGGTATGGAATACAAAGAAGTAACGATGAACGTACGTAATGAACGGTAAGGAAGATAACGAATGCCCGTATGAAGATGAATGAATGGAAGTTAATGAACGATGATCTAAGATAATCATGTTATTACCTATCTGTACGTATGATGTTTAACTAGAATTCACTCAGCAACACTGACGTTTATGTGTTTCCAGTTGGCAGGTAAAGGTTGCTGAGGATGGCACGGGGTGGCTACTTGGCTCGTTTTGGATGGCATCTATTTTTATAATGCTTTTGTGTTGTAATGCAACATGTATTTTGTAATTTGATAACAATGTATTATTTTGCAAAAGCTTTTGTAATGCAATGAAATGGGTGTTTAAATGTTTCAACTGCAATATTTTTATCAAGTTAATGTAAATTATATATTTTATGTGTGATGATTGGCCAGCTGTAAGCGTCTTGGGAATGGGGCCTTACAGATGACATCTTAGTAGATTGAAGAGGAGGAGAGAGAGAGGAAAAGGAAGCTGAGGGGAGAAAGTTCCTCCTCTAGGTCTACAAGACTCATGGAAAATGCTATCAGGGCTGCCCCCAGACCAAACACTCAAGATGATGATTTGAGGGCAGTCAGGATCAACTACTTGCAGACCAGGAATTGTAAGGCCCCGTTCCTCGGCACCTCACAGCTGGTGATTCATCGCACATAAAACATATACTTTTCATTTATTCCTCAAAACGTTGCAGCGGAAAACATAAAATAGAAGGCATTTCATTTCATCATAAAACTTTTGCAACATAATGCATTGTTTGTCGGTTACAAAATTACATTGTTGTATTACATCCCAAAAGCCTTAATTAAATGGATGCCATCCAAAAGAGCTGAGCAGCCGCCTCGTGCCATCCCCAGCAATGTTTACTTTCCAACTGAAAACGTATAAAAGTCAGCGTTGCTGAATGAGTTCTAGTTTTACTATAAAACATGCATAAAATCATTATTTGTTCTTTTCAAAACCCATACTATACGTTTCATTCATTCGTGATCATACATCATACGTACATACAGATAATATCATTATTATCTTCCATTACGTTCATTAATCTTCGTTCATTCATTACATCTTGTGACATGTACAATACCCCGAACATTGTGCACGAAGCTGGTTACTGGGCCTGAGGTCTATCATAGACCCCGAATATTGTGCATGAAGCTGACTCCAGTACCTGAGGCAAGTACAGTCACCATTCATCTTTTCTTTTCATTTCGAATCAATGCCATATGCTATACCCCGAACATTGTGCACGAAGCTAGTTATTGGGCCTGGGGTCTATCATAGACCCCGAACATTAGGCATGAAGCTGACTCCAGTACCTGGGGCAAGCGGCAAGGATCCCATACATATGGTCAATCACAAGGATTGGACCCTAGTGTGCATCCTTCTGGGTAGCTAACCCGCACACAGTTGAGCTAACACCCTTCATTGGGTGTGAACCTCCATACATTTGCTTGCAAGACTTTTTACGTTCATTCATTCGTTAATGCATGCATTCATTCATCATGTTCCTCTTTCATTATCTTTCACTTTACGTTACATAATACTTTCGGGTCATTCATTAACATACACGTAAAGCCATGGAAAGATAAACATTCATCGTCATAGGAACATACATAACAGACCATACATACATCATCATAAGGCATCATACATACATAACGTACATCTTGCATAATCCTGCAACATCATCATCATCATAACATGCCCATCATACTATTTACGACCCCAAAAGTCAACTTATAGTCCCCCGGGAATTTCCCAAGTCAAAGCCTACTTTACACATATTCCCCAAAAATCAAAAAAATATTCTAAGTCCTAGGCGCATGGGCACTATGCAGGCGCATGGACACTATTCAGGCGCACGGGGAACACTTAGGTGCATGGGCCGCTTTCAGGCGCATGGGAACTCTTGGACGTCTGAACACTTAGAAAATTTCATCTCAATCTAGGCGCATGGATACTATTCGGACGCATGAGCACTTGGGCGCATGGGCCACTTGGGCGCATGGGCACTATTGGGGCGCATGGCCCTACCCTTAGTCATCCGACTAACATTTCTAGGTGCATGAGCCACTATTCAGGCGCATGGGCATAATTTAAACATTTCTAAGGCAAGTTTTGGGCGCATGAGCTACTGTTTGGGCGCATGGCTTACACTTAGTTCTTTCTAAGGCACATTTGGACGTATGAACCCTTATCTAGGCGCATGAACATTCTGTAAACATGTTTCTAGGATATTTTCCATCCTAATCATCGATCTCATCTATTCTAATGTATAATGTGGCTATTCTAAACATGATTAGTCTACAAACCATCCAGAACTAGCATCCAACATACACATATTACATATGGGTAATCACATAAACTTTGTAAAAGTCATTTTAATACGTTTCCAGCCCCAAATATGTTTCAAAACATGTAAAAACTAGGGTCTAGAACTCACCTGGTGCAACTTGGGTGTTCTTCCTTTTAACCCGCTTGCAAAGAGTTCAAAACACCTAGAAACAACATCAAAAATACACACGACCGAGCACAAACACAACCCATAAGCACATAAACACAAAACCGGGACAAAACCCGTCATAAACATGTAAAAATCATGAATTCTTACCTTGAATTCACCCACTTCTTCTTCTTCTTCTGAAAACCGAGAGTTCTCTCTCTCTCTCTCTCAAAAAAAACGAAGAAGATGGTGATGTGAAAAGGTGGTGGGCGGCCATGCCCACCTTTACACCAACTTTACAAGATTTTTGTCCTTTTTACACTTTTGGTCCCTTCACTTGGACTTAATTGCCTTTCTTTCTTTTATTCTTCATATTCTTGAAGTTTCAAAAATAACCGAGTGTTACAAGTCCACCCCCCTTATATAGGTTTCGTCCCTAAAACCTGTTACTCCTCGAACATATAAGGATAATGTTGCCTCATCTCCTCCTCAGTCTCCCATGTAGACTCCGATCCCTTCCTGTGCTTCCACTGTACACGCACAAGATGAACCACTTTATTTCTCAGTCTCTTCTCTTTACGATCAATGATTGCCACTGGTTGCTCTACATAATTGAGCCTTTCATCAACTTCAATGTCTTCCAATGGAACAATCATGTCCTCATCAGCTATACACTTTCTCAAATGAGATACATGGAAGGTCGGGTGAATCCCACTTAACTCATCCAGCAATTCTAGCCTATAGGACACCTCTCCTACTCGAGCAATGATTCAGAAAGGGCCTATATATCTTGGGCTCAACTTGCCCCGCTTTCTAAATCGGATAATGCCCTTCCAGGGTGAGACCTTCAACAGGACCCGGTCACTCACCTGGAACTCAATTGGTCTACGTCGTTTATCGGCATACGACTTCTGTCTATCTTTAGCTGCCTTCATGAAGGCTTTAATCTTTTCAAGCTTCTCAGTCATAGCCTTGATTACCTCGACGCTTCCCAACTCCTTCTGACCAATGTCACCCCAACAAACGGGTGTTCTGCACCTCCTACCGTATAGCATCTCGTATGGTGGCATGCCAATACTGGCATGATAGCTATTGTTGTACGAGAATTCAGCTAATGGTAAGTGGTCGTCCCAACTTCCACCAAAATCGATTACACATGCCCGAAGCATTCCTCTAACGTCTAAATGGTCCTTTCTGACTGACCATCGGTTTGAGGATGATAAGCCGTGCTAATATGTAACTTCATCTGCATGGCGTCGTGGAATTTCTTCCAGAATTTAGACGTAAACCGGGTGTCACGATCCAACACAATAGACACCGGCACACCATGACGAGTCACAATCTCCTTGATGAACAGGTCAGCCAACCTCTCGGATGAATATGTCTCGCGGATCGGTAGGAAGTGAGCATTCTTGTTATTGGGACCTGGTATTTGACCGAAATACCTAGAGATTAACGTGTAACCCAGATCAAATAGTGCGGAATCCTATTTGAGTGGCGATCCGATCAGTGAGAACACACGAAGAATCAATCAAGATTTGAAACTAACATTAGAAATCGATTGGGAATCGATCTAATGTGTTCTATGAACTTGGAGAACGAATTGAGAGGTTTCTGGACAGCTAGGGTACGTCTGGAATCGTAATTAATCGAGAGTCCTTCTTTTTCACGAATTGAGTTGTATTTATAGGTTGGTATTATTCAATCGTGCGACTGAACCATTAGTCTGGTTCAGTCGTGCGATTGAACCATGCGGTTGATTCATTCGTACGACTGAGTGTTCAGTCGTGCGACTGAGCCAATCTTATGTTACAATCGTACGACTGATCCAGTCTCCTGGTTCAGTCGTGCGACTGAGTCAATCGTGTGAAGTTATTCATGCGTATGGTTCATTTGCATGAGCCATTCGCATGAGAACTTTATTATGTTAAGTTTGAATGTATTGTGTATTAATTACTAAACATTATGTGTAATCATTCAAGCAATCACTAACCTAATTAACCAATTCAATGTCGACACATTAATGAACATTAAACATTATAACTAACAAACTATCAATATCATTTCATTAATCATACCAAACAAGATCTATTACATCACATATCATGATCTAGGGACATACATGTATCAACAAACTCCCCCTTGGACCTAGATCTCTCTAATGTCTTGTTTTCTTCATTACCTCCTCATATTTCTTGTACTTGTCCTCTTTTGTGACTCCCGCGTGAATATCAAACGCGAAGCAAAGTCTTATGACATTTTGGAACTGGAGGCCTGTACAATATCTGCGTATCATAGAACAGAGGCCACTTGTAAAGTGTACAGACATCATTTTCCGACAAGTTGGTAAGCCACATCGGATCGAATACTCTGATTGTATCCATTTGTCCCTCTCTATTTAGAACTATGACCGCTTCTGATGTTCTCCAATCGTAGTACCACCACCTAAAATGTGGTGTGAAATCCTTTGTCATTTCCCGGAGTGGGATTCTTGACATTGTGCGCGGAGGATTCCACTTCAACACTATCTTTGGTTTTCCAGTAATCGCATCCATCTCAGACCTTCTAATATACCTTGTAGGTTGTTGAGGTCTGAAGTTAATCCACCTAGTGTGGTACTCTTTCTTTAGGGCAGCCTCAAACCAGCCTGACATCTTTCCAGGTCAGCATACAACAGCTTCAGTTTGGCTAGCTGGTTGAGCTCAAAACCTGGTAGAGTCTTTACATCATGTGGAAATCTAAAGTACTCTATGCCCTTCTCCCTCTTAACGGCATAAACTTAAGATCATCAAAATATGCCCATGCGATAATCCTGCCTGACACCTTAAGATGTTTCTTGACTCTGTAGAGCTTGGTGTAGGCATCCCTCTTCGTGCAGCACGTTGGGCTCTAACTTCTTTAAAACATTCAGCCCATTCAGCCTTACGGATATCAACATCATCCTTTGAGGCTTGGTCCATTCCCTCTGTCTTCTCTGACTCTTGCTCCATTTTGTCTAACACCTCAAATGTATCACCGACAAGGGATTCACCCAGATTGGGAACCACATGCCCTCATTGTCAGCATACTGAGGATAGTGCTTGCAGTGATATCTTCTATCTCTATTTCATCAACGTCATTTAGCTCGTCATCACAGGTAGCATTACATGTCGGAGCATCTTTCACTATTTCATCAGGATTGAGCTTGAAAATTTCTGCCAGTTGCTCGTTTGATAGATCGTGAATTATTTCCCCTTCTTTAGGGGTATAACTCACTGACCTTCTGACAATCCCTTGCAGATAAAGAACCATGTGAGTTGAGACTTGACCTGCTGAAGGGGAGCAATATCAAACTCATCTCTTTGTAATTTGGATCTGTTTTATTTACACATTTCACACTCAAATCATTAGTAATTTATCAAACGAAATGCATTAACTTAATGTAAACATTTAATACATGGTTTTTCAATACAGAATACAAAAGTAAATAAATACATAAACATCTACTATTTACTTTTATCCTGAATACTCGGCTCATCACATGGAGGTGCAGAAGCAGAAGCTGGCAGATCTTGTCTGTTCTTTGATCTTTTCTCTTGCCCTAGAGCTGAGACAGATTCAGCTGCTTCCCTCCGTCAGTATCATCATCTTCGTGCCATTCTTCAGTTTCTCTTCGTCAGTTTCACTCTCATCATCATCATCATTGTCTTCATCATCAAATCATTTCTGTCCCCATCCCTTATCTTTAATGGCTCCTCCTTCGATCCTTTCAGCTTTAGCAAAATGGTCTTTTTAGCCTTTTCCAGCTCCTCTATTCTCTTCCCTGAGGTGACACTTTGAGCTTGGAGAAGGGCTATCTCGTTGCTCTAGGCAGTCATCTGTCGGGCCTGCCTTTCTATCACTTGAGCCTGCTCTGCGATTTGGTGAGTTTGTGCAGCAGTCAGGTCAGTATGTTGGCGGATTTGGGAGGCCTTTTCCTCATCAGCAGCCAGCAAACGCATTACCATTCTGTTTAGTGCCGACAACTGTTCTTCTACCGCAGTTGTAGGTAGTGGTGATCTGTAAGTGAATGAGGGATAGGCTGAGGGCTCGGTTTGGTGGCTAGTGGTGGGGGTGGGGCTATGGTGAATATCGGGTCAGGTCAGGATGATGGTGGTGGTGAGTGAGGGGTGAATGATGTAGTGGTGGCTGGGATCTGTATTGTGGTGGTAGGTCTGGTGGTGTCTGTGGTTGCTGTGGGGGCTGTGGTGGCTATAGTGGTGGATGGTGTGTCTGAAGAGGTGGTAGTGGTGGTGGTAGTGGCTGGGTGGCTGAGGTAGTAGTGATGAAGGTCAAACGGCGCTTCTTCTTGGGTTTCTGCCCATGGGGTTGAGCCATCCGTTTTCTCCTTGTTCCCTTCGAGGTGGATGCTCCCCCTCCTACCCTGTCGATTGACCCTGGAACATAGGTCGGGTCGGTCTCTGTCTCTCCAGAGTCTCTTGGGTGCTCACCAACCACCCGAAGCCCATGTACTGTGGGAACCACTTTTCTTCCCACAGTCCTGGTGAGGGGCTCCTCATCAGACTCTTCTTCTTCGACTTCTGTTTCAAGGACAAAGTCATGATGAAACCCAGCTGACTCAGTAACTTCTGCAGTCGGGGCGGATGCTGGAGGCACGACATCAGACGTAGTGCCTCTCTGTGGAACAGGCATATTGTCCTCGGCACCCCCACTATCATCATCATCTGAATCATCAGTAGGTAGGACAATTGGCTCCACGTCAGAGTCACTGTCCTCGTGACGCCATTGGCGTCTCCCCGGTGCCACATAACTTTCATCTGCTAAATGGCCAATCAGCCTCTTTGCCTGGGGCTTCACTTGCTCGCCCCGGTACACCACCATCCTACTCAAAGTGGTGTCATCCATAAGTTCCAAAGTCACTGCATCGTGACTTTCCTTGGGGAGCAGAGGCAGCTTCTCATTGAATATCATCTGAAGGAACCTTGGATACATACAAAAACCTTCTTTCCCTTTTGTTTCAATGTTCTCTACCAAATAAGAAAAGATCATATTAGAGAAGCTGAAAGGGTGGTTCAGCACCAGAGCCACGAAGGCATTTTGTATCTGATCTGATAGGTCATCGAAACCACCCCTTCTCGAAGCAATGCACTTAAGAATCACATGTGCCAGATATTTGTATTGTGGGCACAGGTTGCTCTTATTTAGCACCCCCGAGTTAATGTCCCCCGCATACTTGATTCGGAGGAAACACCCTCTCATTGTCAAAGGATGTAACTTAGTGGGGTGAGTGGAGTCATCCCCAAACTCAAGGATTCTCTGGATGTCAGTAGCGGTAATGTCGATAGCTTGACCCAAAATGGTGCTTCGGATGCTGTATGGCTCACGAGAGCGATCCACTGAGGCATTCTCCCAGAATGCCTGGTGTAGTGATTTGTAAGGCGTGCATGGTGTAGATATAGCCTTATGTATCCGTGAGCGTTTGAGGAAGGCTATAATCTCGGAGAACTTGGCCCCGTTCCGAGTTGTGTGGTCCAAATGGGCACATATGTTGTGCTTTGGATTAAGAGACCATCTGTCAGCCATTTTTTTCCTGAAACACAAAACACATGATCATTAGTACATAATACATCAGACTTCAGTTCTAAGTGTAGTGTTTCACTTCCATTCTGATTCATTCATGCGAATGAATCATGTGACTGGAGTCATTCGGCTGTTCTTAAGTACGACTGAGTTCATTCGGTTGATTGAGACATGCGATTGAGTTCAATCTGCCGACTGAGTCTTCGATTGGTTCAGTCGGCCGACTGAACTCATTCGGGTGGTTCATTCGCTGAATGACCCAATCGCAAGGTTCAATCGGGCGATTGGAGTTCATTCAAACGACTAGTCGCTTGCCCCACTGTTCGATCGCCTGTGGGTCGAATCTTGACCAATTTAAGTCATTTAATAGTGTTTATGGTCCATTAGACTCGCCTACTTGTCAATAATAACCTATTAAACTTAATTTTAACATTTTGCTTAGTTTACGTAGGTGATTAGGTCATTTCACAGTTCGGTTCTTGATTCAATCGAGTGTCTCTTATGTAGGTTCGGTAATCTTCTGATTTTGGTAAGATTCAAGAGTAATGTACCTGTAAAATCGTCACTCGAATGTAAGATACTCAATAGCATGTAAATCAGGATCTGTAGCAATTTTTGGCAGAGTAACGGGAAGAATGCGATTTGAGTGCGATTTTGGTGTGATGAGGAACATGCGATCGACTGAGGCCCTTAAATACTGAACTTAAGTTCAATCGGCCGACTGGCCTCATTCGCTCAGTTCATTCGGGCGACTGAGTCTCAGTCGTACGATTAGCCTAGTCAATCGCATTCAGTCGGCCGACTGAGTCTCAGTCGGTCGACAGCCTCATTCGGTCTCTTTCATTCGCATCTTCAGTTGACCGACTGAGCCTTAGTCGGTCGACTACTTCATTATCCCCCTTCTATTCGGTCGAATGGATCATTCTCATGTCCATTCGGCCGATTGGGAGCCATTCGCATAGTTGGTCCATGACCATGATCCAATCGTGCGAATGGGTCACACTTAGTGAGTTTATAGTCATTTTGAACATTTTACTTTTAAGACCTTTTTATCTTTTGACAATAACATTATAAGCTCTTAACCAATTCAGTCACCTCAGACGTGACTCTTTTAAAACACGTTGTCACCTCTGACGTGACTCTTTAAACTTTGAAAAACATGTGGCCATCTCAGACATGACCCTTTTAGGTGAGTTAATTCCATTCTGATTTTTCTGATGTAGTCCGACAGACACACACACTAAAAGATTAAACTAGAAACTTAAACTAAATACACAAATAAATTTGTTTTTGGACTTTTTGTGAGAGATAAAACCCTAAGATGGAAATCTACGGGATTTGGTTCCGGAATCGAAAGCTTCAACTTAGATTGACCACACCTGGACCAATTCAATTTTGGAATCATACAGGAACATCAAATCATTTGGGACTTGTTATCAATACTCTTTCGATGCTCAATTCTTGGTGTTCATCCAGAGTCATCAGCGCTTTAGGGAATCATACTGGAACTCTTAGATTACCACATTGATTTGAACTTTCAAGAATTGCAGCCACAATGATTGTCAATATGTTTGTCCACTTAAATCCATACACAGACTCTTGACTCAAACCGGTGATTGTTTTTGGTTTTTTAATTCAACGAACATTTGTGGATCCCACACTTATATGGTAATCAACATCCCTCAGGAGCTTTTGAGCGGTCTACGGGTATTGTTACAAGAAGAGACTATTCTTAGAGCTTTCATAGAGAAACCTGTCCTCAGGTCATGCCATCGCAGCAAAGAGGCGGCAAACAACAATGAATTCTAGAATATCTAGGTTATGCTTATCCTCAGGTCAGTGCCATCGCACAGCAGAGAGGCACACAACCTATCTCCTTGTTAGAGCAGCTTTTATTTTGCACCAAATGCACCAACACATAGATCATTTGCATTTTTCTTTCATTTTTTCGTGCTTTGCTCTATTTATGGTCATCCGCACACATTTGTGGCGTTACATGCTCATTACCCCTTATTGGAATATTATTGATTGTGTTAACCAGTGATAAGATGAAAGCCCACAGTCAGTTGAACAACTTAGTTTGATCTTGAGATCACCAGTCCGGTCTAATCATCTCTTGTGTTGAATCTAGCGACATATCAATGGGTCTAGCAACCTCTAGGTCTACTCTCATTGTGTTACCTTAGAAGTACCAGTTTTTCTATCATCTTCCCTTATATTGCTTAGACTACACAGACTATACTTTGAATTTATTTCTTTTCTAAATTAGGATTTTAAAGTCCCTCTTGACTTGTTCCTGTGTACTATCATATTCCAAGGGTTTGAATCGGTATCACAGATACGATCTACCTTGTATCAGCTTTCCACATCCTTCTCCCTCGGTTTCCTTTTCTTTTTTTTTTTATTTTTTTAATGTTGCTTGCTGACTTATTCTCCCCCTAAAATACTAAAATCAAACCTGGTTTAATTATTTTAGGATTTTAATAAAACAGCAGAATAACATGAGTTTAATTTAAACAGACTAAAATAAACAAATAAAATAAAATAAAAAAGGAAAATAACTAAACTACATCGGACTACTCATGATCATCATCAGGAATAACATCACTTCTCTTTTAACGCCGTTGACCTCTAGCAGATATTGAAAACGTGGTTTATCAAAGGCTTTAGTATAGAGGTCAGCGCGTTGAAAATCAGTATTAATTTTTACCACATCAATTAAGTTTTTTTCGAAACAATCTCGTATGAAATGATATTTAATACCGATATGTTTGGTCTTAGGATGTTGGACCGGATTTTTAGTTACTGCAATTGCAGTAGAGTTATCTACAAAAATAGGAGTAGAATGGAACATTAAACCGTAATCCCGCATTTGCTGTTGAATCCAGATGATTTGTGAACAGCAACTTGCAGCAGCAACATATTCAGCTTCACAGGTTGACAATGCAACCGATGTCTGCTTCTTACACTGCCAGGTAATTAATCTTCTCCCAAAGAATTGACACCCTGCTGATGTAGACTTGTAGTTCATCTTGCAGCCTCCGTAGTCCGAGTCACTATACGCCGTGAGCTCAAAATCATCATCATGAGGATACTAGAACCCCAGTGTGGGTGTACCCTTTAGATAGTGAATAATCCTTTTGACCCCGATCAGATGATTGACCTTAGGTTTAGCCTGATATCTAGAACATAAACATGTCGCATACATGATATCAGGTCTAGAGGCAGTGAGATACATGAGGGATCCAATCATTCCTCGGTACATCGTGGCATCCACAAGATCTCCATTTTCATCAGGTGCAATGTCGTGATTCGTAGCCAGTGGAGTACCGGCAGCAGATGCATTTTCCATGTCAAAGCGATTTAGAATGTCTCTTACGTACTTGGTCTGATGTAGAAAGATTCCATTTGGTGTTTGTTCCACCTGTAGTCCGAGAAAGAACTTCATCTCCCCCATAGCACTCATCTCAAACTCTTTCTGCATAACTGCTTCAAATTCTTTGCATAACTCTTCGTTCTTTGAACCGAAAATTATGTCATCAACATAGATTTGTACGAGCAGTAGGTCGCCATCTTTTTCTTTAATGAACAGCGTGCACTCAATGACTCCCCTGCGAAAGCCGTGTTTCACAAGATGAGTCGAGAGTTTCTCATACCAAGCTCTTGGAGCTTGATGAAGCCCGTATAAAGCCTTGTCGAGCTTGTAGACTCTATCTTGATGATAAGGATCTTCAAATCCCTCGGGTTGACTGACATAAACTGTTTCTCTAATTTCCCCATGAAGAAATGCACTCTTCACATCTAATTGATAGACTTTAATCTTCATGTACGATGCATAGGCAAGGAAGATACGAATGGCTTCCATCCTTGCCACGGGTGCAAATACCTCATTGTAATCAATTCCCTCGACTTGGCGAAATCCCTGAACAACCAGTCGAGCCTTGTTCCTGATAATGATCCCTTGGTCATCTTTCTTGCATTTTAAAACCCATTTGGTGCCAATGACCTTAGCACCTTTAGGTCTGTCCACCAGAGACCATACACCTAACTTCTTGAATTGAAGAAGTTCTTCTTGCATTGCACTCACCCATGCCTCATCATTTAGTGCTTCACTGACATATTTTGGCTCAACCTGTGAGACAAAACACCGATAGCACCATCATGATATATCCCTTTTCCATAACAGAGGCATAATCAGCTGAGTACAGCTGATTTCGGTTTGTACTCCTGATCGGACATCCCCAATGACATTGTCTAAGGGATGATAAACGTTTAGACGTGATCCTGAGTAGTAGGAACAGCTACCTCAGAGCCAGATAAAACATATGGTTCTCTTTGAGGTAGTTGGAGTTTGAGGCTCTGACGTCGAAGGTGCACCACTGGTAGATGCTTGTGGACTTTCAGGAACTGGACCTGTTCCTCCTGACTGTTTTGGGTATCTTCTTCAGCTTCATTTTCAGAGGTTGTCACTGTCGTCGATTACTCCCCCTGAATGATAGATGTTTCCTGTGAGCTAGATGTTGGTGGATTCAAGCTATCATACATCATTCGTGTACTAATTCATCATCCGAGGGAGAGAGAGGATGTTGAGGACTTGAAGAATCATCATAGTCAAGAAGTAGCGGTCCTTTGCCATAGGCGTGGGTGAATCGCTGAACATCAACATTACACCAACTTCTACTAGACCTGTTGAGTTATTGTAAACTGCTTTTAGGATGTTGTATCCTAGAAAGTCCTACATCTGCCTTCTCGCTGAATTACCCTCTTTGTCTTCTTCAGAAGTGTGCACGTCGCCCCAATGGTTCGAGATACTCCAAGTTCGGTTTGCTCTTGTAGTAGCTCGTACATGTTTTTCCGTGGCGCTTGACTATCAGGAGTGTATAACATCATTTGCCACTGCCTCATTCCAGAATTGGATAGGCCTTTTCGAGTCTGCCAGCATAGTCTGTGCTTTCTCATCAGCTCTTGTTCTTTCTCTCAGCAATGCCATTCATCTGAGGTGTGAAACGAAGTGAATTGATGCACAATCCCCTTTTCCTTGCAATATTCCTCCATCCAATGGTTCTTGATTCCGTTCTTTGTGAGCGTACTTGTCTAACTTTCGCTTGTAGAGAGATCAGTGTGGTTACCAACTCCTTGAATGATTCAAATTTTCTGATTTTGATTCAGAAACATTCCCAAGGAACCTTGAGTAGTCTCGTTGACCACAAAACAGTACAGGTCGCCTGCATGCTCTGTACTGACTGGACTGAACAGATCCATTGTAGACGTTCAAGAGGAAGTTTCCTATTGAATTCCTTTCTTTTCCTATGATACTTCTTTGTCGATACTTTCTTGCAAGCTATATAGAAACGGAAGCTGAAAGTTCTTGACATTTACACCTCTCACCAGAATCCTTCTGAATCAAGTGATTCTCTTCCTTTGACTGATTTCCTAGTCTCCTATTCTAGGAGATGGTCTTTTCAGTAGCTTTGATAGAAAATGACAGGATCAGTGATCACAGGTTTGATGTATCAGAATATAACGCAGCGGAATACAAACACGAATTAGACAAATTGTAGCAAGCTAACAATATATGTGAGCATTAAGATCGCATACAGTTATTGGGAGAGTATGTATTTCTGATTTCTGGAATGTTTATAGATGAAGAATATTTCTAATCGAATCAATCATTCATTCATTCAATTCATCATTTCATTCCATCATTACAATAGGTTGTCACTCCTTATATAGAGTGCAACAGTCACTGCTGTTATCACGGAAAGTGACAACTGGCAGATCCAATACAGAAATAACTAATTCTTAACAAACTACTGAAATGTTCACAACTACTGAGAACATATCAGCAAGTTAAGTACAAAATATAAAACTACTGAAACTACAACGACTGAAGAACAAGCTCTTCAGTCGTTTTACAAAACTACTGAAACAAAAATAAACTACTGATATCACAACTACTGAAGAAGTACTCTTCAGCAGTTGTGACAAACTACTGAGGCTTCAGTACTTGATCTTCAGACTTTGACCTTCAGGCGTTTCATCAGCTGATGACTTCAGTAGATATCATCAGCTGATGTCTTCAGTCTTTGTCTTCAGACTTTGTACATCAGTTGTTGATCTTCAGCACTTGTGAACTCTTCAGCTGTTGTACTTCAGTACTTTGGTCTTTCAGCTTCAGCACTTGTGTTCTTCAGCTGTTGTACTTCAGCACTTTGGTTCTTCAGCTGTTGAAGTCTTCAGCACTTGTCAAACTACTGATGAGGCTTTCAGCAGTTGTGTGTGATACCGTGTGGGACTTAGAGGTTTTCTGATCTTGGCTCATTGTTCTTTTGGTCCAACAAACTCCCCCTGAACCAATGCAGCCAAAACCTCTAACTTATTTATACTCCCACTTATTGATGGCAAAAATGTTGGTCTTTTTCCTTCTTGATCAGTAGAGAAGATGACCCATGTACGCTCCGGCCTGGGAAGAACCTCAAATATTTGTTTGGCAGAGTATGAATGGGAACTCTGTTTTGGGGAACTGGACACAGAGTTGTTATCCCATTCATGAGATTCACTTCCCCATAATGAGTCTGTACGACTCTCTTGTGTAGGCCTCAAGGAAGGTGATTTGTTCCTCCATGGTTAGCTCTTCAGCACCTCCTTCAAACAATGATTCCGGCCATAATACTCAGACAGGTATTTGGCCTGTTCCCCATTCTTTAGCTCCACAGTTGTTATTATTCTGTAAGCAAACTCATCCGGGTGATTACCCTCTAGGAACAACTGGAGCTCATTTTTCCTGACTTCCTCAAGCCTCTTGTAAACTACCCCTTTTCACTATTTTGTTTCCAGCATCTTCTGAGGGGTTAGATTAGCTTTGTAGGCCTTCTTGAAGTCTTCTAGGATTTCCCAGGGTGAAACTACAAAGACCAGAGAGATCACTTCATCTACGATCTTTTTCACCTGGCCAATGTATCTCCGAGGTATATTGTTCTTATGAATTCTGTGAGAGACCCTGGGATCAGGCCAAATCCTCACTCTTTCCTTTTGATATTGAAAGGTATGCCTGAGAGTGTAAAGTCTGAGGGCTTGCTCCTTCATATTGATGATGGAAGATGTGGCTGCATAAGCTTTGTCAACTCTCTTCAGCAATTCCTCATCATGCTGTTTATGAAGCTCTTCTTCTTCTAGCTTCACTTTAACCATTTGTCTCTGGACTTCAGGAGTAATTGCTGAGGAGTGACTTGTGGCCTTAGGCAACTGAATCACAGCTGATAGCGGCAGCCTGTCTTCATCATCTTCTTCATCTTCTTCTAGCCTCAATATCCTTCTCTTCTTCTTCAAGGGTATATCATCGGCTATGGTTTTTGAGGGTAAGGGAGTTGGTTTGGTGGGTTGTGTTTTGGGTGGTTTTGGTGTGGGAATGTTGACAGGCTGTGCTAGCATCCTTGAGGTGAGTGTGGCTTTTGATTGCTTTGCTAGCTCAGTCCTGCTCCCAGCACCCACTTCATTCAAAGCTTCAATAACAAGCCCCTTAGTGTATGCTTCAGACGAACAGATCTTGTGGTGATTGCCAAGATACTGTCCCTGGACCAAGCTTTGATCTCAATCATTGATCTTCCAAGATATTTTGCAATAAATCTTATCATGATTTCTAGCCTTTCTCTTTCTAACACTTCATAACTTGCCCATCTATTCTGGATTTCTTCAATCTCTAGTCGTCGAATCTCAGAGTCAAGTTTGTTGGTGTCATGACCTTGCCTGAACAGCTGATCAATGATGTTGTCCATTGATCTACTGTGTTCGGCATCAGCCTCTTTTATCAGTAGCTCCAAGGCTTTATCTTCAGCAATGTGCTCATCAGCACCTTTCTTTCGCTTGTAGGTGAGCATTGGTTGCTGTTCTTTCTCCTCCTTTGGGCTTGCTTCGCTTCCTTCTTTTCCTCGGATCTTTTCCTCTTCTGTTCTTTCACTGCAGGACTCTCCCCCTTTTTGGTTGCATTGGAGGAAGGGGTTGAGACCGCAGAAAGAGTCTTGTGGACAGCAGCATCAACCAAGGGCTGTAATGTTGAGGAAAGCCTCTCATCAAGGGCTTTGATCACTATATCAGTGATTAGGGGGGTGATGAGAGGGAGGGAATTTTGAGTGCAGCACCTATTTGCTCAGGAGGGTTCTGTTCCTGAGAAGTAGGGCCTGAAGCAGAGGCAGGTGGTTGATTTTGGGGTGGCTCTGTATTTGGGAAACCTTCAAGGGAAGGTGCCATCTGTGGGTGTATGAGGGTGGCAGATGGACTTGCATCCTGAGACATCTTGGCCAGCAGCTCTTTGAGTCTGCTAACCTCATCCTCTAGAATGGTGTTTTGAGCAACTACATCGTAGAAGAAGCTCAGGTCATCATCAGTTGATACTGAATCACCTGACCTCCTGCTTAGAGCAGGATGTACATGCACTGGGTGTAGACCAGTTGGTGCATGTGCCCCTTGTGCTTGGTACTGGGGACTTCCAGCCTCAGGACAATGTCCATCATCAGCAGTTGCCTCTAGGGAGGTCTTAGCAATGTTACCAGCCTCACTCTGGTCATGTGCTGAGTCAGAGGAGGTGGCAGCCTCACTAGATATTCTAAGCTCCTTCTCTACACCAGGAGATAGAATTGGGAAACCCCTGTGCTGTGGGTTCTCAGGTGCACTGTGTTCCTCCCCCTCAATTGTAGAGGTATTCCCAGTAATAAGTGGTTTCTGGGGAGGGGGTGAGGAGTGCAATTGAGTCAGCACTTGAGCAACTATTAAAGTTGGGCTGTGAGGGGCGGTTGTTTGGGGTACGGGGGAGAAGCAGTGTGCACCTGGGTGGATGGTGCTCTTCAATGGCAATCTCCTCAAGTGAGGAAGATCCCAGATAAGTAGGTGCCCCTTGGGTTGCTGCAGGCTCCTGTTGAGAGGAAGCCTGAGCGGCTGTGACTGGAGGAGTCATGGTATCCACTAGGGGGTTTGGACTAGTGGATATATCCTGCGTTTGTTGTGCAGGAGCATCCTCAGGGGACTCAATCCCTGAGTAGCCATTTTGGGTTTCTTTTTGGTGGGTTTGGTGGGGACATTGGATTTGGAGGTGGTGGCTGTGGGTTCCAGCTGCGTGGGTTTTCGCAGCTTGGCAGCCAGTTTGAGTGTCCGGTCGAGTTGTGCCGGGAGTATACTTCTGGCAAAACAGCCGTAGCAGGGACTCCCAAGCCAACAAGTCCCTCAGCATTAAGCTGGTCTATTATAATGGCCATTATGAACCGTGGATAGAGTATCCAACGGTTGGCAGTTAGTTTTTGAGCCATATCTTTGAGCTCTGAAAATATTAATTCTGAAAAATTCAGTGGTTGTTGCTCAAGGATAGAATACATTACCTGCTGCCATTTGGTGGACATTTGATCCCAAGACGATGTCTTAGGGGCCAAACATACATTGACCATGTGAAAGATCAGGCGCTCAGCGTCATTAAAGTGTTTCTTCATGATGGTGGTGGCATGAGATCACCTTGATATCCATGCTGAGCAAATGATAGATCTATGGTGCCCTTCGGATATCCAGCAGGAGAGGTAGCATCACTCAGTTGAAGAATTTTACGGATTGTTGCAGGAGTAATCACTACTTCTTTGTGGTTGACGACTGACCGGAGGGATCGTGTGTTGCTCTCCTCAGTAGTGACATTAACGTTCATCCAAAATTGGTTCAAGGATTCGGTATGTAAAACGGGGTTCAGAAGGAATGCCTTGTTGTATTGGGACTGAACCATAAGATCGATAGCAGTATCGAACTTAGTCCAGATCGGCGATTTTGTGAGGTAGGCAACACAGTTGTGTCGCGGTTTAATTTGCATAGACGCCATGGAAATTTTTTTGGAGAGGAACGTTAGGTTTGAAAGAAGAAAAGCATGGAGAGCTCAGGTAAGGGTATTTATAGGGTACGGGTGAGGAAACGACTGAAGGATGTGGTGTTAGTCATCAGTAGTTTTAAACGACCGTTGACATGGTATTATCCTTTCAGACGTTGAAACAGCTGAAGTCGCGTGTTAGGCATCAGTAGTTTAGAAAACTACTGAAGACCGTGGTTTTGACTTCAGGTGATTGAAACAACTGAGGACATGGTGTTTGTCATCAGTAGTTATGAAACTACTGAAGACAGTGGTTTTGTCATCAGCTGTTGTAAACAACTGAAGACTTGGTATTGGTCATCAGTAGTTATAAAACTGCTGAAGACGTGTTTTGCTTCAGTTGTTTAAAATGAAACAGCAGTGGTACAAACGACTGAGGAGAAAGTTCTCTTCAGCTGTTTTCGTCAATTCTTAGCTTTTCAGCTGTTTCAAACTGTCCTCAACACATTCATCAGTCTTTATGGCTGATTTCAGTTGTTTCATAGGACATCAGTACTTATCTGTTTTTACTGATTTCAGTAGTTATGACTGCATCAGTAGTTGTAACTACTTCAGTAGTTTAGAGCAGATGAAGTACTTCAGTACTTGTGAGAACTTTTAGCCTTCAGTAGTTATAAAAACTACTGAGGTTAAAAGAGCTCATCAGTACTTATATGTGACAGGCACTCATGATCATCAATATGAATTACTGAGAGCATCAGTAGTTGTCACCTATTCTAGCTGCAGCATACCAAGCCTTAACACCAGGTTTTGGAAAGTTGAACTATCCAAAGGCTTAGTAAAAATGTCTGCAAGCTCATCAGCACTGGGCACAAACTTAGGATCAATCAGACCTTTTTCAAAACAATCCCTTATAAAATGATGTCTGATCTCTATATGTTTGGTCCTAGAGTGCTGGACTGGATTTTTGACAATGCAAAGAGCTGAAGCACTATCCATTAACAATGGAGTCTTAGTCTCTGTAATGCCATAATCCAAAAGTTGGTTTTGAAGCCAGAGTACCTGAGATGTACAGCTTGCAGCAGCAATGTACTCTGCTTCCGCAGTGGATGTAGCAACTGAGGTCTGTTTCTTGCTCTGCCAAGAAATCAAGCAGTTGCCTAGGAATTGACATCCACCAGAAGTTGATTTCCTGGTCAACTTACACCCTGCATAGTCACTGTCAGAAAAAGCAACTAATTTACCAGAATGTCTGGTAGAATACCATAAACCTAGAGATGGAGTGCCTTGCAGATATCTAAAGATCCTCTTGACTGCAATCAGATGAGACTCTTTAGGTGCAGCCTGAAATCTAGCACAAACACATGTAGCAAACATAATATCTGGTCTAGAAGCTTTAAATACATCAAGGACCCAATCATACATCTGTAAAGTGTTTCATCAACCACTTTACCTTTCTGATCTGAGTCCAGTTGTGTGGTGCTGCTCATGGGAGTAGAACAGGGCTTACAGTTTTGTAAATCAAACTTTTGCAAAAGATCTTTTGTATATTTGGATTGATGAATAAAAATTCCATCAGCCTTTTGTTTGATTTGCAACCCCAGAAAGAACTGTAATTCTCCCATGGCACTCATTTCAAACTTCTGTTGCATCAACTTTGTAAAGGCATCACACAACTTTGGATCAGAGGATGCAAAAATGATATCATCTACATAAATTTGAACAAGTAGATTATGCTGCCCAGCTTTCTTAATAAATAAAGTCTTGTCAATGGAGCCTCTAGTGAAATTGTTTTCCAGAAGAAAGTTTGACAATGTCTCATACCAGGCTCTTGGAGCTTGTTTTAACCCATAAAGAGCTTTATCAAGCTTATACACCCAATTAGGATGTTTATTGTCCTCAAAGCCTGGAGGTTGACATACATAAACCTCTTCTTTAACTTTTCCATACAAAAATGCACTTTTGACATCCATTTGAAAGACTTTAAGTTTTTGATAAGCAGCATAAGCTAAAAACAATCGAATTGCTTCCAGTCTGGCTACAGGGGCAAAGGTTTCATCATAATCAATACCTTCTTCTTGTGCAAACCCCTGAACAACCAGTCTGGCCTTGTTCTTAACAATAAGCCCATTTTCATCAGTTTTGTTCCTAAACACCCATTTAGTGCCTATTGCACACTTACCTGGAGGTAGAGGAACCAGTTCCCACACTTGCTGTTTCTTGAACTGAAGAAGCTCAAGCTGCATGGCATCAACCCATCCATTGTCCTTTAAAGCAATGTGATAATTCTTTGGCTCTTGCTGACTGATGAAGAGAGCATAGAAGCAGAAATTTGACAATTGACTTCTTGTTGATACTCCAGCAGTGATATCACCAATGATTTGAGACATGGGTGATTCTTCAGATCTTGATACACAATGAGATCTGTGCAAGTGTTTGTAGCCGGTTCAGCAGCAACAGATGGTGATGGTGAATCATTTCCTTGAAACCAATCAGTGGATGGTAATTCAAAGGAAGTTGAATTCGAAGAAATCTCATCAGCATTTGTTGTGGATGGTGCTACTGGCGCTACAGGAACATCAGGTCTAGTGAATCAGGCAGCTGATCACTAAACCTGAAGAGGTGAGTACTGCAATCATCATCATCATCAGCAGTACCACCAGGTGGTGAACTGTTGACAGGAGCAACAGCAGGAGTTTGATAGGAACATATTGCAGTATGTCCAAATCAAATAACTCCACAGGACTTTGTGGAATCTTGTCCTTTGGAGATTCATTAAACTTAACATGTAGAGTTTCTTCAACCATCTTTGTTCTGCAGTTGAAGACTCTGTATGCTTTGCAAGTAGATGAATAACCAACAAAGTATCCTGCATCCACCTTAGGATCAAATTTGTGGAGTTGATCCTTTGTGTTGAGAATAAAACAGGGACACCCAAAAGCTTTGAAAAATGAAATCAGAGGAGCCAAATGATGGAGAACTTCATATGGAGTCTTCATCAACCTCTGATTTACTAACACTCTATTTTGCACATAACAAGCTGTGTTGACAGCTTCGGCCCAAAAGGTCAATGGCAAACCTGAGTCAGCCAGCATGGACCTTGCAGCTTCAATGAGAGTCCTGTTCTTTCTCTCCACTACTCCATTTTGTTCCGGAGTCCTTGGAATGCTGAACTGCCTTTTGATTCCCTTTGAGAGATAGAAGTCATCAAGTGTATGATTTCTGAACTCAGTTCCATTATCACTCCTAATACACTTGACTGGAAGGGAATACTGCTTCTCAATGTACAGCACAAAGTGGATAATCTTCTGAGCAGCCTCATCCTTTGAGTGTAGAAAGAAAGTCCATACAAATCTGGAGTAATCATCCACAATTACCAGACAGTATTTCTTCCTTGCCATGCTCATTACTCTCACAGGACCAAATAGATCCATATGCAGTAATTGCAAGCAGGCAGTGGACTTGGACACTTCAATAGGAGGAAATGAGACCTTGTGCTGTTTTCCTTTTAAACAAGCAGTGCATGTTTCATCACAGTGGAACTCCTTTATTGGTAAGCCTCTGACTAAACTATTGTGGCTAAGCTGATTCATGTTTTTGAGATTAACATGACCAAGCCTCCTGTGCCATAGTTTAGATTCTTGAAAAGAGGCTTTGGAAAATAGGCAAGGATTGCCTTTGAGATCTATCTTCTTAGAGAGATCTAAGGCATACACTCTTCCTGTCCTGTTGGCTTTCAGGAGAGTGTGATCATCCAACACCTTGTCAATCAAGGGCAAAACTTTGGATGACAGAATCCTACAGTTTTGACTTGTGAAAAGGGCAACATGGCCTTTATCACACATTTGACTGACACTCAAGAGGTTGTACTTGAGATTTTCCACATGATTAACATCATCAAATTTGATTTCTCCATTGGAGACAAAGCCCTTACCGATGATGTAACCCCTAGCATCATTGCCAAAAGAGACAAATCCCTTCTTTCCTTGAGAGTAGTCATGAAGAAGAGAGTTGTTCCCATGTGCATAGATCCCCCACTGTCTACATACCAGATGCTATTTTGGCATGTTGAAGAACCCTGCAATAATAAACAATCAGTTAGTTTTAGAGACCCAAACCTTTTTGGTTTTGGGCCTGGTCTCATCAATAGATGGTAAACTAGCATGTTTATTTGTAACAACAGCCTGAGAGGAGAAGATGGTGCAGAAGAGGAGTCCTTTGGCTTAGACCTCCTTTTCTGTGGTTTCAACATAGGAGAATCTAGTTGGTTAACTCTACCCAACAGATGTTGTACCATCATCACCAGCTGTGTCTGATTTTGTGATAAAGCTTTCAGCTCATCAGACACATTGCTAGTGGAGTTAGATAAGGTCCTATGTTGCACCTTCTTCTTTTGAGCACCCTCAGCTGTCACCTGTTTAACTCCTTCCTTTTTGGATTGCTTTAAGGACTTAAGGGTTACAGGATTTGATGTTGCTGATACAAATGTGGTCTCAAACTCAGTTTTCATTTTTACCATTTTCTCATTAATTTCTTCCTTTTGTTTGAGTTTGGAACCTCTTTTGTACCAACAATCATCTGTAAGATGATTGAACAAACCACATACTTCACATGGTTGATCATCAACTAAAGATGGTGAAGCAACAGAAGACTTGTTCTTCAATGCTTTGGAAGCATTGGTTGCTTTCTTGACAGCATCTTTAGTAGTCTTCAAACTCTTTCTACTGCCAGTTTTCTTCTCTTCAGTACTGACAGCAGTTGAAGTTTGAACTTCAGGAGTTGAATCCTGCTCTCCAGTCCTTTCAGGACCTTCAGGATTGACTCCTGAGTTGATCAACTTATTGATCATGTGAATGTCAGCATTTGGACCATCAACATCAGCTGATAGGTTCAAAGAGGACTTGATACTGACTGCTACTTCTGATTGTGCTGTATCAGAAGGTAGATCACATGACTTGATGGATTGGTTATCACTCTCACCATCAGATTCTACCTCTGCTCTTGGGGTAAAATCTGTAGGTGGAGCAGTGTGATTGTAACCAATTCCAAACTTCACATTTGAAGCAGATTGCTTACTAAGAAGCATTTCAAAACCTTTGCATGATTGTACCCATCTATCACACTCGACCTGGGTAACTGCAAGGGTTTCTTTGAGATCTTTGTACTTCTCTAAAAGTACATCTTCTCTAGCCTTATCATCAATTATTTTGCAATTCAGTTTATAAACCTCATCATTTTTATCTTTGAGCACAAACTCAAACTCAGCTTTGTTTTTGGAATTACTTGTTCTAGCTCAATGTTCTTATTAATTAAAGCTACATTTGCTTCTCTAATGGAAGCAAATGCTGCTATGCATTGTTCAGAACATAATTTGGCTTTTGCCTCAGAGGATACCTGTGATACCTGAGGTGTAGAGGCATTGGAAGATGAAGTATCAGCAGACTCCAAAGCCATAAGAGCTAGATTCCCAAAGGGACTGTCACCACCATGTTGACCAGCACCTGAGAACAGTTGATCATGACCAGACAAGTCATCTGGTAAACTGCTCCAGTCAACAACTCCTGGGGTGAAGAAGCTGTGTGTTGAGATGAAGGTTGTTGATGAGATAGGGAAGGCTGAGGTTCTGGTAATGCATGAGGTTGTGGTGTCATAGGAACTTGAACTTGACTTGACTGTGGCATGTAATAACAAGGGTACTGATAAGGCATTTGACCCTGAGGAACAAAATATGCCGGAGATTGTTGTTGAGGATGATGACTAGATGTGACAGGATGTTGCCCTCTGTTTTGTTGACTGTTGCCAGGAAAAGTCACAAAGGGTGCAGTAGAGTTTGATCCAGTTGATCTACACTCTCTTGCAAAGTGTCCAAGCCGTTGGCATTTGTGACACCTCAACTTGCTCTTGTCAAAACCAACTTTGGTTTTGCCAGAGAGTCCTGGGAATTTTCTTCCAGTTCTTTTGTAGAACTTCTGAGATCTGATATTTATCAAGGCCATTTGGCTCAAAATATCCATCTCTTCTAAGTCATCATCAGCAATCCCCTTGAGATCATCCATAATGAAACATAAATTGTCATTATTACCTCCAGTAAACTGACCATCAACACTTACAAATGCAGAATTAGAAGTGCTCGAAGAGAAATTAATATGCTCATCATACTGGCATTCAGATGCAGCATATTCTGACTCATGACCCACCAAGGCAGTGTTGCCTTGTATAAAGTCTTCAGTGAGCTTTCCAGATGAAGACAGCTTTCTCTTCTGTTCTATCTCTCTCTCAAAAGTGAGCAATTTCCCATGGAGTTGGGTGAGAGATAGTTTGTCCAAACTTGCACTGGAGCGTAGGACAATAGTATATGTGTCCCATCTCTCAGGCAGTGATCTGAGAAATCTGTTATTCATCTGAATATTGGTGTATTCAAGTTTGACCATTTTTAGTTCAGAGATCAAACAAGAAAACCGCTCATATTGTTGAGTCAGTGTCTCACCCTTTCTATGAGAGAATGTCTCATATTGTTGGGCAAGAATTTCTCTATTATTTGCCAAGACCTCATCTGTTCCTCCAAATTGTTCTTTCAAAGCAATCCAGAGGTCATGGGCAGTTTCATGATGCATTAGCCCAGAATAGATTTCATTGGGCAAAGCCATGGCCAGAATTCCATGGGCTTTTGCATCAATCTCAAGCAACTTATCCTCATCTGAGTATTGCTCCCTCCTCTTCGGAACCATTTGATTGGTTTCCGGTTATTCACCATAGGCTTGTGTGGACCATGTACCACAGATGTCCAACACCCTGCGCTGTTAACAGACAGGTGATGGAGCATACGTCTTTGCCATATGTTATACTCATTCCTAACCAGCATAGGAGGCTTGGTTGAGGAACCAGTATTGTGAGGATCATTGGAGGGAGTGGTCATTTTCAGTTCAAAAACAGTTTAGTTCAAGTTTTAAAAAGTTTTAGACAAACCACAACAAACTCAATGAGAACCAAGAAAAGATCTCAGGATGAATGAGCAGAAATACAGAAAAATTCAATCTCTATAACCGTTTCTTGCAAAAACAAAAGCTAATTCAATCAAACTTGGATCTTGAATAGCAGTTTCAATGATCAATTATTAGATCGATCAATGATTAACCTGCTCTGATACCATTTGACAGGATCAGTGATCACAGGTTTGATGTATCAGAATATAACGCAGCGGAATACAAACACGAATTAGACAAATTGTAGCAAGCTAACAATATATGTGAGCATTAAGATCGCATACGGTTATAGGGAGAGTAATGTATTTCTGATTTCTAGGAATGTTTATAGATGAAGAATATTTCTAATCGAATCAATCATTCATTCCATTCAATTCATCATTTCATTCCATCATTACAATAGGTTGTCACTCCTTATATAGAGTGCAACAGTCACTGCTGTTATCACGGAAAGTGACAACTGGCAGATCCAATACAGAAATAACTAATTCTTAACAAACTACTGAAATGTTCACAACTACTGAGAACATATCAGCAAGTTAAGTACAAAATATAAAACTACTGAAACTACAACGACTGAAGAACAAGCTCTTCAGTCGTTTTACAAAACTACTGAAACAAAGAAAATAAAACTACTGATATCACAACTACTGAAGAAGTACTCTTCAGCAGTTGTGACAAACTACTGAGGCTTCAGTACTTGATCTTCAGACTTTGACCTTCAGGCGTTTCATCAGCTGATGACTTCAGTAGATATCATCAGCTGATGTCTTCAGTCTTTGTCTTCAGACTTTGTACATCAGTTGTTGATCTTCAGCACTTGTGAACTCTTCAGTGTGTTGTACTTCAGTACTTTGGTCTTTCAGCTTCAGCACTTGTGTTCTTCAGCTGTTGTACTTCAGCACTTTGGTTCTTCAGCTGTTGAAGTCTTCAGCACTTGTCAAACTACTGATGAGGCTTTCAGCAGTTGTTGTGATACCGTGTGGGACTTAGAGGTTTTCTGATCTTGGCTCATTGGTTCTTTTGGTCCAACAAACACTGAACCTATGATCCATTGTAGAAGCTTTGACGATCTAAGACATAAAGATCTTTTATCTTGAAGCGTCATCAAACTTGGTCCTCTGGGATCACGTATTCTTTCTTCAGTACGAACACCCTCTTGTTGTCGAAGATGACTTTAATTCCTTATCACTATTTTAGAAAAAGAGTAATTGTTTTGAAGTTTCTGACATAGTCACCTATCACCTTACTTTTCTGATTTCCACTTCTCCCTGAGCTTGTGATATATCCTCCTTGTTTCTCCAGCAAACTAAAACATGCCCTCCTTTTATTGTTTGACATTTGATAAAGGGCTCGTTTCCTGTCATGTGCCTGGATGCTCCTCTGTTTACTATCCACGTGTAGTTTCAGCACTGTATTTAACACCCTGCACATACAGTAAAGGATTAGTTAGGTTAGAACCCCAGCCTTTATGGCTTGGGTTTTCCCAAAGGATCACACATCAGAAATTCAACCCCCTTGACCCTTAGAAGGTGAGGGTACTCAGTTCCTTCTTGTCATCATTATCAGCCACAGAGGTTGACTTTCTTTCCATAGCTAGATTTTGCAATGCATGTTTGTGATACACAGTCGACTGGCTAACGATTGAACTTTCTGTTCACTAGTTCTTCTAGGTGGAGTTAAAGAGCTCCTTAGAAGACTTAGGTTTTGAGTCCTGAAGTTCAATCTTCTTCCTAGGTGTCTGATAAAACTACAGTAGGAAGCAGTGTCCACTTCTCACAGTTTCCACGCCTGCTATCAACTTATGATTAAACTTTCTTTGTGGAGACGTGTGTGACACTCTAGTAATATCACTCACTTTAGGTTTTGACTCTGGTTTTTTTGATGTGTTTACTGGTTTAACAAAATTAACTGATTTAACATGTTTGACATCCTTTTCTTTTGGTTAATTGGTCTTTGACTTGAAGTATGTGAAAGATTATCCTTAGAAGCCCTTTTGGTTCTGATTTGACTTTGTAGAACCTGACTTTAAGTTAACCTTTCCAATTTCTTTTCCAGATTAACACAAGGCATTTACCCTTTGCCTTTGAAGTGGTCTCCTTTTGTTTGTTTCCAGTGTCTATAGATGAACATAAGGAATCTGGATCACTAACAAGAGGAGTAGACACTACATGATCCTTGATGGGATTACTACTTAAAGGTCTAGTTTTAGTGTTCATCAAAGTCTCAGGTGGTGGCGGAACCACTTTATAACCCAGTCCCTCCCCGTTGTTCCTTTCTTTTACTAAGTGTTGGACTATGTGCGACGAATTAGTCCAACTATGCAGTTTTTGTTTTAGTGAATTTACTTCTACTTCTAGAACTGCCTTTTGTTTCTTCTTATGTCTTCTAGGGTTTAGATAATACCTAATGTCATTAGCTTGATTAAAGGCAACTACTTCGGTTTCCCTAAGCTGTTTAGTCAAAAGGTCTATCTTTTCTTTATAACTAAGCTCATTTTGTTTTAGTACCCTATTAGCCTCAGTGCATAGATGCAAATATTTTATCAAGTTATCATTATGATCTAATAACCTAGCAAATTTAGCATCTATGCTATTCCTAAAGGCATCACAATCAGAACAAGCATGATTATTAAACATTGTGTCAGTAGTACTTACCTGAGCAGATTCAGAAGAGTTTGCCATCAATGCAGTATCAGATGATTCTGATTCTTTTGCTTCTGTCTTTTCTGTCTCTGACATGGTAGTCTCCACTTTTGGCTTGTAACTGACCTCGGTTGCAGTTGCTTCTTCACTATGTGACATTGCTATCTCAACTGCTAGATCTACTTCACTAGCGGAATCACTGTCAATATCTTCTACATTTGCAATGTTTGATTCCCCTGGTGAGACAAACCTAAAACTCCAATCCTGTCCTTCATCATCATGAGCAGTCAAGGCTTTTGAGTCCTTGTTTGAGGAAGTAGAACTGGTAGTTTGCTTGTCTAGATGAGTGAAGGATGAGAACGGGTTCCCATTCCCAGTCTTCTTTGGCTTCACACATTCTCTCTTGAAGTGCCCTTTTTCACCACAGTTAAAGCAGGTCACTTTACTCTTGTCGAAGCCAAAGGTGGTATCCTTAGTAGCAACCAAGTTCTGTCCAGTCTTTTTCACAAACTTCTTCGCCCTCCGGACAGCACTTGCTAAGGCCCACATTATGTCCATTCTCTCAAGCTCCATTTCGTCCACCTGCTCGTAGTCCTCGTCTGCCAGATGGCAGTTTCCAATCTTTCCAGCAACAAGTTCATCATAGGAATGGACCATTGCTGCCAATAGATCCATGTGCTCTCGAGCTACTTCCACAGTCATATTACCGAGGTTCTCGGTCTTCAGTCTAGTAGCATTTGCTTCAGATCCAATGTATTGGGTAGAAGACCCTGACATTTCTGAACCTGAAGAAGGTGCATGTATAGGACTCGATGAGCTAGACACAAATGCAGTCTGGAGGGGTGCTCCAGATGTCTTAGCTAGAGGAGTGGCATTGTATAAAGCTGGATTTTGATTGTACGTAGACTTCCGAGCTCTGTACTTCATTCTAAGTGATTCTTCTCGTAACTTAAGAATGAAGTCAATAATATCCAGTTTTGACAGCATTCCATTCTGTCTAAGATTAGACACGAATGAAACCCATTTTTCAGGCAATCCGTCTGCAAAATTATTAACTTTCTCTTCCATGGTAGTAGCCACCCCATGTGTATGCAGTTCACTCATTAGATGGTAGAATCTATCTATAACATGGTCCAAACTCTCATTTCCCATCGATGAGAAGTTGTCGAATTCCTTCTTTAACTCCTTAGCCTTGATTGCCTTCAACGAGGCATTCCCGTCGTACTCTTCTCTAGCTCATCCCATAGTTTCTTGGACTGCTTATTTTCTGAGTACTGGTGGAATATCTCTTTAGGGATAGACTATGTAATCAATGCATAGACCCTCTTCTCTGCATTATATTTGACTTTCTGCGCGTCTATCATCCCTCCTAAGGTTAACTTTACTCCATCGGCTCCCACCGGTGTACTATATCCAATCTCGATGGCCTCCCATAGATTCGGATCCACTCCATTGAGGTAGATCTCAAAACGTTGTTTCTAGTGGGGAAACTCATCAACAAAAGCTTTGGTGGTTTATTATGATTACCCACCTCACTCTCAAGTAGCAGTAGGTTCTGGATCCTAGAGTCCTTCCCAGCAGTAAAGGCTGACAATTGATCTTCCATTGTAAATAACTTTAAGTCTAATAAGCAATTTTGAGTCGGCCGACTGAAGGGTGCGAATGGACTAGGCGTGTGTATGAACACTCAGTCGTGCGTATGAACTCTACGACTGGTTCAATCGTGCGGCTGAACTAAGTGATTAGCTCAGTCGTGCGAATGAAGCTGATGCGTATAAACCGTGCGACCAAACGGTTCAATCGTACGAATGGAGATACGACTATGTCCAATCGTGCGACTGAGCAATGCGAATGAGTCCAGTCGTGCGAATGGCTCACTCGTGCGACTGAAGCTGCTGTTATGCGAAAAAATTTAGGTTAAACGTGTTTTAGCCGTAAAAATTCGAACTTTCGCAAGGTTGAATTGCCTAAGTCTGTAGAAACCAAACTTTGATGAGCAGGGAACGTCCAAGATCACTTTTGACACAAAAGATTGCGTTTTTAGCGCAAAAACACAAACTTTTTATCAATCTTGATTGAATCACACGTAATCAAGAGCCAATAGCTCTGATACCACTTGTTGGGACCTGGTATTTGACCGAAATACCTAGAGATTAATGTGTAAACCAGATCAAATAGTGCGGAATCCTATTTGATTGGTGATCCAATTAGTGAGAACACACGAAGAATCAATCAAGATTTGAAACTAACGTTAGAAATTGATTGGGAATCGATCTAATGTGTTCTATGAACTTGGAGAACGAATTGAGAGGTTTCTGGACGGCTAGGGTACGTCTGGAATCATAATTAATCGAGAATCCTTCTTTTTCACGAATTGAGTTGTATTTATAGGTTGGTATTATTCAATCGTGCGACTGAACCATTAGTCTGGTTCAGTCGTGCGATTGAACCATGCGTTGATTCATTCGTACGACTGAGTGTTCAGTCGTGCGACTGAGCCAATCTTATGTTACAATCGTACGACTATCCAGTCTCCTGGTTCAGTCGTGCGACTGAGTCAATCGTGTGAAGTTATTCATGCGTATGGTTCATTTGCATGAGCCATTCGCATGAGAACTTTATTATGTTGTTTGAATGTATTGTGTTTAATTAATAAACATTATGTGTAATCATTCAAGCAATCACTAACCTAATTACCAATTCAATGTCGACACATTAATGAAACATTAAACATTATAACTAACAAACTATCAATATCATTTCATTAATCATACCAAACAAGATCTATTACATCACATATCATGATCTAGGGACATACATGTATCAACTTGTTAGAATCAGTGATTAAGTTTGATTAATTAAAGTAGATTGCAGCGGAATTCGAACAACGAATTAGACAATTTAGCAAGAACTCAATTGATATTCAATGGAATAGTACACGGTTATAGAGAGAGAGAGAATTCTGCAAAAGGAATATTTCATTCAAATGCTTTCGGTGGCTGAAAGTCACACGTTACAATTAGGTCAACATTCCTTATATAAGGAATGTGACGTCTGCTGATGTCACTTGATAGTGACATCTAACAGAATTATACAAACAACTGAAACTATGCAAACTACTAAGAGTTCTCAACAACTGATCACATCTCAGAGAATGCTAAGTACAAGAACATAAAACTACTGAACTAAAACTACTGAAACTATAAACTACTGAAAGGTAAATTACAAGTACTGAAAAGGAAAACCATCACAACTACTGAAGTTAATAACTTCAGCTGTTGTGACAACTACTGATCACTCTGGTCTTCAGTCTTTGTCTTCAGTCTTTGTTCTTCAGACTTTTATTTCAGACGTTGTCATCAGTTGATAGCTTCAGACTTTGTCTTCAGTACTTCACTTTCAGACTTTGTCTTCAGTACTTTACTTTCAGACTTTGTCTTCAGTAGAAATCTTCAGATCTTGTCTTCAGACTTTGTCTTCAGACCTTATAATCAGCTGATGTCTTCAGCTGTTGTGATCTTCTTCAGCAGTTGTAATGTCTGTGGGACTTGGAGGTTTTTCTGATCAGGCTCATTGGTTCTTTTGGTCCAACAAACTCCCCTTGAACCAATGCAGCCAAAACCTCTAAGTTTATTGATGATCCCACTTATTCTTTGGTAGAAACACCCTCTTGATCAGCTTCAGAGGTAATCATGTAAGCACAGGCCGGGAAAAGGTTTCTGATCTTTTGATTGGCTAAGTGTGGAAGGGAACTCTGTCTTGGGGAAACTGGACACACAGTCTTGTCCCAACCATGAACCTAATTCCCATTGATGAGTCCGTAAGACTCTCTTGCATAGGCCTCAAGGAGAACAACTTGTTCCTCCTTGGTGAGTTCTTCTGCTTCTCCCTCAAGAAGAACTCAAGGCCATAATATTCAGACAGATACCTTACTATCTTTCCATTCATCAACTCAATAGTTATGATCTCTTTGTATGCGAATTCATCTGGATGAGAGCCTTCTAGCAACAACTGGAGTTCACTCTTTTGATGATCTTCAAGTCTCTTGTATAACAGCCTTCTTGATCATTTTGTTCTCAAGTAGAGATTGAGGGTTGTCTTTGAGTTGTGTGCTCTCTTGAATTCTTCTATAATCTCCCAAGGTGAGACTACCATAGCCAACATAATTACAGCATTCAAAGTCTTTTTCACTTGGCCATGATATCTACTTGGTATGTTCTTCTTGTGTATTCTGGAACTTACCCTGGGGTCTGGCCGAATCCTCATTCTTTCTCTTTGATGTTGGAATGTATGCCTAAGAGTGTACAGCCTCAAAGCTTGTTTCTTTATTTCTTGAATGGATGAGGACTGAGGGAAGTCCTTGTCAACCATTTTGAGAAATTGCTCATCATGTTGCTTCTGTTGTTCTACTTCTTCAATCTTCACTTTCACCATTTGCATTTGCAAGTCAGGTGTGATCATCTGTTGACTTATGGGCTCAGGTGTTTTAAGTTTGAGAACAGCAGATTGGCACTGTCTTCATTCTCATCCTCTTCTTCTTCTTCTACCCTCAAAACCTTCTCCTCCTTCTGGGTGTATCACTAGGTGTGGTGTGAGATGATTTTTGGGGTAATGGAATTGGTTTTGTGGGTTGAGTTGTGGGTGGTTTTGGTTTAGGGATAGAATTGGTAGATTTTAGAGATGATTGCTTTGAGGGTTGTTTTTGAGTGGGAGTATGAGAAGGCTGATCTAGCAATTTAGTGGTGAGTTTGGCTTTTGAGAGCTTTGCCATCTCAGTTCTCTTCCCAGCACCTGCTTCATCCAGTGCTTCGATGATCAACCCTTTGTTGTAGCTTCTAGCAGAACAGATTTTCTTGGTTATCTCCAAGATACTATCTCTGGACCAAGACTTCATCTTTATCAATGATCTTCCTAGATATTTGGCAATAAACCTGATAATAATCTCCAACCTTTCCCTATCCATCACACTGTAACTAGCCCATCTTGCTTGAATTTCATGTATCTCCAGCCTTCTGATCCAACATCTAAGGTGGCTGTGTCATGACCCTGTCTGAAGAGCTGATCTATTATTTTGTCCATAGATCTGCTGTGAGCTTCATCAGCTTCTTTGACTAGATCTTCTAAGGACTTTTCTCCATCAGACTTTGACTTAACACTTCTCTTCCTTTGTAATGATCAGCTGATCTTTCTGCTCTTTGTCTGTGCTCAGCTCTTGCACTGTGATCAGCTGTTTCTCTGAGATCAGTTCTTGTTCTTTCTCCAACACCTTTTCTTTTTCTGGTTCTTTCTCATCTTCTACTCTCTTCCTTTTCCTTTCTTTCACTGCCTTAGACTTAGTAGTCTCCCCTTTTTTGGGTGCATTGGGATTAGGGGCTTGAAAGGCAAAAGTGACTTGTGAACAGCATCATCAAGGAGTGTTTGGAGATTTGAGGAGATCCTCTCATTAATGGCTTTATATACTATCTCAGTGATGATGGGAGTGATGAGAGGTAAGGAGCTTTGAAAGGTTGCAACCATTTGCTCAGAGGGGTTCTGTTCCTGAGAGGTGGTGCCAAAAGCAGTGGCTGGTGGCTTAGTTAAGTGTATTGGCTGTGTGTTTGGTGAACCTTCAAATGAAGGTGCCATCTATGGGTTTATTGGGGCAGATGGACTTTTATCCTGAGACATTTTGGCTAGCAGTTCTTTGAGTCTGCTCACCTCAGTCTCTAGGATTGTGTTATGGGCTAAGACATCAAAGAAAAAGCCCAGGTCATCATCAGTCTTTGCTGAATCATCTAACCTCCTGATTAAATCAGGATGTGCATGCCCTGAGTGTAGATCGGTATATGCATGTGCCCCTTGTTCTTGGTTCTGGGGACTTCCTGCGTCTGGACTTTGTCCTTCATTGGCAGTTGCCTCTGGTGAGGTCTTATATATGTTACCAACTTCATCCTGTTCATTTGTTGAATCAGTAGAAGTGGCAGCCTGACCAGATCTTCTAACCTCCTCTTCTACACTTGGAGATTGAACATTATAACCCCTATGCTGTGGGTTATCAGCAGCATTTTGATCCTCCCCCTCAATCGTTGAGGTATTCCTAGTGTTAATTGGTTTCTGGGGAGGGGTGAGGAATGCAGCTGACTCAGCACTTTAGCAACTATAAGGGTTGGGCTTTGAACAGCGGTTGCATTTGGAGATTGGTCAGAAGCAGATTGCACTCGGGGTGAGAGATGCTCTTTAATGGTAACCTTCTCAACTGAGATAGGTTCCAGTAATGTGGTATCCCCAAATTTGGTTGCAACAGGATCCTATGGAGAGGATACCTGTGCGGTTTCAGCTGGTTGAGTCTCTGACATGACTGGGGGGTTAGAACCAGTATGTGTTTCCTGTATTGGTGGTACAGGGGCATCCTCAGGGGACTCATCTCCTTGAGTAGCCTTTTTAGGCTTTTGGGGTTTGGGTTTGGTGGGGACTTTGGATCTGGAGGTGGAGGCTATGGGTTCCCTCTGCTTAGGTTTGAGCAGCCGGGCAGCCCCTTTGAGAGTAGGGCCAGAGTTATGCCTGGACTATACCTCAGCTAACACAGCTGGAGCAGGGACTCCAAGACCAACAAGGCCGTCAAATTTTATTGATTTAAAATTATGGCCATCAGAAACCTGGTATATAGTAGCCATCTGTTTGTCACAGGTTTCTGAGCTAGATCCTTAAGTTCCAGAAACACTATCTCAGAAAAATTTAGAGTTTGTCGTTCAAAGATAGAGTGCAATACCTGTTTCCACTGTGAGGACATCTGATCCGATGAAGATGACTTTGAAGTAAGGCAACATTCACCATGTGAAAGATAAGTCTTTCAGTATCATGGAAGTGCTTTTTGAGAATGGTTGTAGCACTTAAGTCTCCTTCATACCCGTTGTTGATGAAAGACATATCAATGGTGCCTTTCGGGTATTCTATAATACAGGTGGCATTCTGCAAATTTAGGGTTTTGCGAATGATGTCAGGGGTGATTACCACCTGTTTCTGGTTGACTAACAACTGGAGAGTGATTTGGCTATCATTTTCACCAGTTGTTACAGAGACGTTGGTCCAGAATTGGTTTAAGGAATCGGGGTATATGGTAGGATTCAAAATAAAGGCGGTTCTGTATTGGGAATCCACCATAAGATCGATGGCATTATCAAATTTGTTCCAAAAGGCCGATTTTGAGAGGTAGGCAACACAGTTGTGTCTGGGTTTTAGTTTCATGGTCGCCATTGTTGAGAGAGAAAAGGATAGAAAACGGCTAATAAAACATTTAGCTATAAGTGCAGGTATTTATAGTTAAGAAAAGGCTGAAAAGAAAACGACTGAAAGTGTTGGTGTTGTCATCAGTTGTATGAAAACAACTGAAGACTTGGTGTGAAGACTTGGTTTTGGTCATTAGTAGTTATGAAACTACTGAAAACCTTGGTTTTGGCTTCAGGTGTAGGAAATAACTGAGGACTTGGTGTTAGTCATCAGTAGTTGTGAAACTACTGAAGACATGGTTTTGTCATCAGTTGTTTAGGTGAAACAGCAGTTTGTGGAAACGATTGAAGAGAAAATTCTCATCAGTAGTTTTCATCAATTCTTAGCTTTTCAGTTGTTCATACTGTCCTCAACACTTACTCATCAGACTTTTTAGCTGTTTTCAGTTGTTTCATAGGACATCAGTACTTATCTGGTTTTACTGACATCAGTAGTTATAACTACATCAGTAGTTGTAACTGCATCAGTTTCTTTAACAGAAAGTACAGTACTTTTTAAGTAATTAGTCTTCAGTAGTTATGAAACCAACTAAGAATAAAACTTATCAGTACTTATTTGTGACATGTTTACTAATGGTCATCAGTACTTGTTTACTGAGATCATCAGTAGTTGTCACTTATTCTAGCTGCAGCATACCAAGCCTTAACACAAGGTTTTGGACATTTGAACTGTCCAAAGGCTTAGTAAATATATCTGCAAGCTCATCAGCACTTGGCACAAACTTTGGATCAATCAGACCTTTTTCAAAACAATCCCTAATAAAATGGTGTCCGATCTCTATATGTTTGGTCCTAGAATGCTGGACTGGATTCTTGACAATACACAGAGCTAAAGCACTATCCATTACATGGAGTCTTAGTCTCTATAATGCCAAATCCAATAATTAGTTCTGAAGCCAGAGTACCTGAGATGTACAACTTGCAGCAGCATTGTACTCTGCTTTAGCAGTGGATGTAGCAACAGATGTTTGTTCTTACTCTGCCAGAAATCAAACAGTTGCCTAGGATTGACATCCACCAGAAGTTGACTTTCTGGTTAACTTACACCCTGCATAGTCACTATCAGAAAAAGCAACTAATTTGCAAGAGTGTCTAGTGGAATACCAAAGACCTAGAGATTGTGTACCTTGCAGATATCTAAAGATCCTCTTGACTGCAATCAAATGAGACTCTTTAGGAGCAGCCTGAAATCTAGCACAAACACAAGTTGCAACATGATATCTGGTCTAGAAGTTGTTAGTACATCAAGGACCCAATCATACATCTGTAAAGTGTTTCATCAACAACTTACCTTTCTGATCTACATACATTTGTGTGTGTTGTGCACATGGGAGTAGAACAGGGCTTACAGTTTTGTAAATCAAACTTATTCAAAGAGATTTTTGTATATTTTGACTGATGAATGAAGGTTCCATCAGCCTTTTGTTTGATTTGCAAGCCTAGAAAGAACTGTAATCTCCCATTGCACTCATTTCAAACTTTTGTTTCATTAAACTTGTAAAATCATCACACAACTGGGGATCAGAGGATGCAAAAATTATATCATCAACATAAATTTGAACAAGTAGCTTATGTTGATCCACTTTCTTAATAAACAAAGTTTTATCTATGGAGCCTCTAGTGAAATTATTTTGAAGAAGAAAATTTGAAAGTGTTTCATACCAGGCTCTAGGAGCTCTTCAACCCATAAAGAGCCTTATCAGTTTATACCCCAATCAGATGTTTATTGTCCTCAAAACCTGGTGGTTGACACACATAAACCTCTTCTTTTATTTTTCCATATAAAAAAGCACTTTTGACATCCATTTGAAAAACTTTAAGATTGTGGAATGCAGCATAGGCTAAGAACAATCTAATTGCCTCCAGTCTGGCTATAGGGGCAAAGGTTTCATCAAATCAACCTTCTTCTTGTGAAAACCCTGTACAACCAGTCTAGCCTTGTTCTTGACAATAAGCCCATTTACATCAGTTTTATTCCTAAACACCCACTTAGTGCCTATTGCACACTTACCTGGGGGTAGAGGAACCAGTTCCCACACTTGCTGCTTTTTGAACTGAAGTAGCTCAAGCTGCATGGCTTCAACCCATCCATTGTCTCTTAAAGCAACATGATAGTTCTTTGGCTCTAGCTGACTAATGAAGGAAGCATAGAAGCAGAATTGGACAATTGACTTCTGGTTGAGACACCAGCATTGATATCACCAATGATTTGAGACATGGGGTGATTCTTCAGCTCTTGGTACACTATAAGATCAGTGCAAGTGTTTGTTGCAGGTTTAGCACCACAGATGTTGATCCACTCTTGAAACCAAGTATGAGATGGCATTCAAATGATGTAGAGGAGTCAGAGAATCTTATCAGCATTTGTTGTGGATGGAGCTGCTGAAGCTACAGGAACATCAAGTTTAGTGGACTCAGGCAGTTGATCACTAAACTTGAAAAGGTGTACTGATATCATCATCTTCAGTACCACCGGATGGAAGACTTGCTGCAGAAGATTATTATTCACATGATCTGCAACAGCTGGAGGTTGATAAGGAACCATATTGCAGTATCCAGATCAACAACTCCACAGGTTTTGTGGAATTTTATCCTTAGGAGATTCATTGAACTTCACATGCAAGGTTTCTTCAACTATCTTTGTTCTGCAGTTGAAGACTCTGTAAGCCTTGCATGTGGATGAATATCCTACAAAATAACCCTGCATCTACCTTAGGATCAAATTTGTGGAGTTGGATCCTTTGTGTTGAGAATGAAACAAGGACACCCAAAGGCTTTGAAGAATGAAATTAGAGGAGCCAAATGATGTAGAACTTCATATGGAGTCTTCATCAACCTCTGATTTACTAAAACTCTATTCTGCACATACCAAGCTGTGTTGACAGCTTCAGCCAAAGGTCAATGGCAAACCAGAGTCGCCAACATGGACCTTGCAGCTTCAATTAGAGTCCTGTTCTTTCTCTCCACTACTCCATTTTGTTTTGGAGTCCTTGGATGCTAAACTGCCTCTTTATTCCTTTGAGAGATAAAAATCATCAAGTGTATGGTTTCTGAATTCTGTTCCATTATTACTCCTTATACACTTGACTGATAGGGAATACTGCTTCTCAACATACAACACAAAGTTATAATCGTCTGAGCAACCTCATCCTTTGAATGCAAGAAGAAAGTCCATACAAATCTGGAGTAATCATTCACAATTACCAGACATATTTCTTCTTTTCCATGCTCATCACTCTCACAGGACCAAATAGATCCATGTGCAGTAACTGCAAGCAGGCAGTGGACTTAGGTTCTTCAATAGGAGGGAATGAGACTTTGTGCTGTTTTCCTTTTAAACAAGCAATGTAGGTTTCATCATAGTGGAACTCCTTTATTGGTAGACCTCTCACTAAACTATTATGGATCAGCTGATTCATGTTTTTGAGATTTACATGACCCAGCCTTCTGTGCCACAGTTTAGATTCCTGAGAAGAGGCTTTGGAGAACAGGCAAGGATGACCCTTCAAATCAATCTTCTTTGACTAGTCCAGGGCATATACTCTTCTAATCCTATTGGCCTTCAGGAGAGTATGTTCATCCAATACCTTGTCATTAGCCTCAGAACTATGGAAGATAGAATCCTGTAGTTCTGGCTTGTGAAAAGTGCAACATGCCCTTTATCACAGATCTGACTGACACTCAGTAGATTATACTTGAGATTCTCCACATGGTTAACATCATCAATCTGATTTCTCCCATTAGACACATATCCTTTCCCGATGATGTAACCCTTAGCATCATTTCCAAATGAACAAATCCCTCTTTCCTTGATAGTAGTCATTAAGAAGAGATTGCTCCCTGTCATATGCATAGATCCTCCACTGTCTACATACCAGATGCTTCTTTGGCATGCTGAAGAACCCTGCATTCATCACAAGGAACTAGTTAGGTTTTGAGACCCAACCTTTTTGGTTTGGGTCTATTTTCATCAACAGATTTAACCATAACTTGTTTCTCATGATTAACAGCTGATGAAGGTGGAGATGGTGCTGAATGGATTCCTTGGATTTGGGTTTGGAATACCTTTTCAGTGGTTTGATCACAGGTGCATCTAGTGGTTAACTCTCCCCAACAATGTTGAACCATCATAACAAGTTGTGTCTGATTTGTAGCTAAAGCTTCAGCTCTTGTGACACATCAGTACTTGTTTTTGATGAGTTCTTGTGGCCCACCATTTCCTCCTTGAAATTCACAGACTTAGTCTGATTTTTATCATGAGGAACACTATCAGCTGTTTTATGATAAACCCTATCCTTCTTTTTGGATTTGGGTGAAGCCTTGGGTTTATCACTTTGGGATGACTGTGATACAAACTTGGTCTCAAACTCATTTTTCATTTCATCCATCTGCATTTTAATGAGCTTATCTCTGTTGAGTTTGGAACCCTTTTTGTACCAACATTCATCAAAATGATTGAATTTACCACATATGTCACATGGCTTATTCTTCATCTTGGATTGATCAACTGCTGAAGTGGAAACTACTGAAGGTGTGATCTTCAGTACTTTCCTCCTTTCAGTACTTGTGTTAAGTACAGAAGGATCTGTAACAACTGAAGACTTGTTCTTCAGTTGTTCTCTTCCGTCCTGAAAGACCGTATGATATATTCCTCAGCAGTTGTTAATCCTTTTATTTCAGTTGATTTGAAATGCTTTTCTGATGTTGTGACTTGCCCTTCAGTACTTGAGGTACTTTGAGGGACAACATCTGAAGTACTCACTTCATGTGCTTATCAGTAGTTAACCCATCAGGCAATTGATTTGCTGAGGTATCAACACTGATTTCATCTTTTGATTTTGGGTGATCTCTTGAGGATGATACACATGATGATATGGTTTGGAAATTACTTTCTCCTTTAGTTTTTACTATTGATTTTGGAGTAATATCTGTAGGTGGTGCAATGTGATTGTAACCTATTCCAAACTTCACATTTGAAGTTGTTTGCTTGCTGAGAACATTTCAAATCCCTTGCAGGATGATACCCAGCGGTCACACTCAACTTGGGTAGCTGCAAGTGTTTCTTTGAGATCTCTGTGGTTCTCAAGAATGACCTCAACCTTAGCCTTTTCATCATTAATTGGCATTTAAGCTTATAAATCTCATTATCTTTATCTTTAAGGATAGACTCATACTCAGCTTTTCTTTTGGAAAGGGTTGCTCAAGCTCAAGATTTTGATTTATTAAAGCTACATTTGCCTCTCTAATAGAGATAAATGCAGCTATGCAAGATCAGAACACAGCTCGCCTTAGCCTCAGAGGATACCTGGGTTACCTGTGATGAAGATGCATTGGAGCATGAACCCTCAGTAGATTCCAGGGCCATGAGAGCAAGATTCCCAAAAGGATGTTCACCACCATGTTGACCATCACTAGCAAATAATTGCTCATTACCAGAAAGATCATCTGGTAAACTGCTCCAGTCAACAGCACCAGGGTGAAGAAGCTGTGATGAGGTTATGATTGAGATGTTGAGATGGTTGAGGCTCAGGTAAAGCTTGATTTTGTTGTGCAATAGGAACTTGAACTTGATTTGGTTGTGGCATGTAATAGCAGGGATATGGATATGGCATTGGACCCTGAGGGACAAAATATGCAGGAGATAGAGGTTGTAGTGATGACCAGAACTAGCAGGATGTTGCCCTCTGTTTTGTGAACTATTGCTTGGAAAAGTCACAAAGGGTGCAGAGGAGTAGATCCAGTTGATCTACACTCTCTTGCAAAGTGCCCAAGCCTGTGGCATTTGTGACACCTCAACTTACTCTTTGTCAAAACCAACTTTGGTTTTGCCAGAGAGTCCTGGAAATTTCCTACCAGTTCTCTTGTACAACTTTTGAGATCTGATATTAATCAAGGCCATTTGGCTCAGAATATCCATCTCTTCTAAGTCATCATCAGCAGTACCTTTTAAATCATCCATAATGAAGCACAAGTTGTCACTATTACAGCCTGACTGACTATCAACACTAACAAATGCATGATCAGAACTGTTTGAAGAGAAATCTATATGCATCCTAATGGCTTTCTGATACAGCATATTCTGACTCATGACCAACCAAGGCAGTGTTCCCTGGTACAAAGTCATCAGTGAGCTTTCTGATGATGCCAGTTCCTTTCTGTTCTATCACTCTTTCAAATGTAAGCAGTTTCCCATGGAGTTGGGTGAGAGAGGCTATCCAGATTTGCACTGGAGCGTAGGACAATGGTATATGTGTCCCATATCTCAAGCAGTTATCTGAGGAATATGTTGTTCATATGGCTATTAGTGTATTCATGTTTGACCATTTTCAGCTCAGAGATCAAACAGGAAAAGCTCAACTGTTGAGTCAGTGTCTCACCCTTCCTATGAGAGAATGTCTCATATTGTTGGGCAAGGATTTCTCTGTTGTTTCCTAAGACCTCATCTGTTCCACCAAATTGTTCTTTCAATGCATTCCAGAGGTCATGAGCAGTTTCATGATGCATAAGCCCAGATAGATTTCATTCGGCAGTGCCATGGCCAGAATTCATGGGCTTTAGCATCAATCTCAAACAATTTTCTATCCTCGTCTGAGTATTGTTCCTTCTTCTTTGGAACCATTTGGTTGGTTTCCAGATTGTTCACCATAGGCTTGTGTGGACCATGTACCACAGATGTCCAACACCTGAACTGTTAACAGGCAGGTGATGAGCATTCTTCGTTGCCATATGTTATACTCAGTCCTAACCAGCATCGGAGGCTTGGTTGAGGAGCCAGTATTGAGGGTCATTAGAAGGAGTAGTCATTCTTAGATTCAATAAAATTCAATAAGTTTTAACCGATTTAGCATAAAACCAACAAACTCAATACGAACCAAGAGGAATCTCAAGCAAATAACCAAAAGCAACAGAAATTCAATCTCTATAACCAATTCTTGCAAATATGCTAATTCGATCAAACTTAGATATTGAAATAGCAGTTTCAATGATCAATTGTTAGATCGATCAATGATTAACCTGCTCTGATACCATTGTTAGGATCAGTGATTTAAGTTTGATTAATTAGAGTAGATTGCAGCAGAATTCGAACAACGAATTAGACAATTTAGCAAGAACTCAATTGATATTCAATGGAATAGTACACGGTTATAGAGAGAGAGAGATTCTGCAAAAGGAATATTTCATTCAAATGCTTTCGTGGTGGCTGAAAGTCACACGTTACAATTAGGTCAACATTCCTTATATAAGGAATGTGACGTCTGCTGATGTCACTTGATAGTGACATCTAACAGAATTATACAAACAACTTAAACTATGCAAACTACTAAGAATGTTCTCAATAACTGATCACATCTCAGAGAATGCTAAGTACAAGAACATAAAACTACTGAACTAAAACTACTGAAACTATAAACTACTGAAAGGTAATTACAAGTACTGAAAAGGAAAACCATCACAACTACTGAAGTTAATAACTTCAGCTGTGTGACAACTACTGATCACTCTGGTCTTCAGTCTTTGTCTTCAGTCTTTGTTCTTCAGACTTTTATTTCAGATGTTGTCTTCAGTTGATAGCTTCAGACTTTGTCTTCAGTACTTCACTTTCAGACTTTGTCTTCATACTTTACTTTCAGACTTTGTCTTCAGTAGAAATCTTCAGATCTTGTCTTCAACTTTGTCTTCAGACCTTGTAATCAGCTGATGTCTTCAGCTGTTGTGATCTTCTTCAGCAGTTGTAATGTCTGTGGGACTTGGAGGTTTTTCTGATTAGGCTCATTGGTTCTTTTGGTCCAACAACTCTTTGTCAGACGGTCAACTATCACCCATGTGGCATCGTATCCTTTCGGAGTACGTGGTAACTTCGTTATGAAGTCCATGGTGATGTGCTCCCACTTCCATTCCGATATATCCAAGGGTTGGACATACGACTTCTGATGTTCCGCCTTCACTTGCAAACAAGTAAGGCATTTACTCACATACTCCGTCACGTCACGTTTCATACCTGGCCACCAATAATCTTTCTTCAGGTCTTGGTACATCTTTGTGGCACCAGGATGAATGGAATATCGAGTCTTATGAGCTTCATCCAAAATCTTCACACGTAGATCCCCAAAACGACACCCGTCCAAATCGAGTTTTAACACCAAGTGTGTTTTCACCCAATTCCCCAACCAGACCTCTCATTCTTTCAGAGTTTAGATGATCTTCTTTAATGCCTCATCCTGGAACTCCTTGACTTGCTTCATTACATCAGAGGTCATGATTAGTTGGTATGCTTTCACCCACCGATTGGCTCGAGCCTCTCCTTCCGGCTAAGAGCATCAGCCACCACGTTGGCTTTGCCCGGATGGTAATGGATCTCACAATCATAATCCTTTATGAGCTCCAACCATCGTCTCTGCCTCATATTCAAGTCCTTCTGTTCAAGAAGTACTTTAAGCTCTTGTGGTCGGTGAAGATGGTGCACTTCGTCCCATACAGATAGTGCCTCCAAATCTTTAGTGCAAAGACCACGACCGCTAGTTCCAAGTCATGAGTAGGGTAGTTGACCTCATGAACCTTCAGCTGTCGGGATGAGTAAGCTATAACTTTTCCTCTTTGCATTAACACACACCCAACCCCGTGTAAGAAGCGTCTGAATACACCACCAAATCTTCACTTCCATCGGGTAACGACAAGACAGGAGCTTGAGTCAACCTCGCCTTCAACTCCTCGAATGCCTTCTCCTGAGCCTGACCCCATACATACTTTACATCCTTCCGGGTCAACTTAGTCAGTGGAGAAGCGATCTTAGAGAAGTCTTGGATAAATCTCCTATAGTAGCCCGCCAAACCCAAGAAACTACGAATCTCGGATGGCGTCTTTGGAGACTTCCATTGCGTCACTGCTGCCTACCTTAGCCGGGTCCACCCTAATCCCATCGGGATTCACCACATGACCCAAGAACTGAACTTCGCGTAACCAAAACACGCACTTGAAGAATTTTGCATACAACTTCTCCCCTCTTAACGTCTCCAGAACCTCCCGAATATGACCGGCATGCTCAATCTCACTCTTCGAATAAATCAGGATGTCGTCAATGAACACAATCACCGATTTATCGCATAGGCTGACACACACGGTTCATCAGATCCATAAAGCAGCTGGCGCATTGGTCAATCCAAACGACATAACGAGGAACTCATAGTGACTGTAGCGCGTATGAAAAGCTGTTTTAGGAATGTCCTGCTCCTTCACTTTTAGTTGATGGTAACCAGCTCGAAGATCTATCCTCGAAAACCAACTGGCACCTTGGAGCTGATCAAACATATCGTCTATTCTTGGTAGGGGGTATCGGTTCTTCACCGTCAACTTGTTCAACTCTCGGTAGTCAATACACATCCTCATACTACGTCTTTCTTCCTCACAAATAATACCGGAGCACTCCATGGAGAGATACTCGGTCTAATGAACCCCTTATCCAGCAGTTCTTGCAACTGCTCCATTAACTCTTTCATCTTAGTCGGAGCCAACCGGTACGGTGCCTTGGCAACGGGTTGAGCACCGGGTATCAAGTCAATTTGGAACTCAACCTCGTGATCTGGTGGCACACCGGGTAAGTCTTTTGGGAATACGTCCGGAAAGTCACGCACCACTGGTACTTCGGATAATTGCAGTACCGACGCATCCACATCTTTTATGTATGCCAAGTAGGCACTACATCCGTGTCTCATGCACTTTCCTGCCACCGCCATCGAAATCACCCTCAGGATTGTCATGACGCGATCACCATAAACCGTCACCTCATTTCCGTCAGGCGTTGTCAACCGGATCATCTTCTTGCGGCACACGATGTTTGCCTCATAGGTTGCTAAGCAGTCCATCCCTAGTACTACATCAAATCCACCCAGGGGTATCACATGTAACCTAGCAGCAAACCTATGGCCTTCCAGTTTTATGGCATAGTCCTCTATCACCTCCGTAATTCTAGTGGACTTACCAATAGCAGTTTCTACATCAAATGGCTCACCAATACATCTACTCTTATTGGAAACTTAGCACCAAAGGCAGTAGAAATGAAACTCCTACTAGCACCAGAATCAAACAACACACATACAAGAGTTTGGTTTACTAGAAACGTACCTGACACCACGTCAGGATCTGTCCTAGCCTCCTCCCGAGTCATCGTGAAAGCTCGGGCGCTTGCTTTCTGCCCTTCTCCTCCGGCCTTCTTCACCCCGAACTCTCGGCCCTTGGCTTCTTACACTCCCTACTCACTGTGACAATTTCCCCCATAGTTGAAACAATTCACACCTCCACAGTCTCTAGCTATATGACCAGGCTTCCTACATTTGAAACAATATTCGACCCCCATCTGCACTCGCCACCGTGCTCCTTCCCGCACTTGCCACACTTCTCCAACCCAGCACTAGCTGTGACCACACGTCGGTCACCTACCCTCGCCGCCTTATTGTTTGGGGCGGCTCTACCACACCCAAACCGTTTCCCATTCCAGTTTCTCCCTCCCTATCCCTACTCGTTTTCTTCTCCTCAACCACAACCACCTCACGCTCATCATATAGTCTACCAGCCAAATCAACTGCCGACCTAAAAGTGCTTGGCCGAGCGGCGATCATATGCATATGGATATCCGCCGGTAGTCCCTGGATATATCTCTTAATCTTTCGTGACAGTGGTGTCACCTGATCGGGCACCAGTCGTGCCATTTCATTGAATTTTGTGGTGTACTCTTGGTGTGTCATAGTTCCCGCCTCTAGTTGCAGAAACTCTCTCTCGACCTTGTCCATTTCCCGGTGAGGACAAAACTCCTCGATCACCAACTTCTTCAACTCCGACCATCTCATTTTCCCGATCGCCCGACTACCCTCGACTTGGACGATATTGTCCCACCAGCACAGAGCCGAGTCTACGAATGAGTGAGTAACGAACTTAACCTTCTGGTCTTCCCGGCACTCGCTGATATCAAGTACCGCCTCCATTTCCCTCACCCACCGTGAGCAGCAGCGGCAGTGCCGTTTCCATCGAAAGTAAGGGGTTTGCATCTCATAAACACCCCTAGTTGCAGCCTCGGGTCGCCTCAGGCGCAGGCTCTTCTTCCTTATCCTTATCATCGGACGGGACTGTCTCAGTCTCGGACTCCTTCTTTCGCCCTAGGTCCACTCCTTTCCTTTCTCTCTCCCTCTCTAACTGCCTTTATTACTTCAGTCACTACAGACGGTAGGATCGTCTGCATGACTTGGTGCACTTCTTCACAACCGCCTCCTTCACTGAGGCTCTCAGGTTAGCACTCTCATCTCCGCCCTCTGGATGAGGAGTTTCTGGTTCTTCATGAACCACTTTCTCAACTCTGGGTCTCCCCATCTTGGGTCACGGTTCGGCACCGAGACCTCCACCATGAGAGGCCTTCGAAGATCTACCACCAGCCATCTCCTAACACACTGAAAGATTCAAACACCAACACGGTCATTCAAGGGAATAGCTCAGTTATGTCAAGTATAGTAAGTCCCTAATTACAGTGGCCAGTTGTGATTAGCCACTTACTTCACTCTTCATACCCCGAGCATTACCTGTCCTGACTACATCAGTATTTAAATCTACATACAACACATAACCACATACCATGCGCACATAACCGATTAACATTACGAAAATACCTGATGGCACGCAGCTACTCAGAGTGGCATCCCATTCCCATTCGTCCCATTCTCAGTTTAAGTTAAGGTTTGTTTGAAAATTTACCCATTTCACTTAAACTTTGGCTCTGATACCAACTTGTAAGGCCCCGTTTCCGGGCACCTCACAGCTGGTGATTCATTGCCCATAAAACATATACTTTTCATTTATTCCTCAAAACGTTGCAGCGCTGAAACATAAAACAAAGGCATTTCATTTCATCATAAAACTTTTGCAACATAATGCATTGTTTGTCGGTTACAAATTACATTGTTGTATTACATCCCAAAAGCCTTAATTAAATAGATGCCATCCAAAAGAGCTGAGCAGCCGCCTTGTGCCATCCCCAGCAACGTTTACCTGCCAACTGAAAACGTATAAAAGTCAGCATTGCTGAGTGAGTTCTAGTTTTACAATAAAACATGCATAAAATCATTATTTGTTTTTTTTCAAAACCCATACTATACGTTTCATTCGTCGTGATGATACATCATACGTACATACAGATAATATCATTATTATCTTCCATTACGTTCATTAATCTTCGTTCATTCATTACATCTTGTGACATGTACAATACCCCGAACATTGTGCACGAAGCTGGTTACTGGGCCTGAGGTCTATCATAGACCCTGAATATTGTGCACGAAGCTGAATCCAGTACCTGAGGCAAGTACAGTCCATTCATCTTTTCTTTTCATTCCGAATGCTATACCCCGAACATTGTGCACGAAGCTGGTTACTGGGCCTGAGGTCTATCATAGACCCCGAACATTATGCACGAAGCTGACTCTAGTACCTGGGGCAAGCGGCAAGGATCCCATACATATGGTCAATCACAAGGATTGGACCCCAGTGTGCATCCTTCTGGGGTAGCTAACCCGCACACAGTTGAGCTAACACCCTTCATTGGGTGTGAACCTCCATACATTTGCTTGCAAGACTTTTTACGTTCATTCATTCGTTAATGCATGCATTCATTCATTACGTTCCTCTTTCATTATCTTTCACTTTCCGTTACAATATTTTCGGTTCATTCATTAACATACACGTAAAGCCATGGAAAGATAAACATTCATCATCATAGAAACATACATAACAGACCATACATACATCATCATAGGGCATCATACATACATAACGTACATCTTGCATAATCCTGCAACATCATCATCATCATCATAACATGCCCATCATACTATTTATGACCCTAAAAGTCAACTTATAGTCCCCCGGGAATTTCCCAAGTCAAAGCCTACTTTACACATTTTCCCCAAAAATCAGAAAAATATTCTAAGTCCTAGGTGCATGGGCACTATGCAAGCGCATGGACACTATTCAGCGCATGGGGAACACTTAGGCGCATGGGCCACTTTCAGGCGCATGGGAACTCTTGGATGTCTGAACACTTAGAAAATTTCATCTCAATCTAGGCGCATGGATACTATTCGGACGCATGAGCACTTAGGCGCATGGGCCACTTGGGCGCATGGGCACTATTGGGGCGCATGGCCCTACCCTTAGTCATCCGACTAACATTTCTAGGGGCATGAGCCACTATTCAGGCGCATGGGCATAACTTAAACATTTCTAAGGCAAGTTTTGGGCGCATAAGCTATTGTTTGGGCGCATGGCTTACACTTAGTTCTTTCTAAGGCACATTTGGATGTATGAACCCTTATCTAGGCGCATGAGCATTCTGTAAACATGTTTCTAGGATATTTTCCATCCTAATCATCGATCTCATCTGTTCTAATGTATAATGTGGCTATTCTAAACATGAGTAGCGTACAAACCATCCAGAACTAGCATCCAACATACACATATTACATACGGGTAATCACATAAACTTTGTAAAAGTCATTTTAATACGTTTCCAGCCCCAAATATGTTTCGAAACATGTAAAAACCAGGGTCTAGAACTCACCTGGTGCAACTTGGGTGTTCTTCCTTTTAACCCACTTGCAAAGAGTTCAAAACACCTAGAAACAACATCAAAAACACACACCACCGAGCACAAACACAACCCATAAGCACATAAACACAAAACCAGGACAAAACCCGTCATAAACATATAAAAATCACGAATTCTTACCTTGAATTCGCCCACTTCTTCTTCTTCTTCTTCTGAAAACCGAGAGTTCTCTCTCTCTCAAAAAAAAACGAAGAAGATGGTGATGTGAAAAGGTGGTGGGCGGCCATGCCCACCTTTACACCAACTTTACAAAATTTTTGTCCTTTTTACACTTTTGGTCCCTCCACTTGGACTTAATTGCCTTTCTTTCTTTTATTCTTCATATTCTTGACTTTTCAAAAATAACCGGGTGTTACAGGAACTATGACATAGACAATGTCATTTCTCTCCTTTTTTAGGAGTTAAATGAACTGGTTGACAGAAAAAGGTCAAAGGAGAAGAAAGAGGCCGAAGATGCTGAGTTATTGGTACAATGAAAGAAGAAAGAAGAAAGAAGAGATTATATAAGCATAGCCCACTCTCTCCCCCTAGTTCATGAAAGTCCTGCACATGAGGATGTGGTTCAACAAGAACATTAGGTAGACAAAGAAGAAGATAGGATCAAGATGATCAACTACCTGAGTGCCACAGGCCTCTATCAGGCAAATGCACTTCTTCCCTTATCCTATGACTATGTTGAGTTTGAGTATCTCAAACAAATTGAACTTGAGATAGTCAAGGAAAGAAAGAAAACTAAAAGGAAGCTAAAGGAAGAAGCTGCTAAGTCAAGAGCCATCATCCAAAAGAGCATAAAGAAGTCTGCAGACAGGCAGAGGATGATTAACTTCTTGAAGCTGTATGGATTCTCTGAAAGGAGACTTGGTCGTATGTCTCTATCCACCATGGGAAAGCATATCAGGGTAATCAAGCAGAAGATCAAGATTGAAGAGCTAATTGACTTACACTCCTCTCTAAGTCAACCTCCACCTGAAGTGGAGGTTAAGGTTGAACAACCAGAGACAACACAACCTGGACCTCATGCTGAATCTCAGCAAGTTTCATCTTCTGATCCACAGTAGGGTTAGACTCCCTCTCATTCTGAACCTGTGAGAGAGGAAGACCCAACTGAGAATGACTAAGAAGATTAATCAGGTGCTGCAGACCAGTCTTCTTAGTTAAAAGAAACAAAGAGAAAGAAAAGGATGGCTTCAAAGCCAAAACCAAAGAAGAAGAAGATTACATCCTTTTTTGAACCTCAGGATGAGTCAGAACATCCTGAGGATGTGCATCCATAGGATGCTACATCAACTCCCAATCAAGCAGCTCCTCTAGCAGCAGGAAGACCCATCTTGTCTTGGACATACACCACAAATCCAGAAAGATGGCATCTCATTAGAGATCAAGGCATTAAGGATGTTTACACATGGCAGGACATGTTCAACCTGCCTTTGCATGATCTCTTTGACATGAGAATACATTTTGAGAGTCTAAGTGATCTTGATCATCTCATGAAGAAAGGGATGGTCATCACCATAATAAGGACTGTTGATATCTGAAGTCTTCAAAGTGTTTTGGTAGCATCAGCCTAGGGGGAGTTTGTAAGAAATACATGTTAAGGTTGATGCAACTCCAAACACTTCAAGTCTCCTGCATGTTGCATAAGTACATTGAAGAAGAATGCTTCGAAAGTTTCACACATGCAACTGAAATACTCTAAGTGTTCAATCTTCCGAAGCCAAGACCAATATCTTTCAAAGCCAAAGATGAAATCTTCCGAAGCTTCAGAGACAAAGTCTTCCAAAGCCAACACTTGAAGGTAGATTTCTTCCGAAGACTTTTAGTATACATGCTTTATCTGATGTACTTTACATAAAGCTGGACCCCTTTCTGTTGCAACTCTATAAAGTCACCAAGTTGGTGAAAAGGTCCATGCTTTTAGTAACTGTATATTGAGGTATTGAGTCTGTAACTTTCTACTTCATGTACTTTAATATATTAGGAATAAGAAAACTAAATATGAATCTTGAGAATAAGAAAAGGTATCTTGAAAAATCCTTGATTATCTTTTAACCCACCCTTGGAGCTCAACATCTACACAATCAAGAAGAAAGGTTAAAAGCTTTTTATAGGGTTGTGGAATTCATTTATCTTAAAATTTAATTAATTGATTCGTCAATTTTATTTGTTTTGTTGATTATCATTTAATTAATTGATTTAGCCATCATGTCCGGCTAATTAAATTTTGGTTTTAGCATGTGTGTTTGTTTCTTTGATTTTAATTCATAACTTATGTGAAACATTTATGTGAATAGATATTTGAATAGTTTGTTTCTATGTTTTTTGATCTTAAACCTGGATATACTATGTTATATATTAGATTGTTAAAAAATCTGATCAACTTATTAATTTATCTTTGATAAAGTTCTTCAAATTATAAAGCCTTAATCAAGTTTTAATATTTGATAGAAGGAACAAACAATGTTTTGTGTTTGTTTATGAAACCAAAATCATTATAGAGTCCTTCAAACTAGTTAACCATTATGAATAATGTGATTGTTTAACTATAATGTATATTTCTATCACTGCAACCCGCATGCTAAGATCTGAACATGTTGGAGCTGTACAAGATAGTCTATATTATCAACACAGTCAAAGTCAACAAAAGTCAACTTCACGGTCAAAGCCAAAGCAAAAGTCAAACACGACACGTTGGAAACGAAGAACCGAGATGAGACGTTGAAGTTTAATATGACTGAGTTTTATTGTAATAAATATATTTTATGTGAACAAAATATATTTTACTTTGTTTGAGTCTTTTTTATGCTTTATATGTAATTTCATTAATTAGCCTAAGTTTAGAGGGTTAATTGTAATTAGTGAATATTAGTCTAGGCTATAAATAGGTTAATTGTTATTAGTGTTGGTTAATGGTTGAATGACCAATTGATTGGGGGTTTTCACTTTTTACAAATTATATGCAATCAATATAGATCAAAAGGGGTTTTATTATGTTTATCATTATTTTGATCTAATTCTTCACGATTTGATTCAAGTGTGATTATCCTGGAGTTATAGAACGACGTGAATTTAAGGTAGCAGGTTGACATTAATAAACGAACTGCTTTTGGTTAGACATTGGATAGAGGGGATGTTCGAACGACGTAATGTCTAGTATCGATACAAATTGTTTACATAAATTATCATTGCACCATAATCGTTAATGATAGTAAGTCGTTTCGAGCCAAGAAACAACCCTTGTGTTAAAACTATTTTATAAGATTTTGTTTTTTTCCTACATTTTATTAGTTTCAATAAATTTTCATCATTAATAAAACAACTACGTTTTTCTTGACAAAACCTTAATACGGTCGCGTAAGATTCTCTTCGTAATTTTGACACGGGCTTGTCAATGTGTTGTAAATTTTTTAGATGTATTAAAGTTTATGTAGGTTTGATTTGTTATTAAAATCCCCCATTTTCTTTGATTACAATCAAAGTAACTGTGTTAAAATGTTTTTTATATTAAAATAGTATGTGCATGAAAGGTTCACATTTACATAACATTTATGTAAAGAGTCAAACAAGTTCAGATCAAAACAATCAATTTATAAACATCCATCAATTTGTTCGGCAAAAATGGTTTTGAGTTAAGAGTCTTGTTTTAGGGGGAAAAATTATTAACATAGCCATATTTAGTTTTTTATTATCACTGCGACTTTCATAAAAGTGATCTACTATTTAACTAACTCAAATAAAGCTATCAAACAATGTAACTTGCCCAATTAAATTATTTTTTTAACAAGGGATCATGGTTGCAAGTTGTAAGAGATGATAAACAACCATGCTATTTGTAATTTTCTCACCCATGATCTGGGTAAACATGGTATTCATTAAGCAATTAACAAATGCATTATTCAAAATCAATAGCTTTAAGTTATATCATAAACAAAATCCAACAACTTGAAAAAAGGTTAAAAATACAGCCCTTTGTCTTTTAGGTCAAAAGAAACTTGCAGTAAGTAGGCTTTGGTTTCTATTTATTACGTTTAGTGGCTCGTTTTCCTTGACCCTTCTTGGGCGGTCCCTTGCCACGACGCTTCAGCATTTCAAGTTTTGATAAACGCCTGCAAAATGTGAAATAATACTTTTTATTTAAAATTGATTGCATTTATATAGGAATAAGTTATTTGCATATTTGAGAAATAAACATGATCTAAGTTGGCAAACAGAACTATCAACAGCACAGAATCTACTGTTTTAAAAGACACTAATGAACGTGCAGTATCTATACTCAAGTTTTGCAGCTCTTAAAACTTATACTCGGGTTTTGCAGCTCTAACAAATAACAAAATAAGAAGAAAAATGAAGTTTGCAACTTTGCATTTGATGTCATCCTTCCTTTATTCTTAAAGAGGTGATCTCAACCCGATACATTATTTTGATAGTTCAGACAGGTAATGAAAATGAAACAGGTCAAAAGTAACCGCAAGGGTAATGATATGCTTAAAACTTTTAAATCTTTCTAATAATAATTGATATTTTTTGTAAAAAATATAGAATTTGTAAATATAATTACAATATATTAACTATTTATAAGATTTCAAGGACAAACTGTAGGTGGGATACCCTGACTTGACATGTTTCCTCTTGCACTAAAAATCACTGGTTTTGATCAGAATCATTTTTACCCATTATCCAACCAGCCCGTTTTACCACCTTTAGTTGTTCTCCATTTTGTGTGTCCACATGTTTTAGTTATTTCCTGTCAGGCAAAATGAGGCATCCTTGTACACCACACAAATCAAACAACCAGATGAAAAGTCTATAAGGTCAAAATTATTGGGGTCTAAACTCTAAATCATCAAGACAAAAATGACATATAATCATTCTTGATGTCTTTGTATGTCCATTATCCTAGTATATTAGACAATACAAAACCAAATACCATATACCAAATACCAATACATTACCTATTGAAACATAATATAGTATTTCATGTACATAAACTGATAAAACCTTTTATATAGACAAACAAAATCCTACCATATTCTTCCCTAAAAAGCAGCCATCTAAAACAAAGGCCTTCACTTTTTAAGGTATGGCCTCTTAACCCAAGTATAAAGACCGCACATTGACCTCTAAAATGAAAAAACTGAAAAGGGATAAACATCTACTAGCACCATTGTGCATTTACATTTGTAGGAAATCAATTTTGATCACTAGATATCTGAAGCTCAATGTTTCCCTTTTTTTTTTTCTGGAATACAATGTTTTTTATGTTTTATTCAGCAAAAACTCATAGTTACGCAAACCCCTTCCTTCCCTTTGACCAACACTAATTTCTTAGTAATGCTTTAATGGCTATATATACGTAACTGTGTGCAAACACGAAAGTAATAAAGACAGATTATAATGACAGAATTAGGAGTGTGTTCATTACAAGATCAATTATAAATACCAAACCATGAGAACCAAATAAGCACTTGCACATAGTGCTTAAAAGATGTTGAGAGAAAGAGAGACGATTATGCGGTTACATAACCGCCTCATGTATCAGTTCAAATGCAAGAGGTACAAGTATTTATGTAATTCTTGTAGTACTCTACAAAATATTATTTTTGTATTGAGTGGCCCTATGCATGCACACACACACACATTAGGAGTTTAGTATATCAATGAAAAAAGTACTCATTTATGTGTAAAAAGGGAATTGAAAGAGTAGGTAGTCAACTTACAAACATATTCATGAAAGCAAACTTTTTAGCTAAAACGTTTCACAGTTAGGCAAACAAATCATTAAACGTAGAGGTTTGGTCAACCAAGAAAAATGAAAGGTCTGATGGGTTAATATCCATGTATCATATCAGATTATAGCTAATTTGCCATTATATTTTTAGAAAATGAAGTGCGTGCATATCCACAGTCATTCATATATAACACCAAAAAGCAATTACCACAATCAACCATTTAAGAATGAAAAAACAGGTCTTTCATGTAGATAATCTTTTAGTGAACACACACTAGAAACCTCTATCCAATGTTGCAGCTACAGAAATTAGCAGATTAGTACGTCAAGGCTCAAGCCAAGTTTAAAAACAAAATAGTCGCATGTAAGATCGGGAGGGTTGGGTAACAGGTCATAAAGGGTTTAGCTAAATGGGTCAAAATTGCCACCTCTACATGTGTATACAGATATTAATCAATCTACAAAAAGAGAGAGACAGAGAGAGAGTCAGAGAGAGAGTCAGAGAGAGAAAGGTTGATGGAAAATTACTCTTGTTCTTTGCGTTGCACAACAACAGGATCCTCTCTTTCGATGTCATTTGGATACCATGATGTAACTTTTTCCCCATAAATTTCTTGCGTAAAATCTTATGGGCTGATCTCTGACCAGTTGGATTAAGCACATGACCAAATATTCTTGCCCTTGCTTCTGTTACTCCTGTAACTGCTGCCTGAGCCAACATGCTTCTTAAGCTTGAGGAGCTCATCTTTCAAACCTCTAATACAACAAAATCTCAACATTTAGTACACTTTAACTAATGATAATATTTTGGCAAACTTCACGTTAAAATTACCTATTTGCACTCATTATTCCAAATTAATGCTACTATTTAATTTGGAAAATGTCACATTACAGTAACCAAGTTTTTCCTTGCTCCCTTAAAGTCACTCACACTTTTACTAAACTCTAAAAACCACTCAAGTTTCAGTATTGTTCCCATGTTATAAGATTTATAGAAATGGTTAAAAATTAATGATAAAGTGGAAGAATTATGAAACTTGGTTAATCCTTAGTGATTATGAATGTAAAAAAAACATTCAATAAATAGTAACCAAGTTTCATAATTGTTCTAGTTAGATCGCATAGATATAGTCATATAGCAGTTTCACAATAATTGAACAATATGAAAACTTAAATGGTTTTTGAAGTTGAGAAAAATGGTTCAAGACTTCAATAAAACAATATTTAAACTTGATTAGTATCACATTATTTAATGCCAATTTCAACATACACCCTAACCCCTATTGTACCATCCATGCAGATTAGATTGTTTCAATTGTCATGGGACAAAGTAGTTAATTTGATGCTCATATTACCAGTATACATATGTGTAGGCCATGTTATATGCAACAAGAAAATGGTAATTGAGAAATAAAATATCAAGAACAAGTTCCGGCAGCTCATATGTTTCTCCCATCATTTAACAATCACAGTCAACAATGCAGAAATGAAGTCCCATTTTAGAGTTATATAAACCCTAAATTTCTAAACTTGGAAATACAGATCATCAAACAGTTGGTCTGCATTCTTCTTTGTGCCATAAACTAGTGCATACGGACCTAAAACATATTTAATAGATGATATAAACCAATACGAACGAACACATAGGGTAAATGCAAGCAGAAATTGAAAATTATCGCAAACAAAAAAGGGGGCTTTCAGTTTCTTTCATTACAGAAAACGACCCATCAAAGCGTATGGTAAACTAAATCCCCAATGATTTACAGAAATCAAGTTAAGAGAGTGATGATATCGCACCTTCAGGTGAGGGAGATGAAGGCGACGAAGGTTGAGGTTGGATGAGATGTTGGGTCAGTAGCATTTGGTGTTTTGACCCATAAAATAGATGTGAAGTAATAAATAAATCTATGTCATATAATAAGTGAGTTTTTAGAAGACACACCGATCATTTCTAGTTGATTTTAAATGGGGACTGGTTAATAGAATATTTTTAAATTATAAATCAACATCTCAGATTTTAATATAGGTTGTATAATATTATATGCGTCGTATAGTCGGATCGTATAGCCTTATATAAGGCGTATAACCCGTTTGATAGCCCTTGAAATTTTTCTTCGTATTCAATATCGAAATTTATTATACGCCTCGTCTAGCCTTATATGTGTCGTATAGGGAGTCGTATAGAACTATAATTTTCTCGTATACAATGTCTTCAACCCTATACATTGCATATGATGTTATACGAGACGTATAAGGGTGTCGATTTATAATGTGGGTTGTCTGTATATTAGGACCCATTTGAATTCTATGTTTATAAAGTAAACAATCATATATTTTGTAAAACCGATGAAGAAGGTCAATGCAATAGTTTCACAATGAGAAAGACTCAGAACACTTAGCATATCAAATAGGAATCAGTTAGGATGAAACAATGAACACAATTTGCAGGACCGTTTAGAAGGATTGATGCACTTTACACACAAACAACACAACTAAGAAGAGTTCTTTTAGAACATTTAACAGATCAAATAAGGAACTAGTTAACTACTAAAAGATGCTAAGAACACAAGTAAAAAAAAGATAGAACAAGATAACAATACAAGTATTTGGTTTTCAAATTGCAGTATATTGCTTCTCAAATTCTATTACAAAGTGTTACAAAACATATTAGAAAGTTACAAGTACTTGAGATACTTATACTATATCCTACAACCGGCCATACTTTAAAGGTCAGCTGGATACATAAGACTAGACAACAAAATCAAATGTAGAGTCAAAATGCAGATTGTCTTTTGACTTGAGACTATGACATATCATAGCTCACATCCTAATATAATACAAAAAGGATAAAGTACATAAAGTAGAAAACTCAAACTCAAAACCTTAATGTATAATTTTCCAAAAGTATGGACCTTTTCACCAACTTGTGAAAGTTGGTGAGTCAAACATAGTTACAGCGGAAAGGTGGCCTAGCTTTATGGAAAAGTACATCAGATAATAGCATGTACATAAAAGTCTTTGGAATAATCTTTCATCATAAATTGGCTTCGGAAGACTTTGTCTCTGAAACTTTGGAAGACTTCATATTTGGCTTCAAAAGATATTGGTCTTGTCTTCAGAAGATTTTACACTTAGAATATTTCTGGTGTAAGGTGTAAAACTTCCGAAGCATTTCTACTTTAGTAACTTAGTGCATTCATGCAGAGAGACTTTGGATGTTTTGGGTTGCATCAGCCTTATATGAAACCTTACACAATTAACAAGAATAATAAACAAGAGCATTCAAATATGATTTTTCAAGAATGATGTATATTGCTCTTAAGTTCTTACAAATGTTACAAAGCTTATCTAAAGATACAAGTACTTGAGATACTTTATACTACATCCTATAGTCGGCCATACTTTGCAGGACAGCTGGAAACACTTATCTAGACAACAAGATCGTCGGCCATAATTTGCAGGACAGCTGGAAACACTTATCTAGACAACAAGATCAAAATAGAGTCAAAAGGCAGATTACCTTTTGACTAGTGACTATGACATGCCATAGCTCACATCCTTATCTATTACAAAATGATAAAATTACAAGAGTAGAAAGTTACAAACAAAAGACCTTAATCTACAGTTTGACAAAAGTAAGGATTTTTCACCAACTTATATAAGTAGGTGAATCTTCAGAAGTGGCAGTAGAAGGTTGTTTAGCTTTTGTCAAAAGGTGATTAAAAAAAGCATGTCTTCTCTATATTCAGAAGTAATCAGTTTTTGGATTTGAAAAACTTTGTCTTTAAAGTTTCGGAAGACTTCATCTTTGGCTTCAGAAGTTTTGGCTTTTGGATTCAGAAGATTTGATACTTAGCATAATTCACTAAGTTGTATCAAATCTTGTGAACTAACTTCCTTGTACTTCACATATGCATGCTGACAATTCTTTGTGTTGTTCTTTATGTTATTCTTTGGTTGCATCAGCCTCTAAATATGATCCTTACAAACTCCTCCTAGGCTAATGCTACCAAAACTAAAGAGAACTTTGAGTCTTGATCTTCATCTATTGACAGTCCTCATTAGAATCATGACCATTCCCTCCATTATCAGTTGGTTAGGATTCCTTAAACTCTCAAAGTATCTCCTCATATCATAGAGATCATGCAAAAGGAGATCAAGAATGTTTTGCCATAAGTACATGTCTTGATCTCCTTGATCTCTAATGACATAACATCTATCTAGGTCAGTAGCAAACACCAAGACAAGATGGGTCTCTCACGCCTCTACTATAAGTGGATTTTTAGTACCCTCTTCTTGAGCACCCTCGGATGTTCTGACCCATCCTAAGATGCATAGGTGAATGTCTTGGACTTCCTCTTCTTCTTCATGTCCCTTCTGATGGCTATAATTTTTCTTTTTCTTTATTTTAACTGAGTAGACTGGCCTAGAGTATCCAATTGTTCTTGTCTGTCTTCCTCAGTTGGGTCGTTGTCTTTCACAGGTTTAGAAGGAAAAGGATTAGGACCCTATTAAGGATTAGAAGATGAAGTTGGCTATGATGCAACAATAGGTCTAGTCTTGTGTTGTCTCTTGTAGTTCAACCTTGACCTTAACTTCAGTTGCAGTCTGACTTGGTCAAGAATGCAAGTCAACAAGCTTACCCTTTTTGCTCTTCTGCTTGATCAGTCTAATATGCTCATCCATGGTGGATAGAGACATTGGTCCAAGTCTCCTTCTTGAGAATACATAGAACTTCAAGAAGCTCACCATCTTTTGTCTATCAGTAAACTTTTCAGATTTGCTCTTATGGTAGCTCTTGACTTTGCAGTTTCTTCACTCATATTTCTCTTAGTAGGTTTCTACTCTTTTAGAACTTAGTGCTCAAGCTATCTGAGGTATTCAAACTCAATATATTCATATGATAATGGAAGAAGTTCTGATGCCTGATAGTGACCTATGTCAATCAGGTAGGATATCATGTTTCACAAGTCTTGTTCTCTACCTACCTAAGTGTGTTGCTCAGTAGGCACAACCTCTACTTCAAGACTTTCTTGAACTAGGAAGATAGTAGGAGCTCTATGGAGTCTTTTCCTTCTCCTTTCTTCCTTGATTTTGATGAGCAGTTCTACATCCTCAGCCTCCTTTCTCTACTTTGACAACTCATTTTCAGCTAGTTCATTCGGTTCTTCTAAGGGAAGGGAGATGAGTTCAATGTGATAATTTCTTGTCCCCAAATAGTTCAATTTGGTTGTCCTTAACTCATTATCTTGAGTGTTTGGCCTGAGGGCAGCCCTAAATTAAGCTTCTATAAAGTCAGAGTTCTCACTTGATCTCGTTCTTCTTAGCTAACTCAACCTCTCTCTCCTCCTTCTTAATCTCCACAGAGGTCAACTTACTCTTCCTTTTGTCACTCACATGCATGTGTGACTCAAGGTGGAAAGAGTTTTAGCCTTTATTGCTTGGTGCTGCACTTGAGCTCTAGCCATAGAGAGGTGTAAGACACCTTCACATACTAGAGCCTCGCTGAGGGTAATGGGTGTTGAAGCAGTTCCTGTCTCAAGGTTCACAGGCTTAACTACTAGGCATTCAAACAAGTGGGAGCTCCAATGTCCATTTTTTCCTGTATGGGTGAGTGTATGTGGGCCTACATATCCTGTGTAGTTTATGCAGAGGTTCGTTTGGATCTTCTTGAGTAGGTGGGGGTGATTTGTGCTTGTGTGGGTGGTATAGATGTAGAAGGTGTGGGTTCAACATTGGCTTGTGTTGCCAAGTTGTCATCTTAAGCAATGAACTCTAACATTTTTAGAACCAGGGTTGTTTGTACCCTTGAGAAGCCCACGGTAGACTTTCTTATTATGTTAATGATGTCGGGCTTCATATGTCCACTTTAAAAGTGTTATTTGTTTCCCTTAACTGTGAGCCCATTTTCCAGTTAAGAACGTGTTGAACATATTTAGGTTCATACTCTAAGGAGTCCAATTTTGCAAGCAAATATGTATAAAGAAATTGAGAGTACCTGAACTTAACCCGTTGAACTATTTCATGGACTATGTAGGAAAGGTTTTTAGAAATTTGATCCAAATCTCCATGTTTGTTGTACAGAGAATGGATGACCACAGAAAGGAGGTACTTTCATTGGGATGGAACTTTCTCTTTTGAAGGTTCTTACTCAGTAGTCCCTTTCATAGCCAATCTACCAGAATGAGTTATTTATAGCAGATTTGGGGAAGGAAAATTCTCCTTCTTCATCACCCACCTCAAATGAGAGTTAATGATGGATGTGGTGATAAAAAATGTTCTCCCCTACACTGTGACAAATAGTGCTTTCTATTGTCTAAGATTACCGATTAGCAGGTCCTCCAAAACTCCAGGAGTTGATTTTCATAAAGTGGAGGGTCTATAGTGAGGGTGGTGAGGTATTTTGAGAGAGATAAGAAGTTAATGAAAGACATCTGAGAAACCTACATCTTTTTTATATACAGAGCAACTTGGTTGTGTTTTCTATGTAACTGCATAGAAAATCAAGTTAGTTTCGGTGATCAGGGTTTGCCATTTTAGAGTAGCTTCAAGTGAAGTGTGTTTCCTATGTAACTGCATAGAAAATCAAGTTAGTTTCGGGGATCAGGGTTTGCCATTTTAGAGTAGCTTCAAGTGAAGAAAGTTAGAACAAAGGCAATTTGTGGGTGAATTTAGGTTATGAACTTTTGAATTGAAGAAAAAAGTGAAATAGGGGAACCGTCAAAAGTATATTTATATGAACTGAATTTGAGAAAAAGTTAATGTAAAATGATAAACTTTAAAATATGAATGTTAGTCCCACCTTTGAAAAAGTAACCACAAAGGTAGTTTTATTGGAAGTCAAAAATCTTTCGAATGTAATTTTCCTTCGTAAGCTTTTGAGAAAACTTCCAAAGCCAATTTGGCTTCAGAAGATATTTCTTAGCTTGATGAAAATTTGCTTCGAAACAAAAATAGTTAGAGTATTTTTACTTCAGAGATATATTTGGTTTCAGGAGACATTGAATCTCAGAAGTTTTATTCAAGAGTGAACAAAGCTTTCGAGGCTTAATTGCTTTTGAAAGAAAATTATCATTCAAAACATATAAGTACTTAGAAACATATTTAAGATTCAAAAGATCATAATTTCTTCCAAAAGTAAATGTCTTAGAAGTATTTATTAAATTTGAAGACATAATGTTCTTCCGAATACAACTTAATGTCTTCCGAGAGAAAATATATATCTTTAATTTTCAAAATTCTAAGGAATATCATTTTGAATTAATTTCTTCCAAATTAAATTAGGCTTATATAGGTGATGATATAAACAACTTAAGACACACATATAAAAAATAATCTTGAGTTTAGTTTAAGAAAATCTACTTAATGTTAATTATCCCAAATGCTAATACAATATACTTAAATCTCTACTCATCCTTGGTTATTTTCTCTCCTTAGGAGAATAGTGACACTTCTTAGTATGATCCTTTTCACGCAATTCAGATCAATCCTTCACCATCTTCTCTTAATCTTCATTCTCTTCTTGAATGAAACTTATAAGAAGCATCTCATTTTAACGAGTTTCACACCTTGGAGGTCTGACATATAATAATATGTGTGGAGGAGCTATCTCCCTTGAACCTAATCCTTGCATGTTCTAATAAAAAATCTTTGCAGGATTGGATGAGTTATGATGTTCTTGAAGGTTTCCTCTTCAATAACATATTTTTCTGCCTTAGATTTGCTGATCACAAGCTCAGCCTGTTCAGTTAACTTGGTAATGAGATCCTTTATTTGAGTCCTTTAATTTGTGTGCTCATGTTTAAAAGTTAAATTGGTTTTCTCTAAATCTTCTAGTCTAAGTTTATAATCAGTTTTAGCTTATTTAAAATTATCTTTTAAAATGTTAAAGGACTCAAGTTCAAATCTCACTTTCAAGTTATAGGACTTGTACATATTTACTTTAGCAATACATTTAGGAGTACAAAGATGTTCTAATACCTTGTTTTTTTCATGGTCAGTCATGAGTGATTGGTTGGGAGAAACATCTTATACCTAGAAACTCCAGTCAAAGCCTCCTAATCAATAACAACAACAGTATGTTGTTTTGGTTGGCTAGGCTTCTCAGGTTTGGGAATACCCTCAGTGTAGTTTGAGTGTGGCCACCTTTTGTCCTTGGTTCCTTGCACTCTCTAGCAAAGTGTCCTATTTGGTTACAGTTGTAACACTTCACCTTGCTTCTATCAAGTCCAAACTTTCCACTGGATACATTACTAAGAAGTTTTCTCCCCGTCCTGTTGTAGAACTTCTTAGTCGTGTGAGTGATAAAAGCCATTTGTTGGACTATCTTCATGTACTCTAGATCATCTGCATGGATACAATCCAAGTCCTCAAGGGTGAAGAGAAAGTTTTCACAACTTTCATCAATAGACATAAAGGCTTGAGCAGAGCTTGTCTCTTGGATGAGCTTCCTTAGATGTAGTTTTCCCTTAGTGTCTCAGGGAAAGTGATGAATGGACCCTTTTTTGAGTTGTCAGGGTAGCATATAAGATGATATTATGGTTTCCTGCTATCACTTTTAACCACATAAAGGGCTGAACTCTACTAATTATTGGAACAGTTGCTTGATGGATTTTGCATGTTCATCTCCATTTGATAGCGATTAAGGATACCATAAAGCTTTATGAGAGTAAGAGTAGTGAGGTTTTTAGTTCTCTTAGTGGGCAGACAATAATGAGTCTATTTTCTAGGAAGAGAGAGCATGAACTTACTCACAATGTCCATATTCTCAAGTTTTACTCCAACATCCATTAGAGTATCCATAATCTCAACATATCTAAAATATTATTAAGTCATGGTTTCACCTGACTTGTAGGTAAATTTCTTAAACTGCTACTTCATGAGCTCTTTCTTGTTTTATTTAGCTTCCTCAGATCCCTCATACATGAGCGTTAGCGCATCCCATAGTTGCTTAACAGTTTGACACTTCTAAAGCCTCTTTAGATACAATTTGGAAGAGCAGTTTGAAGTGCGGTCATGTCTTTCTAATCTACATCAATTTTCTTACAATCTCTTTCAAATAATTAATCATTTCCTTAGCAGATCAAATAGGGTGAGATCTTACAATCAAGATCCTAAAATGCTCTGATACCAATTGTAGGAGCGATGAAGGGGGTCAATGCAACAGTTTCACAATGAGTGAAGACTTAGAACACTTAGCAGATCAAATATGAAACCAGTTAGGATGAAACAATGAATAAAAGTAACAAGAACAATAAACAAGAACACTCAAATATGATTTTCAAGAATAACTTATATTGCTCTCAAGTTCTTACAAGTGTTACAAAGCTTATCTAAAGATACAAGTACTTGAATACTTTATACTACATCCTACAGTCAGCCATACTTTGAAGGCTAGCTGGAAACACTAATCTAGACAACAAGATCAATGTAGAGTCAAAAGGTAGATCATATTTTATCTATTGATAATGACATGCCATAGCTCACATCCTTATCTATTATATAAAGGATAAAAATACAAGAGTAGAAAGTTACAGACAAAAACCTTGATCTACAGTTTGACAAAAGTAAGGACTTTTCACTTACTCATATAAGTTGGTGAGTCTTCAAAAGTGGTAGCAAAAAGTTGTTCATCGTTTCTCAAAAGGTGATTCAAAAAAAAACACGTCTTCTTTGTCTTTAGAAGAAATTAGTCTTTGGTTTCAGAAGACTTTGTCTTTGAATTCGAAAGACTTCATCATTGACTTTGAAGGATTCGGAATTTTGGCTTTGGAGGATTTGATACTTAGCATAATTCATTGAGTTGTATCAAATCTTCCGCAGTAACTTCCTTGGACAAGCTTCCTTGAACTTTCTAGACGGCTAAGGTTTTTAAGAGTATCAAGTGTTTCTAATTCGTCTTGGTTTTCCATGAATTAAGTGGTATTTATAGGTTTGGGGTTTCCATTCGTGCGACTGAATCATGCGATTGAGTCATACGCACGACTGAAGGTTCAATCGTGCGACTGAGTCAATCTTATGTCTCAATCGTACGACTGATCCAGTCTCCTGGTTCAGTCGTGTGACTGGTCCATAAGCATGATGTATTCATGTGTATGGTCCATGAGTATGGGCCATTAGCACGAATACTCATCTATCTATGTTGAACACATTCATTATTGACTTAGAATTATGTACAACAACCTCAAACCTATATAGTAAGTTTATTATATTTTAACTCAATAATAATATGAAATATTAGACATTAATAACATCAACCACAAATTATATTTCACCGAACCCATTCATTTCATATGTGTAAGACATGAAAGACTTTTACATTTAAGCTCAAAACTAGGTACACATGTATCTACAGATTTTCTGGGCCTAACTTCACATAGATTTATCCAACATTAGAATTTACAAATAGTAACAGATATTAGTAGAATTTATAAATTAATCTAAGAAAGAAGTAAATAGGCAATATGTGTACTTCAACCATCACAACATAACCTAATTTGGCCATCTTCAACCTTAACGAATTCATCAATTTATGAATTAGGGTTAAGTGCATACTTTATCTTCTTTTTAATGTAAGGATATTTTAATTAAACTTTGATTCACCAATTGCAGCCTAAATTTATGGTTTTTAACAACCTAATTTAATGATTTTCTTTAATTTAGTGATCTTCCCCCCTTTTTGGTCGATGTCGAGGGGTAGATGTTACAAATGTTATTAAAGTTACTCGTGTGTCATTTGGGATGGTGAGGCACACTTTCTTAAGGATGTTGAGTCTCTTATGAGTTTTCATAGGGACACCTTCGGTAAATCCCACTGGGTGATTGTAGGACCCTATAGATCACACATCAACAAAGGACGAAAGATGTTGGGTTCATAAGTAATGATTTGTTTCAAATACCATCAATGTTTATTAGGAGCATTGGTTGTGGATAAGATAAGACGATAATTCCATAGTTAGGTGTGCTCGAGTGGAAGAAATCCAGGGATGGATGACCTCTTGGAAAGTGCGCAAACAAAAAACGAATCTATGAGCTCCCTAAGAGCAAAGTGTATAATATTGATGGTATGAGGATCCAAATGCTACAAATTGCCACACTTTAGGAAAATCTCACATCAATAGTGGACAGTAGAGATAATGGTTCATTAGGAATGATCCATCTTAAATACTATCAACACGTTTCAGGTGCATTGACTGTGGATAAGAGGGAAATTTCAAAGTTAAGTGTGCCAAAACTTAATGGCTATGTTTAGGATTAGAGGATTGAAGTGTGTTATGATTCTTGAGTATTGAGTTGAAAACATAAAGGTAGTTGGGAATGAGTATTGAGCTAAAAACATAATTGAAATCTTATTCGGATTAAATGGATATATGGATAACGTAAATAAAAAATTATGATATCTGAAATCCGAATAAAGAA